>JACVBY030000154.1:0-94582 GCA_017589505.3 Metroxylon sagu
GTTTCTATTGAATCAGTTATCCACTACCGTATCTCAAACAATTTCCTGATGTGCTCCATGTATTGGAAATCATGCTACCTTGCGGCCATCAATGAGCAGCCATGTTAAAATTCTCACTGCTGCACAGGGCCTGGAAGAAGGTTGGACTGAAAGGATAGGGACAGACCATCCATCAAAACTCATACTATCTTGTCTTTCTTAACATGCTGCAATTTTCCCACGGATATCTAAGTTGTCTCAAAATTAGGCCTTATCTAGTGGGTACCAACACTGATTATCACAACACCATCATCATTTTTGATCAAGTGATGCATAAGAATCAGACGTTCCTGGTGGATTGGTTTTTAGCTCAAGCCATGTCAGTAGATTACTATCAAATAAAAATAATAGATATTATATTCACTGCAACAAATAAAGGAGATACCTCAACTCTGCAACCTTGAGTCTCCTGCTTTCTTGAGACCACCCAAAATGTTCTCCACCAACTTTTCCTTCTCACAGTCTCTGGACTCTGAAACTAGACAGTAGCGTTTTGCGAGCCTCATCTTTAGTTTCTGAGGATACGTAGGCTTAAGATCTACAAGGTTCTAAGCATTGCTTTGAAAACAATCCATGAGCCCATCAACTGCTTAAGCTTTTGTTTCTTCACCTTCCTTACTACTGTACCATGAATTGAGATATGTAGAAGAGAGTTGTCTTGTTGTCTTCATTGCTTCTTCTCCACTTTCCCTTTGATTCACTAGATTGAGTTGGAGTTTCATTATAATGCCCTAAGTCCATCTGCTGGCCTAATTAACCTACTAACAGATCAAAATTATATAGCTTTAACAATTCACGTGAAGCTTAATCGATACGTATTTAACTTTGAGTTTATATGACATTTTCACACATGCCATGTTTGCATAGGTAATTTACACCGAGCCGTATATCCCACAAAGGGCCCTTTTCTTACGTCTAATTAACTTTCGCACACTTGAACTAAAACCACGTGATCCTAAAAATTTGAGTGAAAGTTAATTAGTAGCAGATAAACTTGAGTTATAAGCATTTAAACCTTTTTTTTTTGCATTCGATGTGTTACTATTTTTTAAGTATTATAATCATCCTCAATATCAGTGAATTCTTCGTCGCAAAGGGAAGCTTCATTGAAGCTCATCTATTCATCCATTTCTACAGTGAGGTTACCATCCTCATGGCCTAAGCTATACTAAGCTGATTGTTTATGTCGAGGTAACTGTCTCATTTATAATTATTATATTTATGGAACTAGCTCTTCGTTATGGGTTAAATTCTCTGAAGTGCAACAGTCTCAGAGCAAGTATCCCAAAAGTAAGAAATATTTGTAATATTGGAACTATTTGAAAGCAAGGCTTAAGACACTCAATAAATCTATGGTGTACTTGGCAAATGTTGCATGCAACTTAGTTGGGCTCACATATCGTCCTGGTCCATCCTTCAACCACAAGAGGCCCTCAACATAGGTGTTCTCATGCATCAAGCTTGCAAGCATTCTGTGGCATATGGATGTCCCACACTCTTGTGCTAGCTATATGATGTTTTCCTTGCATCTCGGTTGCCAGTTTGTATGCAACATGAACTTGGCATTAAAATTTTGTGGACTTGTTTGCTAATTATGCTAAACTTTTGATGTGCCATAAATATGAGTCCTGCATGAGTCCTAAGTGATCCATTGTGCTCATTAGTCCTAGATTGATGCTCCTTGCACTGAAAAACATCATGCAAAATGCCAGCAGGTTGGATTGGTTCAACTTTGAATGAGTTGGAACTTTCTACTTGGAATTGGTACATGTTGGATCTTTACTGGGGTGGCTACTTTATATTGTTCCAGAATGATCATGTGCCAAGTAGACCAAACCAAAATCCAAGCCCTGGTCTGCAGCACAATAACAAGGTAGATTTGCATGCTTGAGAAAATATACTTTTGGGTTCACATCAAAAGGAAGATTTTTGCATTAAGGCAGCTCATGAGATGTAAAGCATCGCATTATTATCAGGTTTTGTTGTCATCATGGTTTCTTTGGGCACATCTAGACCAAGGTTGGGCTTGTTAGAGTTAACTCATTCTTAATGGAATGATGATTTCAGAGATCTACTTGATGACTAGCATGTTGAAGTTGATGACTCAGAGATTTCAGCAAGAGGCTTTCCTCTTAACTGGATCGATTGGATTCAATGTATACTTAGCTCAGGCATGGTTGCTCTTTTCATCAATGGATCTCTGGGAAATGGTTCCCCTTATAGACAAGGGTCAGACAAGGGGATCCTCTCTCGCCAGCTCTCTTTATCATGTGATGCTCAAAATATCTTCATATTGGAAGTTAATTGACAAATGCTGAATAATGTGCTGCAGTATATCTTCATCAGGCCTAGTTTCGAAGTGGATGGTAAAAAGTGAAAAGCTAGTCTCAAACCTTTTCCAAATGGCAAGTGAAATCTTAGATGAAATCGATTCCTTATTTGGTTAGCATGAAGAAGGTAATGAAAGTGAAGCTTCTGCAAGGATTAAGGCCAAACTTCTAGGGCAAATGCATGCATTGGAAACCATGAATGGCTCAAATGCTATAATATCTGCTTCAAGTAGTGCCATTGCTAACATTGATTAGATTAAATTATTTTGTAGTATTGCTGTTATCAAGTTTGCTGTGTAATTTTAATATCTATGCTGATGGCATGACATCAGGTGATTTGTGGAAGAGGAAGAACATAATTTTTCATTCGGGATTAGAAATACAAACTGGATGTGTTAGTTCAGCTCATATTCTTTAATTTCTAGTTTTGGGAAAGAACGTAAGATAATAAAATTAATTAGTAAAATTCATAATTACATCACATCATAGCCTTTGCATTTTAGAGCATGTCATTACGGGTTTTTTTTTTTTTTTGACAATATCTGTTTGGTTTTAAAGAGTCTACCAATCATTTTCTTTGTTTTGTGCCTTAAGAGATTTTTTTTTATACTTTTGATCCTCAAATTTTCACTCAAAATTTATTTTGGTCCTTAAAATTTTAGTTGTTATAATTTAATCCTTCATATTTTAAAAAGGTCGCGTTCCCAACATCTCAGTGCATGGAATCAACTAAATTGATAGAATTGATGAAGTATCATCCTATGAATTAGTCTACGTATTCGCATCAGAGCAGCACATCAATTATTCTATTAATTTTAGCTAATCTCATTTAATAGAATGTCAGAAATGTAACATTCTTGAAATATGAGAGACTATACTATAACAATTTAAAGTTTGTAGACCAAAATAAATTTTAAGTGAAAGTTTAAGGACCAAAAGCATATGTTTAGCCTTTTTCTTATTCTCTAGAACTATTAAGAAATTCTGAATTAATTTGGGGAGGAAAACCTTCCTATTCTACTATGCTTATATGAGTAATATTGTAAATAATGGAGATTCTAAGGGTATAAGGTCATTAGACAAAGGTTTGAAGGCATTAAATGATGGTCTTAAATGGATGGAATTGAAGCTTGATTTTTTAAAAAAATATTAAAAAAGCACAACAGCTGAAAACGTTCAATAAGTCCTAAAAAATAATGATGAGCATGACAATAACTATATTTTGCATTGCACTTGCAGTACGACAATTGTATCATGCTTGAAAAAATAATATAAATGCAAATATTAATAAGTGAAAAAATAATAATACCTTACAAGCATAACAATTCTACACATATGATTTAAACTCAACCAATATATCTTTCTTCACATTGTCAAAACTATCAACAGTTTTGCCAGTGAGATTGCCAAACAAATTTCTATAGAAGCTTTCTCTATGTGATCTATAACCTTGTAAACTCAAGCATAAGTTAGTTGGTAGTAGATAATCAAAGTTAAGTTATAACTCTTCAAACTATTTTTTTTTATCCGATGTAGGACTATTAATCCATGAGGATAATATAATGTGTTAAAATATATACAACCATATCCTAGAATATAATTGCTGAAGATGTTTAAGCCAAGCTCCATATCATCCATGCAACAAACAGCCATAGTCAAGAAAAATATTTAGTCTTCAGCTAAAATTGGAATGCATTGATGATTGATGCCATCCATGGCCTAGGAACCTATGCCAGTGTATGAGTTACCTAAGGTTCAAATCAATATTTAACATCGAGTTTTATACGACACAGCCAGATAATTTCGCGGAGTCACACGGCTTTTAAGAGAGCAAAATTTTTTTTGTTGACAAATATATTAGTTTATAACTTAAAAGAATACATGCATTTGAAGTATAATTTTCTTATTAATTCATTTACTATCCATCGAGTAACTGAAAAGTCATTATTTTTTTACTTAACCTTTCACGGATATGATTTTTTTATGTACAAATAAATAATAATATTTCTTCTTTAGCTTATTATGCATAACTTTTACATATGAAAATTTTTGATTAATTTATTTATTATGCATTTACAATACTTGCTGAACTTAAACAAGTAAACTTAATTGAAAATTTTTATAAGTTAGTATACTCAATTGAAAAACTTTTACAAGTTAGTATACTTAATCGAAAAAAAAGGGTATACTTAAGTTATCATTAACGATCATCATGTAATCCGTTAAGTCATCACAGGCCGCTGTTAAAAATGTATTTAATTAAAAAGTTAAAGGAGTTGATATACTTAATTAAAAAAATGATATAAGAACTTAATACAAATATTTTAAATAAAATTATGTACTTTTGATGCGATTATTTTTTAAATTCTTAAGCTCCAACTACCCAATTTGTTGCTGCTTTTGAATATAAAACTTAATTAATTTTTTAAGCTCATTCAGCGGTGTTTTGAAAGCTGGGTAGCATGGTTCGCGGTATCGCGGGTACAAGGCTAAAAGGTTAGCCAGTTCCTTCCCCCTTCTTCTCCTGTCTAAAGCTGGCAACCACTCACATTTCGTTCTGAAGTGAATTTTACGTTACAAAAATGTCTTTCGGGCTCTATTTGAAATACAGGATACCATGAAACTCATTTACAAATACAACGAATTCTGCAATAAAATTTATTTATAAATAAATTCATATATATATATATACATAAAATTATGAAATTAATATAAATTTTCATACAGATAAAAATTAAACTTAATATTTTATTTTTAAAAATTATTTTTATCTAATAATTAGTTAGAAATAATTATTTTAATTTTATTAAATAGCATCAATTGCACCCTCTCCCTTTCGCCCATTTCCGCTAAGTGGCACGTAGGCCCATGAATGTATATAAGATTTTAAATAATAATAATATATATATATATATTGTAACACTACAAATGATATGTTTACTATTAGAATTATCTTTAATAATAAAATATGCATTTCTTTAAATAATAATCGATAAAAAATACATCATATTAAAAAACTTTTATAATTAAAAAAAAAATTTATCAGTAACAACATTTGATACAACCATCATGCTATTATTTCTTATGCTACATTTATTCTAAGATATAATTAATAATATATTATTAATTATTTTAATATATTATTATTTTCATTATGCATTATTCAAGATTTTATAATAAAATTTAAATTATTATATTCTCAACTATTAGTTGATAGTGTTGTTGGCTCTAAATGCACTAATGGCGACTCTATCAGGTTTTAAATTATAAATTTAAAATATTATTTATATAATCTATATATTTTATTTATTTTAAGCTTTATTGAATTTTGAATGTTAGAATCAGTACATAATTTAAAAAAAATTATTTCAAAAATTGAATTTTAAAAAATAAACCTATGTTTTTATTTTATTTTTTATCTTTCAAAATTAAATCTCTGCATTTATATTAGTTCCGATGAAACTTTTCTTTTTTCTTTTTTTTTTTTTTTTTTAAGTTGATGTTAAATCGATGGAAATACGATGAAATAAATATCCATCATAAATAAAGTTTGTAGAAGATACCAACCATTTGATTGGATGCTTCCTAATAATCCGACGAGTCAACGCGTGGTGGGCCGTTCAATTTCGGTGGTGTAACGTTGCAATTGGTCCCCGGATCTGGCTCCGGCTTGACGGAGTTAAGAAGCAATAACATTGAAATTTCGTCACCGTAACCAAGCGTCCACCACCTGATCTGAAATAACTAAAAGCCAGCCGTTAAAATAAAGCCCCTTTACCGCTTCAGGAGCTATGTCGAACCATCCATTTATTGGGCGAGGCAAATAGACGGTCACGATTTCGATTCCATCGCTGGTACGTTAATTTCACGTGAACCCTCGCTGGACGGTTGGCGACTAGGCAATCAATCAATGCGACCACCGAAGGAAAGTTCGAAAAAAAAGGAGGAGAAAAAGACGACTTTCCCCTCTTCTCTTTCCGAAACCACCGGCGAGAAGAAGTGAAGCCACCCGGTTTCGCCGTCTCTTCCATCGATCACGGCCGAAACCCTCGTTTCTCCGCCGGAGAAGAGGAGATAGAAACCCTAGAACGGGTCTGTAATCCCGATCTCGGCTTCGAAGCGTTGGAATCCATCGATCTTGGCAAGGTCTCGTCCATTCCTACGCGGGAATCGGCGTTCCGTTTCTCTTCTTGGCCCGGATTTATGGACGCCGGAGGAAATGGGGACGTCCTGAGGGGATTTGATCTGTTTATCGGAAAAATTACGGCGTAGGGATGCGAATATCGAGGAGGATTTGGGCTGCTGAACACATATGTTTCGGCGGTTTCGAAGCCTCATCGGCCTGAATCCTAAGAGCCCACCGCCGAAGAGACTGCTTAATGTGAGTCCCCCGTCGCCGCAGTGGAGGGCTATACGATTCAATCCTCCAGATATGTTGGAGACCGTCCATGAGATCGCTATTTATATCCATCGCTTCCACAACCTCGATCTCTTTCAGCAAGGGTATGGAAATCTTTTCTAATTTTTAGAAATGCAAAGTTTTATTCGTTTGTAATTTTAAAGTTATTCTTCTGAACTTTTAACCTTTATCTAAAAATTTCCTTCTTTTTTAATTCTAAAGTTATGCAAAAATTCATCTTTTCAGATGTTAGAATCACTATTCTTGAATCGTGTCTGTTTGAATTGCAGATGGTATCAGATAAAGATAAGTGTAAGATGGGAGGACAGTAATAGGGTATCTTGTGGTACTCCGGCTAGAGTTATACAGTATGAAGGTACTTATTCCAGCTGAAATACTTGAATTGGTAAAGATAAATTATAATATAGTTTGAATTTAGATGATCATGGGTAAGGATTTGTTGTCATAAGTATCATGATACCATTTTGGGACTTGAAGACTACAATATTTTTAAAAAAAATTGTTTTCGATTCAAGGGATGTTTTGAATTCCCAGTTGCTGATATTTACTGAGATCTCCTTACAGTGTTCCAATATTTATGCATAAAAATTATGGTAATGTGGTTCAAGTTTTATTACAGAAGGAAGAAATCAGCTACATGCTTGTTATCCTTGCCTATTGTTGTATGTGCTGAAATCATCTCAAAATGATACAACCTGCTGTCCATCCTCTAATTGCAGACTATTTGGATTGGAACAATAAAGGCATCATGATCTCTTTGTGCTTTGCTTTAACTGTTGCAAACTGTTCTAAACCTGCTGTTTACTTTATGGTTTACATATAAGTTTTTGATATTCCAACCTTGATTTATTTTGAGAGAAAAATGCATATGCTTTTCTTGTATTATGTTACCTACACACACTCTGACTCCTCAAATTATAAGACTAATTTTATTTTTATTCAATCTGCATGATTAGCTAGTGGATAGGTAATATATATATAAACAAAGAAATATTTGATTGGAAGAATTGAATGAGAGTCTAGAAATTCTACCCAATACTCTTTTGCCTGCACTGATCTTTTACTGTCCTGTACTTCTCTCCATATTTTGAACTTTAGCTAATAGGCAATGACATGCTAGGTGGGTTGTGCAGCTCCTGATATAAACCCAGATGATGTCTTTGGTGTCTGGAGGATCGATGATGCTGATCACAGTTTCTCTACGCAGCCCTTCCGAATCAAATATGCTAGACAGGATGTTCTTCTTTCTGTTATGGCCTCCTTTTATTTAACCATAGGGAAAGATGAGGTTGGCATGACTTTCTTCTTCTCACTGGAGTTTATATTCATTTTCCTGGTTAATAATTTTCCACGCATTCTGATTTCCAGAGCCCGTCAGCATCTGCAGTAATTCTGAAGATTGAGCTCATGTATGCTCCAATATTAGAAAATGGGTGAGCGGATAAGCTTAATCATAATTTTTTTTGGCTTACTCAAATAGTATGTCAGTGTGTCTTTCTGCCTTCTACGTCTGATTGATTATGCATGCTTCATATTGTATGATTATGTCTGAATCCTTTCTGGTTCATGTCACAGCTCTGAGATGCAGGGTTCTTTCGATGCAGTTTCGGCTGCAGCCCATGAGTTCAGGATTCCTCCCAAAGCACTTTTGGGTTTGCATTCATATTGTCCCGTTCATTTTGATGCTTTCCATACAGCACTTGTTGACCTAAGCATACATGTTGCTTTTTTGAAAGCGGGTACCTACACACGTGCACAGAAGGTATCCAGGTTTGTGATGCTTTCAGTTTTAAAGGTGGATTTTCTACCTGCTAGAACATATTTTTTGTATGCTTAATATTTTTATTGACTTGTTGAATTTGAACATATCAGTACATCTCACATGGCGGAAATTCATGCTGATGAATATCATGAAGAGGCCAATCAAGTATGTATCCACATCAAGTTCTTATTCTTCTATGCGCCGCATGATGACTTGTGCATGGAAATGATATGCAGCATAACATCATTATTAGATGTCATACATGTATAATAATAATGTAACTCCAGCATGGGTTGATCAAATTATAGGCTGTTACTTAATAATTGGATTAAATCCTACCTTATGATGTGGAATTTTATGCTCACTCAAGTTCTGACCTTGTTCGAGCTATTTTCTTATATATGATTATCATTGGTTACCTTCAAAGGTGGGATTTGCGCTGCTGCTGTTAGCATGGTCTGAGTCAGTCATGCACTGTTTCATGAATTTACCTAGAACAAATTATTATTGGTGTTCAGGACCACTTTCTTTCCCTGCTTGATATTTCTTAGATGATGTTTTAACAAGACTTGGTGCCCTTGTATATCAACCATTCTCCAAACAGTAGAAGACTGGAAGTTAATGTATTGATTAATTTTGTTTGCTTTTATGTGGAGATTTCTGAAGGAGAAATATAAGATTTTTTTCCTTAAATTTTAAGGACAAAGGCAGGAGAACCTCTGTGTCGGCATCAAGATTTTTTTTTTTAAAGAAAAAGTAATATTGTAAGAGCTGGATTCCTGTGGATCTTAAGGAGACACCTTGTTAAAATTCAAGATTTCTGTAGACTCTAAATATAAATATTCCTTTTCTTTTCCTCTTTATTTTTCCTTGCCAATAGTTTTAATAGAAGTGTATATCAAAGTTGAAATTAAGCCCATTTTTTACTCACCTTTGTACAGGGCAAAATCTTAAGAAAATGTGTATAGGTAGGGGTGGCAATTTTGAATTGGGATCTACCAATCTGCCCAAACCTACTTGAAATTAGTGGATTTAGGTGGGGAATCTCTATTGGTTGGATGTGGGTTAGCTGAGACTAATTGGCGCAGCACAAGATACAACAAATAGATATTGTGACTAGTAGAATCATGTTAGACTTCGTAGGAGCCAACAGATTCATGGGTGGAGATTTCGACAATTGAATATTTAAATTTTTTTCTATCTTATGAGTGAGCATCCAAGCAAATGGGATTCAGAGGTTATCGGTAGAATCTTCTTTAAATTTTCCATTAGAGACAGTATCAAATTGTAACTGTGTTTCTATATTTACACCTAAATAATTTTGGTATATTTTCCTATTATCAACTCCTATTCCTAGTATAATTTTTCATATTTCTTTATTATCAAGTCCTATTCCTAGTATGGTTTTGTATTAGGTTTAGCATCCAGATTAGGGATAGGGTCATGGTTTATATATAGCTTCCTAATTCATTGTGAAAAATAGCCTTTGAAATATTAGTAAAATTTATTTTGTGAGGACTTTTCTTTATCAATGAAGGATTCTTCAATTTAGATTGTTTTAGTTTTGCGTGCTTAATCTTCGAGTTCAATTTTTATCGATCAACCGGCCTTTCAATCTTTACGCTGCATTACTAACCTAACTCAAGACTGACCTAATTATAATGAATCACATAGGGGTTTGACTCATTGACTTGATGGGTCACCATGGATTGAATTTACCTTTAATATCCTTCCAAAATCCCTAAGATAGTGATAAATGTGCAATAGGCTATGGTGTAGTCATGGATTCCTTCATATGATAAGATGGCTGCATAAGTAATGGTCAAGAGAATAAAAACTTCATAAATGAAAATTGGAGGCAACAATATGTCTAAAAATTGTATGTTTTATTTTCCACTTTAATTTGTTCTCCTTGCCTTTTTCCCATATTTGGATGCCAATCCTAATTCCCCTGTTTTGACCATATTTTATTTTCATTTACTAAGGTGATGATAGAGAGTTGAAATGTAAATTAGGTATTCTAAAGATGTTTTAGAGCACAAAAATCTAGTGGTCTACTTTTATATGAGAATTTAGTTAATTCTCCCACATTCTATCTGTAGCAGTAATATGATAGAATGACCTTTTTAGTGCCTTGAGATCAATTCTACTCTTCTCATTCAAAGTTAATCTGTAATGTTTTCTCTCAGTGTGTTCACTGTAAATGCTAAACTTTAATATGTTATGCTCAGATTTTGGATCAAGGGTGGATCTCAAAAGCAATCGAACTTGTCAAGCTACTATTAGCTTCCCGTGAACTACTACTTGAAGAACTCCAAAAGATCAGCAAAGCTATTGATGAAACAATTGTTGATTTAAATAATGCTGACTTGAATCTTGGTAGACTGGAGTCAATTAGTTCTTCAAGGCCAGATTCGCCTACTGCAAGTTTGAACATTTCTAGAATGAAGATGGGTGTGGGGCAATTGGTTGGCATGTTACACAATATTCTAGAGGTATCTACCTTTTGTAACATTATATGTGGAGAGGGTATTTCTGTATTTTGAACCTGTAACACCCAATTCACAATGGAGTAACCTTACTGTTGCACTGAGGCTCACCTTCATGCAAAATATACTAGTGTGTCCTATTTTTTCTACAAAATATCTATATTGCAAACTTCTTAGTTAAGCGACACTTCTCTTTGTGCTCATGCAGAAATCCAATGGTGTGATTGAGTTTGGAAATGATGTCATGCTGTACACTCTATCCAGGGACGAGCTGTTGGATGTATTTTTCACTGTGGGCAACCAACTTTCATTTATATGGAATGCGTTTTTGAAGTTTCATAGGTACAGTTGATTCCCTCAGTGACTGTATTTTTAGTCCTTTTCTCATTTTGGAGAGTTTTGCACAGCTTTTCTCTAAACAGGAGTTATTCTTTGTTCAGAATAAATTTTCTGAAAATTTTAATTATAATTTATTTGAACATGCATTTTTTATAAACGCTATGAAACAATGACTATCAGAGTTCCAATTTAAATTTCCTGGCTTAATTTTGTATCTGAATTCATGATTAGAACAACCTGGCAGCAGCTCCTCTGAAAAAATGTTTACATGTACCCTAATGTGAAATCATGTTATTTTCCTATCAGAGTGATGGCCTTTTGTTGTAGATGTCACATAAAACTGTTTGACTTTGATCTACAATTCCCTTTCCACATGCCTCCTATTCTGTCTAAAATTTGGAATTTTTTGCTTGGTCTTAGCGACTCCTAGACCATTTAATCATCCCATATTATTTCAGCTTCAAGTTTAACATTGCTAATTTATGATGATGTTATACATGTTACCACTGGAACCAGCACTTGAATCATATCACTTTCACAACAATTACTGTCTGATTTCCAGTCTCATGCACCAGTTTCCTAAGTATTCACTGGACTTGCTGCAGGCTGCTACATATCACGTTATTCAAACAATATGCCTTCTTTGCATGAGATGACACCATGAAAACTTATCTCGGATTAACTGTACTGAACATGTGCACAACACCAACCGCCTGCTAGCCATCCCAGCACACACATATATTGCTCTGGAAGTTTGATGTCATATTTGTTGTCAGATATGCCTAAGATAAGCTTTTTATCTCAGCTTTGTAACTCCAGAATTTACAGATGGAGATGGACTTGATTTGTCATTTAACATGTGTAGTGTGGGTATTATAGTCAGTATTGTTAATATGACATCTTGATTGGGTGGAAATGCATGTCCATATTCTGTTGTTTGAGATCATCATTTGATCTATATTTATGCTACTACTGTGAGACTTAAGCCTTTTTGTGCAAGTTAAAAAGAAGTTTAACATTGTCATCATGTAATTTAGATTGTTTATATTAGGTTTAGTAATTGAATGGTTGAATGCTTTGTCAAATAAATTTATTAAAGCAATGGTTTTTGAGCTTAATATCATAATTTGTCATGATGGTGTGATTGATAATGTTGATCATGATGTGTTCCCACTTTAGCAGTTTTAAAACTATTCATGTCTTATAAATATTTTAGTCACTTCCCCTGCTTTTTACCATATGAAGAGCCTGGTTTCATTTAAATTTTAGTCTTTGTCCGATGTCCATATCTTTTCACCATTTAGATATTTTTTAACCTTTTTTTTATATAATATATATATATATATATAATATAAATTTGGGCTCCTTTGTGTTTTTGTGCGTTCGATAGATCTTTCGTGTATTGATTTGTAAGGTGCCTACTGTGTTCACCAACCCTTGTTGTCCCTTACCTGGCTTGAACTCCTGAACTGCGAATCAGTTTGAATGAATCAAATTCAAATTCAATTGTACAGCCAAACTCTTTTGTCAGGTGTGGATCAAGTTCCCTGATTCTTGCTTGACTTCCCTTTTGGGGTACAAAATGATGACTACGGCTTGAGGGGGAGGACAAACCTTGTTTCTGGCTGGACTTCAAGTGATACTATTCCCATTCCTGACTTTGATCTGACCCAACCGGACCTTCTTTTGTTACCCAACTAGTTTGCTTGTTCACTAGAAGAGTCACGCGCCAGTAGCTAGTTTGCAAGGAAGAGGACATCAGGTGCTCTTTGGCCTTGCTTATCGGAGATTGAACTACCTAACCTTATTTCAGCCACTTGTTGTTCAACGAAACAATTGGTCATTTGGACTTATTCAGAGCATAGAAGGAATAAGATTGATAAGAAATGACCAATGCTCTGGACTCGTGTGATCCAGTCATGTCTAATGGAAGTGGGTCTTGGGCACTTTTATGACTAATGGATTTCAGGATACTATACACCTGCAATCATATGTATGGTTGTATTTTATGTATGCATGCATTGAGTAGCATATACACTTGTTACATGTAATGCTGCATATCATAGTAAGACACATACAGCATCATAACCAGTGAAAGAAGCTTTTAGTCTTCAATGTTTTGCTCTGGCTTGTAGGAGTCTTGGTCATGGAGAAGGATTTAAGTGCTGATTTTTGTCCAATCTTTTCAAGCAAATAAGAACAAACAATAGAGTTTGATATTGCTTCAAGATTTTGTATCGCTTATCACTACCGTTCTGAGACTAGAAAGCTTGAATTGCTTGGTTTTCACACAATACATTTCTACTCTTGCTGATATCCTTCAGTCTGTTTGCTGTATTGAATTGCTTAAATTGCATGTTGACTTAAAATTTTTAGATGCATCCATGCATACTACATATGACATCTCTACATAGATCTTACAGCATGTGGCTGTGAACTTGTAACAATTTCTTATAATTGAAATTGCTCTGTTCCGCTCCAGGATAAACAGGATTAGGATAATTGAACATCTATACGATGCTTGGGCTTCCGGTCGAAAAGCAGAATGGTCTATATGGATGGTTCATTCGAAGATTGAAATTCCTCACCGTTATTTAAGAAGTGGAGTGGATGATTCTTTTCATCGTAATGGGCTTGGAAAAATTGGAACTCCACGAAAATCCAGTGACGATGTAATTATGTCTCTGAGCCCAAAACTTTGCCACCAATTTCCTGGCATTAAATATGAAACTTATTTTCTGTATTTTCAAACTTTGTAGAAGTTTCTTGTCAAATATTATGTATGAGGTCATTTACCATTTATTCAATAGTTTGGATTTATGTATTTGCAGCCAGCACAGAGTGCAACTATGCGAGCTGAACTGCATAGAAAAAGTATTGGACAAATGAAGGTGAGATATTGTTATGGCTGTAAATATTTTTAGTGGTTGAATATATGTTTCTTCTGGGAGATTCTGAAGAATGTGAGCTCTCTGCAGATTAACAATCGGTCTATTCAGGACTTGCAAATCTTTGGCAATCCTTCTCATGTTCCTGTTGTTCTTGTAGAACAACATATCATGAATTTTCCACTGCAGGGTTCTAGTGACAATTCACCCTTGCACTCTTCAAATCACAATGTGACAGCTGCAATACCTGCAGGGACTGTAGAAAAGATGGCACCAAAATTTGGTTTTAGTGCTAAGAAAAATGGTCGCATACTAAAAGTTGTTGTCTTCGTGCATGGATTTCAGGTTCGTGCTCCACATTCAATGACAATTTTTTATTTAATATGCTTCTCATACTCTAACAGATCAATATGTTGGATAAAACCATGGAGTTGTTTGATTGCTCCAACATAACTTGCCCTATTTATTTAACTTTGGATGACTTTTCCAATTTATTATTGTTACCCTTATAATTATCTTGTCATCTGTATATACACGGTATATAAAATAAAGTCAGAGTGGTTTCTCTTTGCAATGTTTTAAAGCCATTGGCTTTCATACTATTTAATTAAGCTGCCCATAATGTTGTCCATTTGCACTTGCATGAACCATTGTCTTCGTCTCTCTCTCTCTCTCTCTCTCTTCTGTTTGGCTTAGGATCCATGGCTCCTCTCCGCTGCCTGCATGTTCTTCCTTGTGCTCAGACATTTGATTAATTCACACATAGATTTAAGCTAATACAAGTTTGGGAAATCTAAATGTTTCCTTTTTTCTCATAGGTCAGAGCACACTCCTTATATTCTTCAATGGATTCCTTTATCTAATTTCTTTTGTAGCTATCTAATACTTGATGTTTTAGCCCTTTCATTGTTATCCACTTTTGTATCTCATGTCTTTTGAAAAATACCCGCATCCTTTAATGTTGTTGCATTAATTTCCATTGTTGTGTTAGGCATCTTTTTTCATTAAGAAAATGTCTTTAGTTACCAGTTATGGCACTCTGTTTCTATATTCTCCATAAATTAAGGGCTTTTGCACATGACACACTTACAAATTCTTCTTTAAGAATCAATTACATGATTAAATGTCCACCATCATTTTGAATACATATATAATATTGCTTTGTTTTGATGCCTTTTTCCTTATATTTTTCAAATTTTATTGTCTGACGAGCTAAATGGATAAAAAGGATTCATGTAGGCGACTTCAACTAGTTTGGGATTAGGGCTTTGTTGTTATTGTTGTTGTTGTTGTATGTGAATCTGATTTGTCTTTACTAACTAAATTCCTGAATGAAGATTTCTTCATATAATGTGAAAAAGGGGACTGGCATGCTTTGCTGGCATGCCTTTAGACCCATAGTGAACGTGCTTCAAATAAATATATTTTGTTGATTGAGGATTATGTCATAATTGGCTATGAAAAATGCTTGTTTGATGCACTTCCACATCTTTAAACATTCTTATATATTTTTTCATTGCTTCCTTATATTTGCTGCAGTTGTAGATAAAAATTTAGCATTTAAGGCAGGGGAATTAGTATTGTAAATTAAAAGAAGTTTTCAGCAATGGAAATCTGATCGAGAAATTTTTTGTTTTCAAGTTTTCTTTTGAAAATCACGATACATCTATACTCAATTTGTATTTTTTTTTAAGTTCTTTAGGATGGGAACTCTATAGTTTTTACTGGAATAATCATGGATCCATGATTTTATTGGCAAGCTGTGAAATTCACATTTTTTATACTACTTGACTATGCTTTGACAAGTTTGAAGCTAATCCAGCTTGTCTCTTGTAACTACTTGATGGAAAGGTCTATGCTATTTCTCCCTTTTAGTGGCACCTATTCCAAAACCTTTTTGAGGCAACAGCAATGAAGAAAAAGAAATCTAGTGAAAAAGAGTAGTAGTGAACTCTTTTAAATTTGTTCCAATTATGTGATCATTTACTTTCTTAAATATATATTATCTCTCTCTGCCCCTTTCTTACTAGTAGAAAGTTTATTACTAATATATATATGACTCTGCTTAAAAGCTGTATTTAATTATCTCTTCATTGACTGCTTTTAAAACTTGCTCATAATGATTTTACGATCCCGAAACGTGCCATAGAACATCTAACTACATTATTAACTTTTTTGATGATTTAGTCCGACCAGGATTTTTCTGGACAGTCAGCAAAACTGACTAAGAAGCTACAGAAATGCCCCAAGTAGTTAGTTGACAAGAATCTTCCACTAATTCTTTTTTGGAATTTTGGACTGAATCCAACATGCTACAAAAACAGAACTGAAATGTATGGTGACCCTTTGTCCCTGTGATGTAAAATTATTTTCCATATCAATTCTGAACTTTAAATAATTCTGCACCATTCAGCATATCCCAAACCGCTGATCAGTCTATCCATGATCAGCATTTTGTTATCAGAAACATATTTCTTCTATACCA
This sequence comes from Metroxylon sagu, assembly GCA_017589505.3. Taxonomy (NCBI): domain Eukaryota; kingdom Viridiplantae; phylum Streptophyta; class Magnoliopsida; order Arecales; family Arecaceae; genus Metroxylon; species Metroxylon sagu. Next base: position 16,753 of record JACVBY030000154.1, read on the forward strand.
AGGTGAAAAGAAGGAATTACTAGAATAAGCATAATAAGCCTTGTTCTTTCTACTTGAGATCTGTTTTCACCATAGGATCTCATCTAGTCAGTTTGTTGAAATGGAATGTTGTATAAACTCTGTTTAATTATTGAATTTACTCTTCTATAGTTGTGAGGAAAAGATGATATGTAAAATTATTTAGCACAAAGTATGCGAGTTTTATAGAAGTATTTTGAATGATTTAGATAAACAGAAAATTGTAAGATGTATATGCTCAGAACTCAGAATCAACTGCAGGGAAGTGCCAAAGATAGTGCATATGATTCAGCTTTGATGAGGTTTAATTGTGTGTCTTCATCTGTTATTGATCCCCATTCTACTTCTATTTATGACCATTGTGTCTCTGTTTTATCATATATCTATTTATGACCATGGTGCATTTTAGTGAAAGAAGGCTTTCCAATTGACAGTAATGTATCCACTGCTTGTACTGTGGCTTAGTTGACTTTTTTACTTCAATCTACATCAAAATAGGGACACCATCTGGATTTACGGCTTGTTCGGAATCAATGGCTTTTGATAGATCCTGGAGTTGAGTGTCTCATGTCAGAGGCTAATGAAGAAAAAACTTCTGGAGATTTCAGAGAAATGGGAAACCGGTTGGCTGAAGAAGTGATTGCATTTGTTAGAAGAAAAATGGATAAGCTTTCAAAATATGGAGGCTGCAAAGACATTAAGATTAGCTTTGTTGGGCATTCCATTGGGAACATAATTATAAGAACTGCCTTAGCAGGTATTTATTCACAACTTCTATGATATACCTTGCACACACTGTCCCTTACATACTATCCATATAGCATTCTAATACTTGCTTTAAAATTGACAGAGAGCATGATGGCGCCATTTCTAAAACACCTCCATACATACATGTCAGTATCTGGACCCCACTTAGGATATTGGTACAGCTCAAACTCTTTGTTCAATTCTGGTTTGTGGCTACTGAAGAAACTCAAAGGGGCTCAGTGCATCCATCAGCTTACTTTCAGTGATGAAACAGACCTCCAAAATACCTTTTTTTACAAGCTTTGCGAGGTAATGCAACCAGATTGTTTATCAGAGGGTGATGTTGGGATCCAGAGTATGGCACATAGTGAACCAGTTGTTTTGTATTGTTTTTGGCTCACCAACTCCTTTGTGATATTGTTGAATCTGCATTATATGAATACATACTCAGAATCAAATCTTAAATTTTATGTCTAAAAATTTTTATTCTCTTAAGCCATCAAACCTTCAAAAAGACAATCACTTGACAAGACAGCCATCAAACCTTCAGAAAGACAATCACTTGACAAGATACTGTAGGTACTCTTCTGATGGTGGAATTTCTACCTCATCATAATTATTCTAATCATTACTTCAACTAGATTTATCATAAAAATTCTATTTTAGCTGCTTGGTTTGGTTGTCCTTCACTCGCACCATTTTAAAGGAGCATTGTTTGTAATCAGATGTCTGCTATGGCCTAATCTGCTTTTTTGGTATTTATGGATAGTGATTTATGTGATTTGCTATGAGCTGGTCCAATAGTGATTTAATATGTTATTTGGTTTTTTTAATTTTTTTTTCTTTTTTGGGGGGGATCATGGCAATGTTTTAAAAATCTCAGTACGTCCTCATACTGCTGGCTGGTCATATAATATGACCATGCCATCACAGTATGTTAAATAATGAAAGAGGTGTAAAAACACCATCAAGCTTGATATTATGGTATGGGCTTGATTCAAAGTTGGTGCTCATGAATTGGTTTTGAGGATCTGCCGTGTGCCAGTTCCTAGAAGGTACGGTGTCTACCCTTTAGTATGGGATGGTATGACTGGTGATTTAGTCCTTGCTGCAGGGCAGTAGGAAAGTTTATGATATTATGGGCCTGAGATTGCTGGGTGAAAGGGAAGGAGGGGGTGTGTGTGTGTGTGTTTGGTTTTGTTTGGGCGGGGGAGGGGGGGGTGGGGCGACAGAGGGGGGGGTGGGGCGACATCCACCCTCTCAAGGTCCTTTTTAATCCCATGAGGAGCAGGCTGCATGACCCCCCATGCATCCTCTCTCCTGTTCACTCCCTACTACCCCACGCTCCAATCTGGTCTATCCTCCTGAACTGAGCCAAATAATTTGGATTCCCTCTCATTTTCCCACTTGTTATGACTTGTAAAGTAGGGATTTTGAGATTATACTAAGTTGCCTAACTACCTCCCTGATATCAATCTTTTACCAATCTCATATCTTTTAAAATTCTTTCTTCAAATCCATTCCAACTGTTGATATGATTAGTATTTATCCCCTCCCTAAACATGCATTTGCATACCCCTGTATTCTGGTTTCTGACAAGCCATGTTCCAACTAGATGGTCACATGCATGTGTACTATTGATCTGTTACTGACTTCATTATTGCTCACAAATAAAAAGAGGCTCATACCTTTTGTTTATCCTTTTTCAGCAGAAGACATTGGAGAATTTTAAGAACATTATCCTATTATCTTCGCCACAGGTATTATTTATTTCTGCATTGATAATAATGACTTCTTTCTCTGATAGATGGGATGATTATGCTGTTAACATACTCTTGAAGGCATGCCATGTGCACCGGAATATGGAAACAAATCTTGAAACCTTGTTCTCTTTTATCACCTCTTTAATTATATTTCCTATCCCCACTTGGGACTCTTCAATTACTTCCATAATCAAATATAAATAAATTTGGATGAAACCTACATTTTTTTTTAAAAAAAAAAATCCTTTGAACTGTCTTATTAAATCTTTTAGTCCTTTGTTGTAAACAATATAAATTATTATTATTATTATTTTGTATGAGACCTCCATATATTCTTTTTAATACCTCGTGAACTGTCTTATTAAATTTTTAATACTTTATTGTAAATATCTAAATTAAAATACCTAGGTATTAACAAATGCATGTGATTAATGTGACATTAGCTTGTGTAAACTGTCTTTCACTTTCAAGGCTGACTGCATTCTCTTAATGATCATAATCTAATTTAAAATTTCTGCTGTGATTCAATCATTCTTCTATAGATATGGCTATTTTCAACAAAAGCAGCTACATGCCTAGATACTATGATGTTTTAGAACAACACAAATAGATGAAATGGGAAACTTATGCTAGAGAAAATGTGTTGATTCATGTGAGTTTGATGCAGCTGTTAAGTATACGTTCATTTCTACTGTATATCGGTTACCCTTTCTGTCATTTAGTCATATACATAAAATAACAGTACCTGTGTATGTATATGAAATTGCCACAGGATTTTTCTACCTGGATGATTTGGCTTGTATGGACAACCTGTACATTTTTTTTGTTTATTCTACCGTGGAATGATTTCATAGGAAACTCCACCCCTACCCTACAACAATTCTTGACACCAGACATTGCAGTATCCAAGCAACCATGAAGGTGAAAGAAAGGGCGAGCCTTTTGTTTAAGATAACTTACTAACACGGATACTGGTTTTAATTTCTTTTCCCCATTCATCCCATTTATTTCAGTAACCCATCTTCTGCTATATATTTCCATAACAAGCACTTCAATGTCAAGTCACTTCTGCTTGTTGACATATTCTCAGTAAATGTGTAATAACCTTTTTTTTTTGTGTTCTTTTTTCTAATGTTGTGGCCTTCTCTGAAACTTACAGTTTTGCTGAAGAGCCAATTCTTATTTTGCTGAATTTCCTGAAAAATATTGTCTAAATAGCAGCAAATATGGTGCAAGATTAGCACTATCTTGTTAGTTGTTACTGAGTTTGATTTTTCCCCTTAATTTCTAAATATTGTTTATTTTACTACCCAACCCTTTTCCATGAAAATATAACATATTACTACTAATTAGAACTTTCCCTCACTGCATTTTACCTTCTTTGGCCAGGATGGTTATGTTCCTTATCATTCAGCCAGAATTGAGCTATGCCAAGCATCGTCTTGGGACCACTCAAAGAAGGCACAAGTCTTCATGGAAATGCTGAACAACTGCTTGGATCAGATTCGTGCTCCCTCATCTCAAAGGCGTGTGTTTATGCGATGTGATGTGAACTTTGACCAATCTACTCAAGGGAGAAACTTGAATACGATCATTGGCCGAGCAGCCCACATCGAGTTTCTGGAGACTGACATATTTGTGAAATTTATTATGTGGTCCTATCCAGAACTCTTCCTTTGACCATTACCCAAATTTTTGACAGCTTGAAGCTTCCCTCTTTTGCTTGCAGCACCGTTTCCAATATTAACATGAGGAGTCATCCATTAGCTGCTAAGAATGACGAGCAACACATTCCTTAAATCTATTTACTAGTACTAGAAGGAGCTTGGCATAGCGTGATGCTGGAATTGAAACATTCATGGTTATGTTGTAAATTATGCACTTAGGAAGCTTTTGAACATGGAGATCAGTAATTATTTGTTAGCTTTAAGAAATGTAATTATGTATTTGTAGAGCTGTTGTTTATGATTAAATCTTTTCCATGAGTATGTTCACATCAAAGGTTAGGGCAGTCTAGGAAGGTCACCTTTGGTAATTAGAGAAATGAGCTGATGCTACAATAAGAGTTTCATATTTTTCAGGATACCCTTCATTTGTAATACATGTATTGCGTCATCATCATGCTGGAAAGAGATTGTCTTTTTATACATTCTGTTGCCCATCTACCGTTCACTTTTGAATTTATTTGTTTAGGCTCCTGAGCTGGTTTTATACCTTATGTTGCCTGATGATAAGATGATGATTTTTTTATATATATATATTTTTTTTTATTTTTTTTATAAAAAAAAAAGCAGCTAAGCATTGACAAATACATCATTGCAGAATTGTTCCGACTGTGTGAGGCTGTCCGCGAGAACAAAGACTGTTCTGCTCTATAAAACTAGCCATAAATTATGCCTCTAATTTTAAGATTCTATCTTATGAGGTTCTGCTAAGTTTAGGCTTTTGTTTTTGGACATGGCTGCACGGATCACGGTTACAACCTTTCCTTGCTATCTCTTATACTCCACTGCACGCATTCATCCCTGAGATTTCTTCACAAATCTGGCTTACCAGGTTAGCTCAGAATTTAGGGGACTTGCAGTAGTCCCTTGTACAAGCGAGATGTAAACTCAGGAATTTTTGTTTCCCTTCTAAGAGTAGACAATTTTTGATTACTGGCCCTGGCATGGACGGGAATTCAAATACAGTTTTTCCTCATTCGAAAGTTTTACCCGAGTGCAGTATTGACACAGCCTCAAGCCTAATCCATACGTACACTGAAGTTGAACTGCACGGTTTAAGGAGTGTACCCTTCTACCATCCAAGTGGATCGGCACCACTGATCAATCTCAGAACGCTCAACAACTCCAAAGTTTCAGCCAGCGGCACAACAATATCTCTGCGTGTTTTGATAATTTACAATCAGAAACAACACAGAGAACCCCCCCTACCATTCCATATCCATTCCTGCCTCTTCCTGAGCCGGATCCAGGTCTCCGGCAAGTTGAACCTAATACTCCAGGAACGGAACCGAGCAATAAATAAAGCCGAACGAGGATTGACACCCTTCACAATCCAATCCCCACCCTCTGCCCTTGAATGATCGCGCGCCATTCCAACTAAAGCTCGGTGGTGAACGAGCTGATATATTATTATACACCAAAGTCTTGTATCCTGCAACCATTCCAACAAACAAATCTCGGAAAAACTAATCTGTACATTTGCAGCGGATTAAGTACTAATTCGTGTCATGCTCTACCAATTACGAAAGGAGCTGTTGATTGAAGTGATAAAGAAGGCTTCAGCTTGATCAGAAGACCAATTAATATTTCTTTTTACATGATTTTTTTTTTTTTTTTTTTAATCTTTTCCATGAAAATAACTTCTGCTAGGAGAGTACCGAGCGTGGCGAACGCTTGTTAAAAAACTTCTACACGTGATTTAGGGTGCTGAGTGGACACAGATGCATCTTTCATTGATGAGATATTGCAAATATAAACAAGTCCAAGCTAACAAATGCTAAGCATCCCTGTTTCAATCAGTAACCATCACTTCAGCCATTAAACCATTTCGCACGACAACTGGATGTGACTTTGAATAACGAGGCTATGAGCTGCGACTTTGAATAATGAGGGCTATGAGCTGCTCCTTTTATCTCAAAACCAAGAAGATTGGTTAGCTTCAGTTCACCACAAGTAGATTCTCTCTCCATAACTACAGATATTAGAATTGAGGATAAACATATGTTGTCCAGAACATTTGTCAGCGTGCTGATGGTGTTTCCAGACAAAAACAAAAAAAAAATAAAGAAGGTTCAAGCTTCAGTGAGAGGAGGGTGAACCATTGACCCGAGACTACTACTCAGATAATCAATGGATAAGCGGATCCAATGAATCAAATGGCCAGAATTTTTTTAAGAAAGAAAAAGAAAAAAGGGCACAATCAGAGAAAATACAAATAAGACAGAATATTTTAGGCTTGAGATGCACTGTATAATTTTGGGGCCATGCAATACTTCACTATCAAGGTTGTAAATCACAATGCAACGAGATGACTTCAGGTATCACCTGGACCTATGAATAGATGAGAAATCTTAAGCCAATAAGCACTAGAACAAGTAATTATTCATCCATTTATTTATTTATTTATTATACATCATGTTGGGCAAAGATGTAATATCAGGAAAATTTTATGCTTTACTCCCTAACTAATAGGAACTAAAAAGCAACACTCGAGAGACCGAAAAAGATCACGATAAACAAGATAGTTTGGCCAAAATAAGGAATCAGGTTTGTACAACTCCTTGTATGATAATGTGAAAGAAGAAAGATCAATTACTCATTAATTCATCTTGATAACTTTTCTAATAAATCAACCTGGTAAAATTCAGGATACAGAGTACGGTTAAACTCAATAATGCGCTTAGTGAGACAGCTGTATAAACCATGCATTTGATCTACCTTAATAATATGAAATGATATATTATTCTCAACATGATTAACAAGCAAACTGACTAGAAGCAAAAGAAAAAAGGGAGGAAGCATAGGAAAAAGTCATGGTCAGCTAGAACAGTAAACAAGGACGTACTCTCACAATTTGGAGGTTTGCCATCCTACTCTGTAGTTGGTTCCTAATCAAACTGAACACCAAAATAAAAAAAAAGTGTCAATATCCATTTCACCCTTCATGGTGTATTTGAGACGAGACAGTCCCTAAGGGAGCAATTAGCATATTCTATTTTAACTCATAGGCTTCATCAGAGTTTTAACATTCTGCTCCATATGAATCATATTAATCAACATTAAATCTCAGCGGCAGTCAAAGTAGTTTGGTTGAAATCTCTGTATCATTGCATTCCTAACACACATTCTCAAGTCGTCCCATGTGTGAAAAAATTTAATCCTGTACTCTGACAAGCTTTATGAAAACGAAGCAGGCATAAATTTTCATGTCTCATCTTCTATACAATAGTGTATCCAACATAACAGATACAATCACATTAAGGCATCTTTGGGCAAACAATCTTGACTGTAGCCCAATTATCATGGTTCTGCCAAAATAATATAGGATATTAGTCCTGCCAGCATTTAGACCTTTATCCTCTGCTCTCCTTCATAAAATCAATTTAGCATTCGACGCTAGCATCCTTTCATTATATATAATCTTCCTCATAAATTCCACAATATTCAACACTAGTCGTGCTGTACATCAATCAAAAAACCTTAATTTGCAGGCTGCTACAATGATTAAACTTGTGCCTGCTCTTGTATACATGTCCTTCACATTTTTATTCTAAATCTTCTAATAAAAATTTTCTCCTTATAGCCACAAATTACACTCTCTGATCCATTCCAAAGTCCATAATAAAACCTTTGTAGAATTTTTCTTCTCCTAGTACAAGGAAGAAAATAGCCTGCACAGTTAACCATCTCAGTATAAATCAAAATTATTTCTCCAGGTTATTGGCATCCTTCCTCTGAGAAATTTAGAACCTATATTGAAGTTCAAACAAAAAAATACAATAATATTGCATAATCCTAGCCAGAATAACATGTAGTGTATCCAATACATATAACCAGACAAAGCAATGGCTATATAAACGAGGCAAACATACGGCAGCCTATGCAACAAGCAAAAGTTCACCAACAAAGAACACTAATAGGGAGCCAATTCCTATATTACTGGGGTAAAAAAAGAAAAACACATATTAACAATGAAATGCCAAAGACTATCCTTATCAAACCTGTAACACTCAAGACCCTGGTTCAACTCTTTCCGAATACCCCACCATTTATTTTGTGCTAAGATCCAGCAACAAGACAAGATAACCATGTCAACAATTTTGCAAATGGTATCCAAGATGAATGCACCATTCTAGGTTTTTACTCTCCCAAATGATTGGAATATGCGTGCTGTGTACTTTCTACTTTTTGGGTGTAGAATAATTACATCACTTTTGTAAGCAAATTTTCCACAGGATTAAACTAGTAGAAAATTAATTCATTCACGACTATGTTCAGATCACCCATTTCCTTGCAATCCTCAAATAGTCCAAAAGCTGATATAAGGTATCATGATCCCAAAAGATACACCATGAAAAGCTCAATTATTGCCACTCTGCATTGTTTTGTCAAACCTAGCAATTCACAGTTTTTCTGAAATTAATCTTGTTTCATTATCTACCATAAAGAATTCATTAATAGATCCAAATTTTTTCTTCAATTTATTCATTATTCTCATCAACGGGATATGCAATTTGATCCAACAAATCCTTCAAAAGTTTTAGGTAGTTCATCCTTGTTCAAGGTTTTAACCTTACCAAAATCCCGAACCTAAGAAATGGATTGTCCAAGACCAATGACAATTCATAGTTCTTCCACTGCTCCTAAAATACTCTACAGACATTTCACAATCAAATCCTAAGCCCATTCTCCCACCACTTTAGTCTTAGTCCACTTCTTACAATTAGCTTGCGCATGTTACGTCATCTAATCAGGCATAACTCTTGACCCCAACTAAAGAACCAAGATATCTGGTTAACTGCTCCACAGCATCCACAATTTATTTTGATGTTTGTTATAAGAAAACATAAGAAATTTAAATATCATGAACTGACTTATTGAAGTGTAACTTCTTTTTCCTCATTTCTTCTACTAGTCTTCTAGCAAAACAGAATGAGTAAAATTGCATTCCTGTCCAGATAACCATTATGCACAAGCAAAAACTATATGATGGTACTGACAATATCCTAGACGGAAAATGTTCTGGTTTCATGGAGAAAAGCAAACTTCTAAGTTGAGAGCTCTGGCGTTCTTTTCACAAAATTGTCACATTCACCACTTGAATTTAGAGGTTTACTGAATTGGCTGCTTAGTCCATATGTTATTTGGTAGACTGTATGAAAATAAATGGTAACACTTGGAGGATAAGATCTGGACTAATATTCAGATTCTCATTATTTTCTACTTGGCAATTGATGCTTAATATTTGTTCATAAAAATGCTTTATGAACTGCATTTATGATAAGGATGTATTTTTTAAAACATTTTATTTCTTTCCCTACCATCTTGATACAAGGAAGAGGGTCCCCTTAGGATATGCTTATGGATCAATTTAACTCGGCATCATCTAAATTGCTATCTTTTACAGGTAATAGTGTCCGCACAAATCATTATCCACTTCCTTCATCAATCCATATCTATCTGGGCTGATATGCTGTTCTTTTAAACCTAACAATGATACAAATTCAAGAAAGCAGTCATTTAGGATTGCATTTACAACCACAAATACAGGTTAGCATGAGACAGCAGCATAATGGCGGAGAAAAATATTCTCACAAACATCATAACTGCATTACTTTGTGATGAGATATGCATCCTATATAATGAAAATTAACCACCATAAGCAACTCATTTCTTAATATTTCTGATGCAAAAGTAAACAACCTTGCCAATTTCTTTATCACTTTCCATTTAACCCTTTTTATCACATCAAATTTCACTTCTATGAATAAAAAAATGAAATGCGAGGTTCACAAAACAACTCATGCAATGCAAAATTTCTCAAGGAAATGAAGTACTATTTTCATAAGGTAAAAAGGCACTCCTGCAATTGTCTATGTTCATGGAGGATTCAAGAACCCAGCAAATCAATAGAAAATTATACAACAAAGACACCGAAGCTAGACCTGGCACCATCAGTAACAGACATTTCAATCCCATCCTTCTTTTTCACAGAATGTATTTAAGGTAAATACAAGAGCACTACCTGCTTATTTGGGGGCTGAGATATTTGATCCATCTTTTCCGGTCGCTTCTCACTCCATCCCCTCCCTCGTGAACCCAAATACAAGAAAGGTGGCATTTTGATCCCGTTCTGAAGAAACCCCAACTAGAGATTTCACTCGGGAGTGTGAGGCAAGCAATCAAGCCCCTCGGTTCGGCTGCGTACAATCCTATGGAACACCTCCCTCACCTGGCGTTCCATTGGGTCCAACTCTCCCTTCATGGACTTGCCAACCTGGGCCAGCTCCTCCGCTCCCAGCCTTATCCCTGCCTCCTCCTCCCCCGTCAATGGAAACTGGATTGCATCCATTAATTCCGTCAGGTTGCGAACGCACTTCTCAATCTGATGGATTTCTTTCAGTAGCCCGCACGAATTCTTCCGGTCCTTTTTCTTGGACTCTTCGACGATTCGCTCGTGAAGCGAGAGGATGGGGGCCGCCCACGGGTAGCTCCGGGGGATGGAGAAGTGGATACCAAGGCCACGGTCCTGGCAGGGGATTGCGGCGACAAGCGCCCACATCACGAAGAGGAGCACCGAGTTCATGGCAAAGACAGCGACTGCAAGCCCGCTGGTGGCCACGACCTCGTGGGCGCGTGGGGCGGCGAGGTTGTTCCCGATGGCCTGGAGCTGGCGGGAAGCAGACCATGACCGGGAGACACTCCAGGAGAGGGAGCGGAAGTGGCCGCCGGGAGAGCGTTGGTGGTGAGGGTGGCCGCGACTGGAGGAGGAGCCGCTGTTACGGCCGAAGGAGCGGTTGTTGTGGGAGAGAACGGAGCCGGCGGCGTCCTTCTCGTCGAGCATCAGGATGGTGAGGTCGGTGAGGGCCTTCCGGGCCCTTCGGAGCTGGCCCTCCCCGAGAGCCCCACGCCGCTGCTGCCGGGAATCAGCGAGCGCGACGAGAACGATTTCCAAATGCTTCCACCATTGCCGGAGGTGCTCGATCCCATCACGGATCGCGTTGCAGACGTCGAGCGCCCTGACGCTGCGCTCGAAGAAGTCGGCGATCATCCGGTCGAGCGGCGGCCGGCCGACGGCGGCGCGGTAGTTGACGAGTACCAGGCGGAACTCCTCCTGGCACACGAGGAAGGCAGCTAGGAGCTTCCGGACCCACGAGAGAGTTAGGAGTTCATCGTCGCCGCCGCCGGCGAGGTCTTGGAAGAGGGCTGCAATCCGGCGTGGGAAGGCATCGAGGTTCTGGTCCAGGCCGGCCTCCTGCTGGGGGGCGGCGTCCATGGCGTGGACCTGATCCCGCCGTCTCAGGATCGAACGGCCAGTGGACAAGAACGGCGCCGACGATCCTTGGTGTTCGGCGGCGGGCATTGTCACATGCCACTAAGCCCTAGCTCTCTCCCTCTCCGGCGAACCACCAACAGGACTCTACAATTCGCCTGCACCACGGCAATTTAGCATCCGAAAACTCTCCAATCCGATGGAATTCCAGCAGGAAATGGAAGTAACCCTGGATTCGGATGGCAGACAAGACGATTCTAGAAACCCTAGGCGGAGCGGGTCTTTTTATGGCTCTCGGCCGACGCTTCGAACAGCGAGAGATTTTTTACCGATTTTAGCAATTAATAAATGGTAAGAATAGATTATGCCGGATAGACTTAATTATTTCAGTAATTCTAATACTAATAAAAAGGCTTCGAATTTTGTTTAGACCGTGGCGGACGAGCCGGCCGGCCGGACGCGGGCGAAGCGCGATCAGTACGCGAGAGGACACGTGGCCGAAGGAGGGATCGGGACAGGGGCGGCGCACTCGTGCGGGTCTGGAAGCCGTGGTCCCCGGGCGCGGGTCACACGTGTACGGTGTCTCAGTCCCGGTGGATGAACGCCGGTTCCGGGTCGTCGCACGCGCGCGGAAGTTTTCGCCGTTATGACGGCATGCCCCTGGTGGCCGCAGCCAGTCGGCTGGCACGGTGGTTTAACATATCGCCGTTATGTCACCGCTTCTTACTTGAATTCGAGGAGCAGAATATTACCGAGAGGCCAACACACCCCCCTCTCCCTGCTGCGGGCTAAGGCTGCAAATCGGTCGCATGGACTCATGATCCAATCTAGTAGTTCTTATACAAGCAGTCATCCAACCCGTATTCAAAGATCCCGAGAGATTGGAACGAGTTTAAAAATTAAACCCTATTAATAATTCGGATCACATTCATGTCTTAAGTTTTTTTAACCAAACTAATATATCATTTCAAATCTATTTTAGATTAATAGAAAGTAAACTCATCCTCACTTGCATCCCAATCACCTTAGCCTATAATTTAAAATTATATAAATCTTATTTTTATTCCTTTTACTTCTATTATTTTTACCAAACATTAAATGATGAACCCTCATTTAAATTAATTATCTTTTTTATTTTAACAACTAAATTTCCCCCTCACCTACTTTTATTTAGTTATATGTAAATATTTATATTTTATTTATAATATTTTAAGTATATTAAAAAATATTTTGAAAACTATAATTTATAAATGTAAGAATAGTTATAAATAGAATTAAAAAATATTTGAAAACCAAATATTTTCAACTAAGTTTATATCATATTTGATGCTGAATCAACTGAAATAGTTTATTAGGTTTAAAATTCTTTCTATAGATATGAATCAATTAACATATGGATTAAATCCAAGTTCAAAATCTTAATTTAACTATGAAATCAAATCAGATTAAGATCAAGCATGATTTAATGCAAACTAACCTATTTGCAGTCCTACTAAAGGCCATATTTAGATATCAGTAAATTATATGATGTCTTTTTACTAAAAAAAAAAAAAGTTTATAATATTTTCATTTATTATGGTGGTCCATTTACATGCCTTTGCAGCGCAAAATCAACTAGATTACAAGTTGATTGATTAACACATATTATTAATAAAACCTACAGATATCCTACTAACCAACGTGGCCGAACCTCATCCATCATTCTACCTCCAACTACCGTTCTCCTTTACAAACCGGCACGAGCGCCGGCTATGTCATAACCCTGGTTCGCACGAGGGTGGGAGGGCAGTTTAGGAAGAAAAATATTTGGCTTTCACGGTTTAGAAGGGCAGGAAGGTCTACGGCACCGCGTTCGGTGAGCCGAGACCAACGCTGGACCACCGATGGACCACGCCAATAAGATTGGAAGGCGGGGGGGCGCATACCGCCTGGACGAGATGACGTCAGGCTACGAGAGCCGAGACCATCGACCACTAGACCATGACGTCAGCAGGGTGGAATAATGTAAGAATAAAAACGGTTAACTCCGAAGCGCGCGGAGATTTTTGTGAGGATATTTTAGAAAAGATGGACCGAGTCTTTGTTCTTCCTGACCGTCTGATCGCATTTCGAGGGACGCGATTTCGAAAGAGTCGAAGGGTTCAACTGAAACGGGCTTTCCGGACGTTTCGTCTGGCTGACGTTTCCGCCCCCTCTTGCGGTGTTTTAATTTTATTACGGTAGGGATGTTTAAAATTTAATAATTATGCTATTTATATTACCGCTGGGTGATAGCTTCGCTGATAAGATAAATAAAAAATTATAAACTTTTTAAATGTCATATTATTAAATTTAAATTTTATAATTATTAATTTTAAACTAAAAAATAAAAATAAGATGAATATATATATATGTTAGATAAAAATATTTTAAAATTTTTTAGAAATTAATTGATTTAAAACTATAGACTCAAAAAGATTTTTTTAAAAAATTAAGATAAAATTAAAATAAAATAAAATATTTTACGATAGAAATGTGGTGATGATAAACGTAACTATTATAATCTTTTTAATATATAATTTTTTTTTTCATTTGTTAGTGATCTAGTTTTTTATTTTTATGTTTTAATAATATTTTAATTTGTTAATTATTTCTACATATGATATAGAAATAAGTAGATAATTTTTTTAATTTAAATTATTTTAGCTTTATTATACACACACATACAATAAGTCACATAAAATCTGAATAGTAGAACACATAAAATAGTAGAAATTATTTTAGCATTTGCATTGAAGGATGATGATCCTTATAGTTTACTTTACTTTTTATTTTTTATTTTTTGGTTTTTGGGCCTTCCTTTTGTCATGTAACACTACTACTTAAATTGGACTTTCTTTAATTATCTTTAAAAATAAAAAAATAAATTATTGAGGAAAAGAAGATCACATGGTTTAGTTTTATATTGAACTGAAATAAGCACTATGAATTGAGGCTTGTTGAGGTTAGTGGCAGAGACATGGGAAAAAAAAAAAAAAAAAAGTACAAAATACTAATCTTTTATTTTCTTCCTATCTGTACCATCTTAAATTTATATTTTATTGCAAACTAATAGATCAAAAAAGATCTTCTAGATTTTTATTTTATTATCTTCTCCCATTAGAGATGAATCAAACAAGCACATGAACCATATCATACTTCTTTATAAAAAAATAGATTGCTTGGTAGGCCTGCTGGTTTTATAAGGCATTAAAAATATAAAGCTGCATGCCAACTTTTAGTCCAGCAAAATACCATTCATATATAAGATTGAGTTCCCAAATCCAATGAGACAATCTATTTTCTAGTTACAAGAATTAGATTCTATGCCAAAAATATAAGTTAAATATAAATTTTTTACTCACAAAGTAGATAGGAGATAAATGGAATCCTTGAGCAAGTCATGCAAGTAATTCAAAATAAACTTTATTATTTAGTCTACCCACATGCAGCACTACAACAAATAGTCTATTGGTATGTACGTCTCTTTAGGCCATAGATATTGTAATGCTTTTTAGAAGTTGATGGTATAAGAATGATTTTTTAAAATTTTCATTTCAATTATGTGAGTCAATAGGTCAAGCTGACAAATAAGTTAATAAATATCAGAGTTGAACTACTACATTTTAATTGTAGAATTTTGTTGCAAATTGCCATCATTCATGCCATCTACATCTATCATCATCATCATGTCTCCTTCAACTAAAAGATGTCACAATGCATTTTTCTAAAGCAAGTTAAACGTACATTAGCATTAGATACAATTAAGCACAAGCAATTTCGTTTAACTACATGTCAGTTAAGATGGTAGAAGTTAAAAAAAAATAAAAATAAAAAATAAAATCAAATAACTAGTTTGGTCCACTTATGATTCAATGAAATTGGAGCATGGTTTGCCATAGGAGGCTTAGTTAGATGCACTCCAATATTTGGTTTGGTCCAATAACAATTCAATGAAACTTAGGCAGGGTTTGTCATAGGTGGTATGGTAGGATAAATTCTAATTCAATTTATAGAGTTGGTCCATGAATCTTATTACCACTACACTCTTCCTTTGAAAAATATTTCCTTCAATCAAATTCACTCTTATTAAATAACTATAAAAAAATAAAAAAAAATAAATTGTTTGTATATTTATCAAATCTATAATGAACATCTTAATCGATGGAACTACAGCCATCCATCAAATGATCCATGAATAAACCACATGATTAGCATGCACTAAGACCTAACCAATTATCACATAAGATAGGCTTCTTCAGCCACATAGCTCATAAATAAAGAAGCCCAAAACCTTTCCTTACTTAACCTTGCTCCAGAAGTGGTATCAGATTATTAATAATGCACAAACTTGAATACAAACCATTCCTTTCTCTCTGTTTGGTCTTAGCTATCCATGGACTCGACCAAGTCGCAGGAAAAAAATACCACAACCAGTCATGGTCATGTGCAGTTATATCAAGTCGTGATTGACTTTGACAAGCAAACGGACAGTTGAAATGTGGAATATCTTAGAGTCTAATCAAATTTAATAAGTAAGCCAATAAATATTGGAAGACTTGGTTTCTTGTTTTTATTAAGTCAAATCTAACATCATAGAAGATTGAAACACTGAACTCAGCCACCCATTGCTAGGTCATCCCAGATTGTTTGCTAGCATTGGCCTTCAAGACTGGTGACGCAGGCCATGAGGAAGCTCACCAAAGGGTTCCAAGTTGGGAGACAATCAAATCCACAGCCAGAACTACCCAATTTATTGTGTTTGGGCTCCTGCTGGTGGACCACCTGGCATGCAGTGTAGAGACTGTCCAAATAAATTAGTGTTAATATGTCTGGTAGCAGGAAGCACAAGTGGCAGCAAACCATCTCAGAAGGGATGAGTTGCTGTGCTTGTAATCTTGTACAGAATATATGAGCCAAATGAAATAGTAAATCAGAAATATATGATATGAACTTGACATATAAACTGCAAGCTTGAAGCAAAGTGGTTCAGTTTTTAAGCTAGAGTGGTAAATTCAAATATATAAATTGATTCTTGGCGTACTTTGTGCTAAATTACCTTTGGATCACTCTGGTCCCATCAGTCATTGCATGATTTCATGCTTGCAGCCACAGCAAAATTTGACTGCATCTGAACAATTAATTGAGAATTCTTCATTTCCTTTCCCAACCAGTAACCTTTGATCTGATTTGGATGTTATCAAAGATCAAAACACATAGAAACCAAGAGATGACTGATTTTGAAACACTTTTCTGATAGAAGTATGAACAAGAAAGAATAGGTTGGAAGAGTGGGACTGGAATGCATCAACAACATTTAGAGGGAAACAAGCATTCTGTTAGCTATGCTTAAGTGGACTTAGACTAATGAAATTGAAGGGAAATTCTGGGTTTATGCCACTAAAATTGATGGCCTAAGCATGATTGGAACTCAGGGCTTGTGAAGATATTCCTGGATGGACTAAGAAAAATTGATGGCCTAAGCATGATTGGAACTCAGGGCTTGTGAAGATATTCCTGGATGGACTAAGAAAAATGGGCAGGTTCAACAACAAGCCATCGAGGTCATCACATATAAAGCAATGGCGACAAAAAATTTTCCTGCAAAATGATAATATGAAAACTGAAAATTTTGAATTGCACATATTGCACTCAATGTTTGCTTTCTTTTTTCTTATCTTTTTTGTTTGGAATGTAAATCAGCACTTGTTTTCTTGTGTGCAAAATGGTCATTATCTGACAGTATTACAGTGACAAAAATTCATAAGTCTGATCTCCTATCCCTGTAAGAATTTCCTAATGTGGGCTTTATTAATTGAAATTAACTGAATTAGTTTGGTCTAATAAAGGTAAGATATATGGGTTCTTAATAAGTCTAATACGGGGCTGGCTGGTGTGGGCTGAGTACGGCCCGGCCCGTAATGAGAGGGCCCGTGGTCGAAAACTCTATAAATAGCGCTCAAGTCCCTCTCCTAACTAAATGATGCACAATTTGACTCACATACGGATCAAGAGAGAATTTTTCTTCTCGTGAGTGGCAATCTCATTAGGCCAGTGTTCTAACGAAGGGTATAGGGGAGAAGATCTTGAGTTCGTGTTCGGAAACCATCGCAAATTCTGCGTCAAGTTCGATGGATTCCAAACCATGTACACGAATCGACAATTTCTCCATTATTGTGTTTCGATTTCTGATTATGGTGATCTTGGGCGTGCCATTTTCATGGCCAACATGTGGTATCAGAGCCTGCCATAGATTAGAATTGAAACATGCGAATTAGGACCGTTTTTCGTTTTGCCCGAGAGGTTTTTACCCAGTTTCAAAATTTTTTTGTCGAGTAAAAGTTAAATTTTATTATATATTTAGAATCTACTCATCGAGACGAGAAGATTGATGGGCGGCACGTCGCCGGAGGAGGCCGGACGCGCCGTCACGCGCCTTCACGCGCCATAGGCATGGCGGCGCGTGACGGTCATGCGCGGCTGTGCGGAACCGGCGCGTTTGTTCGCCGGTAACCGCATGCTGATGTCAGCATGACGTCAGTGAGGCACGAATCCGGTTGACCCGGATCCCGACCCGATCAGTGAACCGACCCGGACCCGATCGGACCGGCTGTTCAGACCGGTTTGACCGGCTGAACACGCGTGCACGTGCCGCGCCTTCCGGCGGCGCGTGCGGGCGCGTCCGACGTCCGTTTTGGACGATCTTGGTACTGACGCGCTCGTGTTGAGATGCTCTACATTGTGGTGTATTTATTTTGCATGTTTAAAGCTTTTAAGGATGTTAAAATATGTATAGAACCCTATATACGCTTATTTTTAGGATATTTTTGCATATTTTCTTGTATTTCTCTATGGTTTCAGAAATACATATGGTAGCTCACATGTATATCACCACATAAGGACTCTGTAGAGTGTAATTCATTGTCTATCAATGAATGGAACAGTATAATTAGCATGGCATGTAATTTCAGAGACATACGCCCCTGTCTTTACGTCTAGCATTACATGCATATGGTAAATGTGATACATAAAGCTCATATCCCTGGTACGAGAGATTTTCAAGGATTCAGTTAGGTTGTGACCGCCAAAGTGGCACACTTGACTGGGTTTGAGAAATATCGGTCTCATATTGTGGTGGGATGTCTCCTGGTCTATTACGTGATTATACTCCCAAAGGAGGTGATCTTGTATTAGTTCATGGAGGGGTACATGTATAGCATGTGCTTGAGGAATGACTGATTTTAGTGGTTCATACACCCAAAGGTGGTGATTTCATGAAAGATTAGAATAAGTTCTCATGGCCGCTGTCATGTGGAGAGTGTACAACTGCATGTCATATTTTCTGCCCAAAGGTGATTATGTGATGATGTATGTAACTCTTTGGACAAGTATTCACATGATGCTGATTTTATTGTTTGTTTGTTTTCCAGTCACCTTTTTAGTAAACGACAATTCTATTTCCATTGAGGTCCTTACTGGTTTGAACTTTAAGAAATGGAAAGAGGATTTTCTATTTGGAATGGAGCTGGCAGATGTTCACATTGCTCTTACAAAGGATAAGCCGGCAGATATCATGGCCATCATTACTGAAGCCGAGAAAACGGACTATGCTGCCTGGGAAAAGAGCAATCAGATTTGCTTATTGACAATGAAGAAATCCATTCAAGAACACTTAAAAAGTGGCTTGCCAGCTGACTGTACTGCTAAGGAAATGATGGCAGCCTTAGAGGCTAGAAACCGCATTTCATCTAATGCTGAGGTTGGTACACTTCTTCAAAAGCTCTTCAATATGAAATATGATGGTACTGTTGGGGTTAGAGATTATGTCCTTTGGATGGTAGACCTAAAGACGAAGCTTCAAACTCTTAATGTTTCCATTCCTGATGCTTGTATTGTGCATCAAGCCTTGAACACTTTTCCACCTGATTTTAGGATTATAAAGACAAATTACAATTCCCAAGATGAGACTTGGTCAGTTAATGACTTGATAGCAAGGGTGGTGGCAGAGGAAGAGAAACTTAAGAAAGAAAAAGGGCATTTAGCCTTATATGTTTCTGGTTCCCACAAAAGGAAGAATAAGAAGTCCAGAAATCATACTCATAAAGGTGCTCATGACACTACCGGTCAATCTGACAATATAGGTCCAAAGAAAACATCCTTCAAAAGGGATAGTGGCCACTGCTTCTTTTGTAAGAAGAAAGGTCACATAAAGAAGGACTGTGAAAAGTTTAAAGCTTGGTTGTCCAAACGTGAGCCTACAGGTAATGATTCTTTGGCACTTATTTGTGAATTCAACCTATCAGAAGCACCATCCAGTTCTTGGTGGCTCGATAGCGGTGCAACTAATCATGTTGCATTTACCATACAGGGATTCATAAACCGGAGGAAGCCAAATCAGGATGAGTCAAGACTCACTGTGGGAAATAACGAGAAAGCTGATGTTGTGTTTGTGGGAGATGTAATCTTGATTCTAGACTCTGGTTTTAGATTAATGTTGAAAGACACTTTTTATGTACAAGACGGAACTTAGTTTCCGTATCGTGTTTGGACATGTATGGCTACTCTTTTGAAATCAAGAACAATGTAATTTCTTTGTTTCTTAATTCAAATAAGGTTGGGTGCTGTTATATGTCCAACGGATTGTACAGATTGTGTTTATCTCCCAATGACATATACGTCGCTTATACAGCTGAAAAGGTTATTTCCAAGAGACCACTACCTAAGGAACAGTCTTATGCATTGTGGCATAAACGACTTGGTCATATCTCTAAGGATAGAGTAGAAAGGTTGATAAAAACTAACATCTTGCCTGCTCTTAAAGATGACTTAGAGACATGCATAGACTGTTGCAGAGGTAAAATGACCAAGATAAGGAAGAAAACTGCAGTTCGAAGTTCTGACCTGTTGAAGGTCATTCACACTAATATAAGTGGACCTTATACGGCAACCTTGTGTAGAAATTTTTATTTCATTACATTTATTGATGACTATTCTCGATATGACTATCTGTACTTGATTAAAGAAAAGTTTGAGTCTCTTGACAAGTTCAAGATTTTTCGGACTGAAGTCGAGAAACAGTTGGGAAAGGTCATAAAGGTTGTTAGATCTGATCGAGGTGGAGAGTATTATGGCAAACATGGCGATGCCGGACAGCTTAAGGGGCCATTTGCCAAATACTTAGAGGATTCTGGGATAGTGGCTCAATTCACTATGCTTGGGAGTCCCGAGCAAAATGGTGTAGCCGAAAGGTGCAATCGCACCCTTATGGAAATGGTGAGGAGTATGATTAGTAGGACAAATTTACCTGGTTTTCTGTGGGGTGAAGCTTTGAAAACAGCTTTGTACATTCTGAATCGTGTACCTACTAAAGCTGTTTTATTGACTCCTTTTGAGTTATGGACTGGACGTAAGCCTAGCTTAAACCATCTTAAGGTTTGGGGATGTCCCGCAGAAGTGAAAATATATAGTCCAACATTAAGTAAGTTGGACTCTAGAACCACTCGGTGTTACTTTGTATCTTACCCGGATCATTCGAAGGGATATCGGTTCTATAATCCCAATGGAGGCACAAAAATTATGGAATCACAGACAGCTAAGTTTCTGGAGTTTGATGTGGCCGAAGAAAGTAGCTGCTCACAGACTATTGAGGATAATAGTACGGTGGGTAATGTTGTACCTTTATCTCCTCCCATATAGATAATTGTGGAGACTCCCACACCACAGACTGAACCTGTTGAGGCTCAGGATCCTATTGTCGAGACAGCTCCCAATGAAGTTCCTCAAGGCTCTCAGGTGCAGGATGAGGCTGTTGTTGTTCCAGTAAGGAGATCCATTAGGGAGAGACGATCAGCTATAGCACCGGACTACTTAGTCTATATAGGAGAGCAAGACTACGATATCGGTTCTGTGGCTGATCCAGTGACTTATGCGGAAGCTGTTTCTTGTCCTCAGTCAGAACTGTGGTTGGATGCAATGAGAGATGAAAAGCAGTCTATGAAGCATAATGGAGTTTGGGAACTTGTTGAATTACCTGAAGGTTATAGACCCATAGGCTGCAAATGTGTGTATAAGACTAAAAGGGACTCCAAAGGAAAAATTGAGAAGTTTAAAGCCAGACTGGTAGCCAAGGGTTTCACTCAGAGAGAAGGAGTAGACTATGAAGCAACTTTTTCTCCAGTCTCTTCTAAAGACTCCTTTAGAGTGATCATGGCATTGGTAGCTCATTTCGATATGGAGTTATACCAGATGGATGTTAAAACTGCTTTTCTTAATGAAGACCTTAATGAAGAAGTCTATATGATGCAACCCGAAGGCTTTGTGGCGGATGATTCAGGTACGCTTGTATGTAGACTGAAAAAGTCTATTTATGGTCTCAAGCAAGCTTCTTGACAATGGTACTTGAAGTTTCATAGTGTTGTCGCTTCATTTGGTTTTGTTGAGAACAAAGTAGATCAGTGTATATACTGCAAGGTCAGTGGGAGGAAATTCATTTTCCTTATACTCTATGTGGATGATATCCTGCTTGCGAGCAGTGACCTTGGTTTTCTGCATGAGACAAAGCGGATGTTGTCAAAGAACTTTGATATGAAAGACCTTGGTGAGGCGTCTTTTATCCTTGGCATTGAGATTCATAGAAATCGTTCTCGCCGACTATTAGGTTTATCTCAGAGGGCATATGTTGATCGTATCTTAAAAAGATTCAACATGTAGCAATGCAAGCCAGGAATTGCTCCTGTCAGTAAAGGTGATAAGTTGAGTCTGTCACAATGTCCTCATTCAGATTTTGAGAAAGCCCAAATGAAGAATGTACCTTATGCTAATGCACTTGGGAGTATTATGTATGCTCAAGTATGTACTAGACCAGATATTGCTTTTGCAACAGGACTTCTAGGCAGATATCAGTCAAATCCAGGACACGATCATTGGGTTGCTGCCAAGAAGGTTTTAAGGTACTTAAAGAGGACAAAAGACTATATGCTGATTTACAAACATGTTCAGGATCTACAGCTAGTTGGGTATTCGGATTCAGACTTTGCTGGCTGTCAGGATGAAAAGAAGTCGACAACAGGTTACATCTTCAAGTTAGCGGAGGTGCAGTATCATGGAAAAGTGAGAAACAGAAATCAATGACATCCTCTACCATGCAAGCAGAGTTTGTAGCATGCTTTTCGGCCGCTACTCAGGCAATTTGGCTCCGGAACCTCATTAAGGAGTTGACTGTATTTGATTTCGTGGATAGGCCCATACAGTTGTATTGTGACAATAACTCTGCATTGTTGTTTGTTAACAACAACAGAGGTCTCAAGGGGTCTAAGCATATGGAGGTCAAGTACCTGACTATAAAGGAAAAAGTTCAGGATGGTGACATTACAGTAGAGCACATTTCAACAGATGATATGATTGCAGATCCACTAACTAAAGGCCTTCGCCCTTGTGTATTTGATCGACATGTCACTAACATGGGCTTAGGAGTATCATGGGATACTGTTAATTAGTGGGAGCTGTTTAGTTTTATGTTGCTCTTATGAAGTTTGTATCTGATTTTGTTACATTTTGTAATATTTGAATATGTATCAACTCTTTTGCATTCAATGAGGTATTTGTGAATGTAGATTTATCAAGTTGAGTATACATATTTGATGAAAATCTCGAGGCATTGTGTAAACCTTGAGTACATGCTATGGGGCATTCTTAGTATTAGCCTTAACGATATGTCTTGTTACACATAAAGTATAGTTAACTATCAAGGTAAGACATATGAAGGTTCGTTGGAACCATAAAGGATATTCTCTAGTGACACACTAGGTTTTGTGACACTTAAGGAGAGAGAATTTGGACTAACAAAGTGGATAACACATAAAGTATCACTCATTATGAGGTATTGTCCATTTGACACACTACCATATTGAATCCATATCAGTAAAGTTGAAAGCACTCGTGACCATGGAAGGCTCTGTGTGAGTACATGCAGTTACCGCCATGATTTGGCGTTCGAGACTTTATGGGATCGGATTGACTATTAAGAATAATCTCTAGACCAATATAAAGGTGCGCACACAGTTCTGTTTCAATTAATATCACCCAAGTGGGAGAATGTAAGAATTTTCTAATGTGGGCTTCATTAATTGAAATTAACTGAATTAGTTTGGTCTAATAAAGGTAAGATATATGGGTTCTTAATAAGTCTAATATGGGGCTGGCTGGTGTGGGCCGAATACGGTCCGGCCCGTAATGAGAGGGCCCGTGGTCGAAAACTCTATAAATAGCGCTCAAGTCCCTCCCCTAACTAAATGATGCACAATTTGACTCACATACGGATCAAGAGAGAATTTTTCTTCTCGTGAGTGGCAATCTCATTAGGCCAGTGTTCTAACGAAGGGTATAGGGGAGAAGATCTTGAGTTCGTATTTGGAAACCGTCGCAAATTCCGCGTCAAGTTCGATGGATTTCAAACCAGGTACGCGAATCGATAATTTCTCCATTATCGTGTTTCGGTTTCTGATTATGGTGATCTTGGGCGTGCCATTTTCGTGGCCAACAATCCCAGCCTTTCGATAATTATATCCTGGAGTAAACAAGAATACAAGAAGCATGTGATGGAGAAGATTCATACAGATAGCACTGTGAATTTAAGAGAAAATTGGATTATAATCTTACTAAACGTTCAGATAGCCAAACAAAAGTATATGCTAAAGAAAAATCAATAATAATCATGTACTTTACATTCACATGTTATCAATGCGAATATCCCACCTCAATTCAAGAAAGTTGATTCAGATAAGCAATCGATCCGTTGCTTCTAAAACTTGGCTGAATTCACAAGTTTAATGGTCAAGTTTTCTAGCTGGACCATTGAAAGCTGTTGGTTACAAAAAATTTAAATATACCAAAGTAGTTAAAATATGTAGACTGAGCACATGCCAAATGATAGATGAGAACTTCAATGATCATTAGGGTATGTGAAAAGTGGGATTGAAAACTGTAAGAAAAGCAAATGAAAGCTCTTCCAGCAGATAAGATGCTTTGTTATTTTCAAGGAAACAGCTTAAAGACATTTGCAGAGTGAGACCAATTGGTTATGTCCTGTGAACCATGCAATTCTGACCAACTACTGGAGAAAATATTTCCTAACCTGTTTATTCATTGAACATTTGGAAATTCTACTTGCTAACATTGCTTTCATTAATTAGTCAACTACTAAACATCATTAACATAAACCAAGACTATCTCCTGGATCATCTTGAAGGTGAAGGCACATAAAAATGTTCCCTATACTAATTCTGTAGAAATTGGCAGAGATTGTGTTACCTGACTCTTTATTTCTTACTCTAGTCTCTTTATTTGAAAAATGAATAACAGCATAAAGTTTTCCATAAAGTCCTTGCATTGGAAATCCTTGATCAAAATTGTTCTTCCTGCTTTGTGCAGCATCATCTAGTTCAACTAACATCATTAATGTCTCCGCGGCTCTATTCTCGAAATCAAATAATATATCATGATATAAAATCTCTTTCAATATTTCTTATGTCGATGTGCGGCAGAAAACAAAATCAATCTTTTCCTTCGCAATAAGAAAACCACAACCTATTCCCTTGGAATGGCTGATATTACTCAAGCTTATAATTAGTCCAGATCAATCATCCTATTCCTCTAAGAGCCTTTCATGCTAAGCAAAGGGGTGTATTAAACCAAGTTGCGTGCCCAACTGTTGGCAAACCGGATCACTGTCCAACTTTCTGCATGGTCCACCTTATCTGAAACCAAGTAGTACTCATTCTATCAACCGAACAAGAAATCAGTGCTTATTTCAATGAATATACTGATGAGAATCACAATGGCACAGTTTGGATGATATGCTGCTGCCTAAGATGAACCATAACTGACAAGGAAGTTGAATGGGCATCCAAAAGCAAGGCCTCATGCTCTTCTAGAAAATAGAAGCCATATTTATGGTCTATCAACCTATCACAGTACAAGAAAATATTTTTCAGAGAACTAGTTAATTGTTTGCTTGAGCGCTGCTGCATTGTCTCAATGAATCCATGAGCTGAAATACCTTGCTGATGACCAGTTCTCCAGTAATCCTATCACGCCATAGTTTAACAAGAGATTCAGTAATAAATCAACTGGACCCTAATATTGCTTCATCTATGAAACCAATAAAACTTTCAGGGAACACATTGAAATTTATGTAACGTGATCCGTGATTTTTGCCTAATCTTAAACACATAAGAATATTATAGAAATAGTTCAGATAAACCTACTGCCATTCAATTTTGCATGGCCACCTGAATCCAGTGTTTATCCACGCATGACAATTATCCCTGCTCACTCCAAATTTACAACTGCTAACATTTTTGATGGAAAATCTTCAAATTCCTCCCTGTACTTGATAATTATTATTTTGATAATAGAGACTGTGATACCCGAAATTTATTCTTACATTAGATGGAGATGAAAGTGTCATGTACTTTATAACTCAAGTCCGCTTACTATCCATTAACTTTCACTCGAATTTTTAGTTTTGATCTACTAACGAAGTTAAGATGCTTTGAATGCATGCATGCCTAAGCATAAGCTTTCAAGGTGATTCGAGTGACGATATCAGTTGTAAACATTTGGTGAGCAAGGCCTATCTTTGTCATCTTTTTGGATAGATTAATGCTTTTGAGTTTCATTAGTAAATTAAATTTAGTTTTCTTTGTTTTTAAGAAACAACAACAAAACTTATTGATGTTGGAAGAAAAAAATTTATCATTATACTTCTTAAAAATGTTTTGAAACAAACTTTAACATTCGGTCTTCCATCCAAGCTTAGCGAAGCAATCAGTCACGGTGTTATTACAAATTGAAAGAAGCGGAGGCCATTTGCACACGTTATTGGGATTTCCATGTAGAAGAGTCAAGGGAAAGGAAAAGAGAATATTGAGGAGCATGGAAGATTAATGTTTCAAACGCGGCATTCAATATGCTTTATGGTTGGTTTTTGGTCTACTTGAATATTAATGGAAGAGCAAAGTTACGGTAACTCCAAAATTTCACTCAAAAAATCACCTCGATATCACCTATCACCTGCATCGTTATGTCGCAAATTACACCATGCCAATTCAAAGCAAGCAATGGCATTTTAACCCAGTAGTGCCTGGAATTGGGCTTGGCTTGGCATAGGTCTGAACTAATCTTTGAACTTAGGGCCCAAAACAGAAATGGCCCAGAGCCCAAGTTTCAAGAAGGTCCGAATCCAACTCTAAAACTTTAATATATATATATATATATATATAGTTAAGGATATGAAAGTAGCTTTTTATGCCATAGCATTTTTTTTGAATGATTAAATGTAATTATTTTAAATATTATTTATTTTTATATAAATATTTAAAAATTAAAAATTGTTTTGCCAACCTAGTTTTTGATTTAAATGTGTTATTATGGGTCGGTTCGATTAAGTTTTGGATTGAGTTAGTTCTGAGCTTAGATCGGCTATGAATCTTATTTTTAGAAAAAAAAAAAAAGAAAAGAATTGAATTTAAGCTCTGCTCCAAGCCTGAAAATAATTTTCGAACTGGGCTTGGTTCAGGGCGTAGCCCGTCCTATTTCAACAAGTTCCAACCGTAGAACCCATTGGCTAAGTGATCTTTTTGAATGGCAATTTTGAGTTCTGTGATACCAGAGAACTGGACTGTATTATGGATTACGACTCAAACCCGGCCGAAAGAACCGGACAGCTTGCCGACTAGGGCCTCCTCCGTTGCTCCTCCACTATAAATAGACGGCCAGGGCCGTTCTTCACCATTGCTCGTTAGTTTAAGTATGAGGCTTCTGGGAGGAGGCCTTGGAGGAGTGGTTTCGAGAAGGGTTGCCGCCTCCTTGCCTCTTTTTCTCTTCTCCCAAGCCGATGATTCTTCATCCATCTCCACAACCCTTCTCGGACACCCACCTTCCTTTCCCTTCTCTCTCTCTCTCTCTCTATATATATATATATATATCGTTTTAGAGGCGATGATGATGATCATCATCTCTGTCATGCGATTCGAGCTTGTAAGCGACGGTCGCAGGTGATGGGGAGTCGGATTCTTGGTGGGTAAACTCTATATCCCGGAACCCTGAATCCTAAGTTTTCTTGGGGGTTTTAAACCCTAAGTTGCTAGATTTCTGGGTTGGGAAACCTTAAGCCTCGATCTATCTCTTCTCGTTCTCTATCCTAGTGGATCGATGGCGAGGTAGCTCGGATGGCCGCCAGAGGCAACCGCTGCAGCCATTCCTCTAGGACAAGGGTTCAGAAGAGAGGGGGAGAGGGGAAGGGCATCTCATAATGTGATCGATCAAAGGCGAATCTGAGCCTCACCCTCTCGTTTCCTTTATTTTATTTTATTTTACTTTTTTTGGTTTATTTCTTTTACTACCACTTCATTTTCTAGGGTTAGGGTTTTGGATGTTATGACAAGGGTGGGGATTAGCTGCTGTGATAAAGTTAGCCTTTTTTTTTTTGGGTTGAAGGAGAGGAGCGTGAGACCTGAGGCTTGTTTGTTTGAATTACAGTACTTACTGAAGTTGGATGTTGTAATTGAACGAGGTACTTTCCCAAAGGTTATAAAGGCTCTTAAACATAGAATTAGAGACAAATTAACAAAAATAATTAGAGATAACTATTTATGTGTGAGCATGGCGAAGAATGCCATTTCTCCAGAACTCATTTCATTGAGTCCTCTTTCTACTTAGACGAGATGGTCAGGGTGTGGATGATCTCTGCTTGTGTGTGTGCGTCCATGAGGGGCTATGCATTGGAGCCTCCATGCCAGTATCAGTTGGAGCCTGTGCACTGCGTTTGAGTGCTTGATGCATTGGCCAATTGCATGGTGGCAAACCTGTGAGCAACAAGGATCTGCACTTTGGATTGATTGGCAAGTCAGTTACTTGTTATCTATACCAAGGTTTCTAATAACAAGTTATCTGTTACAATGAACCATCACCGAACCATTTTGGATCATTATGATGTTTGTGATGACGATTATTATCATAAAATGCCAACTTCTCAAGCTTTTAATATTGAAACAAATCACTGATGTGATGTCTGTTATGGCTGTGTCATCTTTTCCTTCATTTGATAAAATAATATTGTATTTTGATTCTGCAATCTGTTGTTGAAGGGAACTTTGAAGAAAAAAATGATTTTAAAAATATTATTTTATTTAAAAAATACAAGTCAAAATAATGGTTGATATTTATATTATGATGACTTACAATTATTATAGTTTCTGATAATAAAAAAACTGATATAACAATTGTCCATCCCAATTTTCGTCTTCATTTATGCTTCTCTCATTTTTCTAAAAGTTGCTCTTTATCTGATCTATGATATCCAGTTTATTTGGCTGCTCCAAGAAAGCGCGCATTCATGATTTTATTTTATTTTCTTTTAACGCTTATCTTCTCAAGAATTGGCAATTGGTTATGCCAGGGAATCTGCCCATTAAGTATTGCTGCTCATATGCTGGCAAACAAAATATGCAAGTATAATATGCGTTCAAATATGAGAACTTTAGAGGGAAAATCTGTTCAAAAATGATAATACAAGCTGCTTTGCTCTGAATTCCATAATTTTGGGTAACATGATGTTTACACTTTTAAACAGATGAATAATTGTGAAACATGATGCCTGCAAGACTAACGAAGGATAAAACCAACTCAGCTATATTGTATGTTTATGATGCAATCTAAATGCTTATAATTTTGGAAAAGATTTCTAGACCTTTATCGGAATATTCTTCACTCTGTGATGCTTATCTTTTGTGTTTTGGAAAACATTTCTAGACATTTATCTGAATATCTTTCATTCTGTGACACTTATCTTGTGTGTGTTTTGCCCCTCTAAATTGGATATATGATACAGTCTAAATGCTAATCATTTTGGAAAAGATTTCTAGACATTTATGTGAATATCTTTCATTCTGTGATGCTTATCTTGTGTGTTGCCCCTCTAAATTGAACATATAATCTAGTCTAAACACTTATCATTTTGGAAAAGATTTCTAGACATTTATCTGAATGTCTTTCATTCTGTGATGCTTATTGTGTGTGTTTGTTGCCCTTCTAAATTGGATATACGATACAGTTTAAACACTTATCATTTTGGAAAAGATTTCTAGACATCTATCTGAATATCTTTCATTCTGTGGTGCTTATCTTGTGTGTGTGTGTGTGTGTGTTGCCTTGCGCATCTAGATATTCTGCTGTTAAGGCTCAGTATGATTTAGTAGAAATAATTACATGAAACAGAGAACGGTCTCAAGATTATGGTATTATGTTCAGGATTTCCATGCCATGTTCACTTTTTCCCCTAAATATAGATCGGTTGGTTGTGGCAATAATTGAAGCGTATTTGTCTCCACTATAATTCAAAGAATCCCAACTTAGGTTTTGATGCCAAGCAACAATTATTAACTCCCCTAAATGCCTTTCTGAGTTTTGCATATGTTAGCATTGTTAGCTTATCATACATTTAAGCAATAGAAGTAAATTGTGTTAGCTCTGGAGTCCTAGCAGTTACCAGCTTTTAATCATTCAAAATCTAATATGATAAATGGCTAGAGAAGAAACTGATGTGAAGAGGTGTTATAGAACCTGCTTTTTCAAAATCTAATATACACTGAAGGTTCTAAGATATTTTCTTCCCACTGCCTCATGGATTTGGCAGGACAGGAGTATGTGTGGCCAAGAACAGCTGATATTGTTGAGGTTGAGGAAAAGGAGGGACCAAGCCCTTCCCAATTTTATTAAGTAGTTCAAATCATTTCTGGTAGTATAGGTTTAGATGGTAGTTTAGTACATTATAAGCTACAATGAATATAAAATTGAGGGTATATGTTGTGCTTTTTTTGGCTCTAAGTTAGCTGGCCAGATACGGTCAAAAAAAAAAAAAAAAAGTTGGCTGATCAGTGACGGAACCATTTGAATGCGAATTGAAGATCTGACATGGATGCTTTTTCTTTGATTGAAGGTACAGTAGTAGCATTCCAGATAGACCATAGAAATGTAATGGCCTAGGAAGTCCAGCCTAGTGAGGATAGACCAAATCAAACTACCTTAAAGACATTGGTGTTGATGAAAGATGATCCAAAATTTCTGTGCATTAAGGGCATGTAGGAAAGAGATGAACAGAGTGTTCAATTTTCATGCTCTCAGGAGTGTGTACGATTTCCATGCTGGGTATGTAATAGGAATGCGAATTGGACTAACAATCGGACACATGGATAATGGAAGGGTAGAGCTAGGGATGCCATGTATCGACTGAATTTACTTGCTTTTTGTCAAAAACTTGATATAGTTTGCCCAAGGAATCGATGCTAAAAATTGGAGGG
This sequence comes from Metroxylon sagu, assembly GCA_017589505.3. Taxonomy (NCBI): domain Eukaryota; kingdom Viridiplantae; phylum Streptophyta; class Magnoliopsida; order Arecales; family Arecaceae; genus Metroxylon; species Metroxylon sagu. Next base: position 47,654 of record JACVBY030000154.1, read on the forward strand.
AAAAATGGTTGAGAAGGCTGGATAGGTTCACTAGGGGATTGATCAATAGAAATAGGCAAAGTAATAAAGCTGGGGTTATAAGGAAAACTGATGCTTTGTGAATTTTAGGAAACTGTGTTAGATGTTTTTGCAAGTTCTTTCTGGTAGAAAAGGAAACAAGATAGTTTATTTTTCAATTTTAGGGTTAGGATTGAAGGGAACAGGGCTAGGGTGATGTCAGTTGTATGTGATCAGGTCTTTCCGGGTTTCAATATCAAATTTGTGTAGTCAGACTAAATAATATGTTGCTCGGTCAAGGGAAATCGAAAGATTAAATGAACAAAGGAAGAAGTGATCAAGCATGATTAGATTGAAAGGCAGGATTTTTATTTTCTTTCAATTTTTTCCACTCCATATACTGCTTTCATTATTACCTTCTGCTTATTTATCGAGTTTAAATTGAATATACATAGGTGCAATCATGTATTCATGTTTAAAACGTTTATGCTTTGTAAGACTATTTGCATAATATAGATCTGGAGGTAAAAGAGCTTTCAAGGCTTTTAATATTTTATTCCTTGATGACAATGTAGCTGGTGGTTAAATATGTAAGGATAATCTTTCATGGTGTAACATGGAGTATTAGAATGACTTGTTTGTTGAGTACATTCATATGAAAGGAATGGAGTTTGAATCTGAAAATGAGGCATATGAATCTTACAATCATTATGAATGGAGAGTTGGATTTAGCATTCCAAGAGAATATACCAACAAATGTAAAAAGACTGGCTATATAACTTTAAGAAAAATCACATGTTGCAGGGAGGGTTTGTAAGACTGCTGTGAGTGAGGATGATTGTTTTTAATTCATTCAAAATTTTGAATAATAAATCAAGTCCTATATTTAACTTTTCCCAGGTGTGCAGATTTTTTCGAAAAAAGATACCCAAATGGCAGCCAACTCATCCTTCCATGTTGCCTGTCCCATATACTGTCCCAAATTTGGGTTTTGGTAGCATTTTCCTGAGTCATGAGTTAATGCTTATATAATCTTTCATGGAATACATTGTTATATGTCAAGTATCGTATATTCTCAATTATTAATGCAAATATCTCTATATTGATGTTCCTGTTATTTTCTTGACACCTGAATCTTATGAAAGTCATGACTTGCGAGTGAATAAATTCTTTTCATCTGAACTAACAAAGAAATATAATTAATTATTTAATTTTGCAAAAAAGTTCATGCTGCTACAATTTATAATTTTAATCTCACAAAAAGAAAGTATGTGTTCTTGTTTATTAGGCAGTGCTTCTTCTGAAACTAAGGTCAAGGGCTTAGGAACGTCCTGAAATTCAACATGATGAGCTCTTACTAGGAGCATGAATTCAGTGAAAATCTGATAGATATCAAAAGTTCCACAAACAGAAGAAGGTCAACAAAATGCATTGAGCACATGACATTTCATTATCAATTCTTATACGTTAAACCATGAGTTGTAATTTACCTATCTAGCAAGCAACCTCTATCCAAGTTTTGAACTTGAGACCTTCTCCGTTTGGAAAATATGTGCTGTGCTGTCTTTCGGACTATTGCTCTGTCCACTGATTTATTTAGTTTTTCAACATAACCTTCATATCGATTTCATTAGTGCCATAACTTTTTCTAATGAACATGTCTGGTCCTAAGATATGGGTATATCAGGCATTCTTTGTCAATTTATGGAACAATGTATGTAAGTGCTGCTTAATTCTTAGCATGTCTGCTCTTAAGCAGTACGATTTGTACATTTGTTGTGATAAGTCATTTCTAAATTTACAATACCAATCTCCAGTGATGCATAGTTAACTCAGATTATGCTCTGATGTAGTGCAACATAAAATATTTTGTGATTTTATTTTTCCCCCTTGGAATTAACAATTATGTTTCTAAAGAGCTGAGTGCTTGGTTTTGAAAGAATTCTATAAAAATTCTAAAATTATGGAATTGGAATTTCATATTTTTATTAGAGTATTTCAAACTTATATTTTTTTCCTGCCCTCATCTTACATTGTGAAGATATAATTAGATTGCAAGTTCAAAAATGGAAATGGTGGTTAGTGGCGTGGTCTTTTTTAAAGCTCATCACATCATTTCTGATTTTTTGTAATAAAAAATGCTATTAGCAAAAGATTTGCCTTTTATGTTTATATGATACTTCTAATCAAATTCGATGGTGAAAGGAATAAGGAAAAGGCTCGTGTTTGCATATAATTGTTCGTGTTTTGGGAGGAGTTTGTGAGGTTCTTTCCTTGTGGTTGGCATGGTAATCCTTTATGCTTCTCTGCAAATGATAGGCAGCATGTGTAAGAAAAGGATTTAGCACGCCTATCGTCATGGTGGAGGAATAATCTATGAGGTAGTTACAATACCTTCCGTCTGTGTTTCATAGCTACACTAAGTAGTTTTCCTTAATAATGCCATTCTCTTAATTTTATTAGGTGTATATGATGCCAGTGCTGTAGTTTTTTCCGTTTATTTTTGCTAAATCTTCACGCGCTTGGTTGTTGCGTGTATCCAAGCGAGTGGCCAGCAAGAGAGAGACAAAGCGAACGAACTTGTATGTGGATCATGCGCGAGTGCTATGTCAGTCCACCATGTTCCTATGTTTTGGGAAGACGAGAATGTTTCATGGACCGTCGCCAAGCAAACAGGGGATTCTTCTTAAGCTGGTCCGATTGCAACCTAGTCCAAACTGGCTTGCCGAGCATTGAAAGGACAGGTCGTAGAGTAGTTCCGAGCTTCTATGTGATGCTTCTTGGGAGCATGTTATCTCTAATAGCAAATCTTTTGTAATGGTGTATCTTATGGATGCCTCTGGGCCTTTCTCACCAATTTTTTTTTATTATTATTATTATTATTTTAAAAAAAATGGGATAAAGTTCTGGGCACGACTGTTATGGAATGGATACATGTGGCTCCTTGATATGCTTTTGAATTTTTATGTCTTATATTTGGCAGATGATATCTTGCGTGCCAAGAAAATTTAACCAAGGCTTGCTCTGAGATGCAACTAGTCAGTGGACGAGGACTGAATTATGAGTAATAGATGCTACGTGATCGGGCTCGCTCGTCATGTTTATGCAAGCCTGTAACGGGCAAAGCCGAATTGACGAGATAGGGACAGGAAACCATTTTCGTGCTCGGAGTTTTGAACTGGGCTTTCACAATCATGGGTTTTACCCCCCCCTTTTTTTTTTAATTTTTTTAAGCATTGAAACCTTTCAAGTTCAAAGAGTGATGATACCGAGGATATAACGAAGGGTTCTGGTCTGATAAACCAAGATCATGCGATCTACCACCCGTCCAGTTCTCTCCTTCAACCGGAAACCTATCAAACAACAAATGCCCTGCTTCGTGTTTAGCCTTACTCTATTTTATTGGTTGTGTCATCAGAGGAGTTCCCACCTGGGCATGATAAAAATCAATCATAGCTTCTGCCTCCGGCATAGGCCACAAACAGAAAAGACGCCATCAGCCAGCGCTGGTACCCTCAAAAATTCTTAAAACCTGTTTGGTTTTAAAGGGAGAAAGAATAGTCGATGAAATGAGAAAATAATAACAAAGCATCCAATGAAATATTCCATAAGGAACTCGTTACATTGACACAATAAAGAGAGAGAGAGAGAGAGAGGATCGAGTGCAACAGCAAGAGAAGAGCGAGAGCGAGCAAGCAAGACGCAGGAGGAAGGATGGTTAAATGCTGCAAAACAGCTGAAAGTTAACGGCGGCTGATGCATGAAACAGCTGCTATGACGGAAGACACCGACAATATCTTATCGTCCCTGTATTAGTTTTTTCCAGCAGCATATGCTTTCCTCTAACTGCTCTATTCACAAGCTAGCTTGGTGTCAAAGCTACTCAAGCAGATGGCGAAAGCCTGGAAGGCTGACAGCGGGTACCGATAATCCATGGTGAACATATCCTTGGCTACCTTCCCAAACTGCAGTATGATCTTATCATGCTCCGGCGGTGCGGGCTGCGACGGCGTTGGAGCTCCGGCAGCAGGCTGCGTCGCCGCTATAAGCTGGAAGTTCTTCACAGATGCAACGGTCACCCGACCCCGGAAGTTGAGGCACCAGCATTGCAACTGCTCGTGCCATCTCGGGGCCTTGTTTCGAAGGACCAGAGGTCTCTCTTTAGCCTCATCTTCCTCATCACCAATACCCCTGGGTCCTCCAGCAGCGACATCAGAGAAGCGGGAACTGCTGAAATCCATCGACCGGTCCATGATGGATGATTTCGAGAAGGACATGCTGCCAAAGGAGTCATCCAGAGAGCGGGGGAGCAGATGATCAGGCTGACCAGGGACGGTCCCTCCAGCATCGAGGGCTGAGGCAGGAATGGAATGCATGGTACAATGCATCCGCCTTGGGCCCCGAGTGCCCAGGACGTTCAGCTCGTACGCCACTTGAGCAATGGCGTAGCTTCCAGACGGGACTTTAGGAGACACTTTCTTGGAGTAAAATCTCCTGCTTGTTTTCCCAGGCTGGGAGATGGCTGCTCCATTGTGTGGGGGTTGGGTGTCGTAGATTTCGAATTTAGTGCCAAGAAAATTAGACCTAAGACGAAGCTCAATCAGGTTAGAAGCTTTTTAAACGAACCAAAAGGAAAAGAAAAAAAGAAGAGTTTCAAGTCTAAATAGTTGTAGTCAATCACCTCAGTTTTCCAATATAAGTGCTGCTTGATCTTGATATATTATCAGCATCCATGGATATTATGTATTCTGTACAGGTTGTGCGGCGAGTTCTTTTAGCTGATAGAAGGAACTTCCCACTTTCAACAACTACAGCTACAATAAGGGACCGAATTAGGTATGAATTAAAGAAGGGCACACCATAATCACCTCAAAAGCTCAATAAAACAAGCTCTACCACCTAGGACATATTATCGGAAAAAAGAAAGAATCACATGAAAAAATAAATAACTAAAATAAATATTGAAAATCTCATGTTAGGAAAGACAACGTAAAGAGAAGTGATTATTAATGTGTGAGAGTACAATAGGAATGTAACTGCAACTGATTCATAAACTACTGAAGCCAGAAACAGATAGCCAACACAAAAACTACATTCAACTTAGCATCAGAGAAACTCAAACATAAGGCTGGGGCACTACAAAATAAGCAGCAGAAAACAACTTCACATGAGCAATATTTTTTCTCCAGCCATAGAAGCAACTTATTTTAAAACAGAAGTTCTCAGTTGTACAGGGGAAATCATCAATCTCATTAAACATGTAGGAAAATTCTCCATCATCTGGCTGGCAAAGGCTTTCCTCATCAACTAGATTATCCATAGAAAGAGTTCCTCCAAAAGAAACAGATATTGGAAAAATCTAGCAAGTAATCAACACATGGAACAAAGGATTAAAATCATACATCAATGGTTTTGTGTCTAGAGCAAGTTGAGCCCACAGAGTATGAAACACATTAGGTTACATAGACGCATAAGCCTAATTATGGAAACAGTAAGAGACTGAATAAATTCATTTGAGAAAAAGGCATCAGTCATGGGGATTGATATATTGGAAACCAGCTTACCAGTGCTAAGACATAGATACAGACGGTAAGTTAGAGTTGATTTATCCCTCTTGATAAAGCATTGAATGGTACCATCTCGAGGTCCAGGCTGTAAAAGGCAACAAAACACTATAAGGAACACGTAGAACAAATATCACTACCATGATTCTTCAATAGCATTATTAATTGCTTGTGATATCTGTAACTAGTGATAAAACCTCTCTTAAAACTAAAAATAAATAAATAAACAAAATTAAAAGAAATTATCATAATTGTACATGATCACCTAAACAGAAACAAAAGGAAATTAGGACACAACCTGCTTCAGGGATACTGGAAAAGTAAGCCTTCCACAAATTTCTGGACTTCTAACAATCTCTTTACATATCTCCCTCCATGACCTGCAAACAGCTGCACAGGCAACAACATATTTGCGGGAAGGCCAAGTACTCTCACTCGCCTCCAACCTTTTGATCACGTCCCGAAGTAGTTCGGGAGGAAGACTGGCCCAACAGCTGTTTTGGATTACTACAGGTTGGTCGTGCACTTCATGCACAGCACCATGAGACTTCCCCCTGTGATAACCTGAGAGCCTCACCTCAAAACCCCGGCGAGATAAGCTGCCAAAGCCATCTCTTACATCACGAACGATGCTACGGAACGACATCTAAGCTAACTCAAACTCAATGGGCAATCCTCCAATAGGCATATAATTGGCAGCTCACTATCATGCAAACAGCAGATGCCAGAGATTTCAGGCTTGGGATGACAACCTGCGCAGATGGTAATAATCTCATACCACAGCTCTCAAGAATTTCTTGAGGCACCAAACTCTGAGAGAAGAAATAATGAGAAGCCAACACTCATACCTATTCTGCTAACTTTATTTTCTTGCTATGAGTTGAGAAACTTGACAGGACCTCAGATACACCAGTAAGTGTTTTAAACCTCTGCAAAACAAATAGTTACGAGTTATGAAATGCAAATATAATGCCAATGCATAAAGCAATTATTGCCACAATTTATCATGCAATCAACTTAAAAAGTCTGTAAAAAAATTGCAGTTCCTTCGTACGTGCCTACGAAGGCAGTCGCCATAGAAACCAACTTCAGCATAAATTCTTCTGGACCCATTAAAATCACATGCTCACACCATTAACCCAGAGGAATTAATTAGAGTTGATTAAATGACTCCATAGCCATGGATCTATGGCAGCACAAAGTTTTTGGCGTCTCCTTTTTAAGGTACAATACAGGTTTTAATTGCTTCAAAATAGACAAGCCAGTTTTCGAGGCCTCGTGATCCCCTGCCATAGCGACTCAGAGGCTCCACCAGCGGCCCTCGGGAAAAGGAAGTAGATTTTCTTGATAGAATAAGAATCTTTAGTCCAATAAACATCTCAGAAGCCGAAGACAGGCGGAAAATAGAGAGAGGAGCTCGTTCAAGAACAAAAAAATCCATTAAAAAAAGCATTAAAATGGAGATTTTTCTCTAGCGCTTCCACCAAAATGAAGAAGGAAAAGGACGAGTCGAACAAACCAAGAAGAGAACTTTCCCCTTACATGGCCAAAACAGAGCTTGATATTAAACAAAAAAGAATTTTTTTTGTCCTCGAACAACACACGGGACAGCATTGCTCGACAATCTCACAGCAATTTGGAGGAAACCCAGATCTTCACGAAGATTCGTACAAAAAACCTCCAAAAACAAACACCAAAATGCCTCAAAAGAACTCGAAACTCAAACCCTATCCACCGAAAAATCCAAACTTCGGAGATTTCCGCGAAGCCCCATCCTCGATTCTAAAAGAAAAACGAAAGAAACACCTTAAATCACAGATCTACCACGATCCCATTCAAGTAACCGCGCAAATTCCCCATGATCCCCTGCAAACCAACCAAAGACTCGAAAACCAACCAACAAATCACCCAAAAATGCGAGAAAAATCAAGAACCCGGCGTTCACCTCTCAAATCGAAGCCGAAAGGCCCAACGAGAGCTACAGAGACGAGCGCTTAAAACCTCATACCACGAGGAGAACGCAAGAAAGGCATCAAATACCCCAGCATCGATCTCTCCCGCGAGCCGATATCGGTCCGATCCCTTCCTTTCTTGTCGCCGGCGCCACCGCTTTTGTTCCTCCCTGTCTCTGACCTCCTCCGCCTTTTGCTTTCAAGAAGCCAGCCGGATCTCAAAGCCTCATTAAATCCACTTCAGAGACACAGTGAAAAGTGGGAGAACGAAGAAAAGAATTAGAATTAGATAAGACGACTAAGCTTTACTTGTTATTGTTTCATCCCCCCGCGTTCCGTCCACTTCACCGGGCCCTCCGACCTTCCCTTCCGTTACGTGACGGCTGTCCGAACGCCGTTTCCTTGCTCTTGTTCTCGTGTACCTTCGGAACCTTCTTAGATAAAAGAAGTCCTTTTGCGCAACGGCCCTTATATTTCCGAAATTACAAAAAGGTACCTATACTTTCGACCGCGGCGGCAATAACCCTAAATTCCAACGTACCATTTCAAAGTTATATTTATGCAGTAAATAGTGAGTAAAGATGATAAATTATATCAATAAATTGTTTCAACTTAAAAATATAACAGCAGATATATCAATCCAAATACGATTCATTTGTTATATGGGTTACATGATATAATTGATGTAATCTATTTAATAAATAATTTATATCCAAATTGATACGAATGTACGACCTATTTTAAACTTATGTAACTTAAAATTAGATACCCAATATAATCCATATAACTTGTATAATTTTTCTCATACTAATTTAATTATAACATAATTATATACTATAACCATCATTAATAATATTTTTTTGATTTTATTTGATGGAGCATCGAAATACTTAAAACATCCTTTACTTATTATTTTTCTTTCAATTCTGCTTATTTTATATATTCAATAAATATATAAATAATTTTTTAATATAAATTAAATAAATTTAATGAGTCATGTTTAAATTTATAGATCATGTTATATGAATTAATTTGTTTAATAATCATATCAAATGCGAGTCAATTTTGAATTAGTTAATCCGTCAAATAATTTATTTATTAATCATATTTAACAGGTTATTAAGTTTGATTCGTATTTATGGGTTGTATCTAAAATTGCTATACCTACGTATAGTTTCTAATATACGTAGGGATCACTCTGTCAAGGGCCCAAAACCGGGATTCTGAGTGCAATTTCGGAAAATGGTGGGGATGTTCACGAAAAAAATAAAAAACTATTCTATTGAAGTCGTAGTTTGGAGCTTGGTCCTCAAAGTGTGAGAATATTTTTTTTTTTTTTGTCCCGAGAATCTGGAGGTGCAACTTAACGGACCATCACGAGGCCTCTTGAGGGGAGCGCGGATTATTAAACGGAAGAATGTGTCGGAAAATTATGACGATGGCCGCACGCTCCATCATGAAATCTTAGCGTTGCGAAAATGACTAATTATGCCCACATCAATTTCTTATTGCCAGCTGTGTCCCAGGTTAACTAGGCGGTATTTTATTTATTTATTTATTTGTTTGACCAAGACTTAGGTCGGCAAGTAAGCTTTAGACCGTCCAAATTACGGCAAAATTTTGGTCAATTTTCTTTGCATTCACTTTTTGAGGAGTCCAACTGGATGCTGATGAATTGCCCCTTCCTATGGGCTTGGATAAATTCAAACTAATTAGAAGATTTTGGAGTTGTTGAGTTGGTCGTGTAGAAGCATTTGAGGTTTTATGCATCGAAAAAAGTCTAAAGCTAAATTTTGTTATGGTGTAGGGTCATCAATTGTGAGAATTTGGACCCAACTTTTATTATTATTATTTTTTTCTTTTATCTTTATTGATTCTTTCTTTTCAATGGTCCAACCTTCAAAATAATCACTAAGAATTAGCATCATTAATCAATTAAAGGGGAATTTATAATTGGTTAACATCTATGTAGCACTTGAGGAATATTTTGAAGTAGATCCCACTTGAAAAGGTAAATATCAATTGAGAAAGGTGAGGAGAGATTGATTATTAATCATGTTAGCTTTGAATAATGCCTTTTTATTTACCTTTAAACTAAAAAGTAAGTTAGGTTATGCTAATCTAAAAATGATTAAATAGTTGTTAATCAGCAACTATTTTATATATTTGCCGATGAATTATTATCTAATAGCTGATTTCAAATAAATTCTAAATATTTTTCTTATTTTTTTTTAAAAAAACCTCATTAATTTTAGGTCATGTAACGGTTGTTGTGAAGCTTCTTGCTACCTAATAACCTTCTACATCTTTATGCGTGGTTATACGTACGGGCAAGCGATTATATCCTCTTAAAAACTTAATCTTATTTTCTTCATCATTGGTTCTTGTTCATCAAATCATGGAGCTCTGAAATCGATGACACCGTGACCTCGGCCAGAGAAGAACTTTTTGAGGGGGTTTGTTTATCTTAGCAAGCACAAGGTCTGCTTCGTGCCTGACATTCAATAATTAATGTACAAAATAATAAATAAAGACAAGCAATGGAAGCCATGACTTTGGGTTAGCTGTACTGCCACCCTTCCCCCAATGTCTCTCATGCCATCACTCCTATTGAAAAATAAAGAAGGCGTGACAATTGTGGTGGGTGCCATTAATAATCATGTTCATGGTGCACACACGCACAGTAGAATCGCATGTTGGTCACCTAAAAATTATATAATATTATGATCAAATAAGTTGGCAAGAACTATAATTGTGTGAACTAGAAGCCTCCACCATGGTTCATTCACAAGGGACAATTACTAGAGGAGAAAAAAATATAAAAAGAAAGAGGAAGAAGTGAGTTAGGTCTGTTTATAGCAGCATGTGCCACACCAAGCATGCTTGAGATTGATGAGGTATAATCACTTCTCATCATACAAATAGAACACCATAAACCACTAAGTTCGAGGCTCATTCGAAACTATCAACTTATCTGATTTGTACCCCTGAAGTTAAGTCAACTATTAAATATATGCATTCTAAATTTCATATGATTAGAAAAACTTGGAGTACTTAAAAAATTACAGACAAAGGTTCTCACAAATACGCCCCAAAAGTTTCTTTTTTGAATTATATTAGGCATCGATACAATTGAAAGACTAGATCAAGGGTTTGATGATTCAATCAGTGAGTTAATGATGACCGAATCGCATGAATAATTAAAATTAAAAAAATAATTCATGATCATAAATAAAGATAATTCTCTATAAAATATAAAGGATTTAGTAACTTTAAAATTTCAGTATTTAAAATTAAGTTATTTAAACTATAATTAAATATAATATCTATACTAATATTTGAAATTAATCTTATTTTTAAAAAAAATAATACTAATTTACCAAAATGATAAAAGCATAATAAAGATATAACGCCACTCATAAATTTTATTTTCATTAAGAGAAGTTAGAGAGATAGAAAATAGAAAAAGAGACTTAAGCCAAAAATATAAAAAAAATCCCTAAAAAATAATATTTATATGTAAATTATATTCGATAAAAAGCTACTTTTAAAAATAATGAAAAATTCACTCCGTTTTTATCAATTCACGTAGTGATTAAATCAATTAAAAAATTGATTAGTTCATCATGAGATCAATCATCCAATCAGTTCAATTAAATAACTAGATCCATTAGAAGTCTGATTCATTAATTAGATCAGCTTATCCGATCCGATAACTATGCTCTTGGCTCACGCATGCACTCTCTGTAATATGGAACGATCGCTCTGGGTAACCCACGGCTTACGGTTGGAGTCTTGGGGGAAAGCATGGAGCTGGCCTACCGACGACCATATGGTCGAGTGCTCCTTTGTCTGAGGTTGAAGCCTTTGGCTTACACCTAACAACGTATGACATCAAGGAAGGGACGCGTTGAAATTTGACCCATAATTCTGAGCATTGAAAAGTCCCATCCTCTCAACAAGCTCCGATAGACCTCTCGGACGTTGAATTAGACCAGTATTCTTTAGCTGGCCATGTCTGTCCCTCTCGAACCAGACTACACGCACGACCTTGGCAGAAAGCTCAACTCTTGCTGGACTGACAATACTCAAAGCACACCCATCGTACGTTAAATATTATTTAACAAAAAACGATGTAACGTATGAGAGAAAAAGACAAACACTACGGACGCCAATAAGATGTTCCACCTCTAGGTTAATCAAAAAATAAAGAACTTAAGAGATAAATGCAGGTACAAAGAAGGAAAGAGGAGTGAGAGCCCTCTAAAACCCTAGTTTAGTGAAATTCCTGCAATCAAAATATGTAGTTGATTTTTGACTAAAATATATTTTTAAACTTAAAATTTTTGCTTAAAATTTATTTGAATCTTTAAACTTTTAATTATTATGTTGCAGTTTTTTATATTAACTTATGTGATTGAATGTCAAGAATGTAAGATGCTTAAAATATGTGAAACTAAACTGTAATAACTAAAAGTTTAAAGACTAAAATGAATTTTGGATGAAAGCTCGAGTATAGAAGGTTTATTTTCATCTAAATTTTTATTGATCTGAAATTCTAATCATCTTTTTTTATGGCGAATTACGTTAACAATAGAGGAAGTTATGAAGTAGTTATTTTATTGATGACATTTTAAGAAAATTCTTTTATTCACTGAAATTATAAGATCCAATCCATCTTTAATTTATAGTTCCTATCTTAGTATTTTCTTTTTGCACATCGTTATTTTCTTATTGCACATTGTTATATTTTTACTGGACATAATAATGATAAATGAATGTATTATTATTTTTTGAATGCATGCAGTGATTGAGAATAGGAAAGATCAGAAATTAAAGGGATAATAGTCAGTCGATCGGGTGTTACATTGTAGGTCAACAAGCTAGACCTTTTTGTCTGATCCACTGGAGAGTCGTTATCAATTTGAGCGATATTAGTCTGAAAATGTACATAGAATTTGCCTAGGAATAGCTTTATTTCTACAGCAAAATAAGGTGCAATGCACAGCAGCCCTTGACTTGTGTCTGCCTTCGTTCACATCTACACTTCATATAACACACACCCTGATAGACGAGTTATTTTCTCTCAAAATCTCCCTCCCCTCCCCTTTCTCCCATGGCTCAAAGTCCTGGACTCCGCGTCAGAGACCAAATCTCCAACTCCACCGCCATGATCTCGTCGTTGCACCACATTGCTTGCCTTTCTCCCTCTCACGTCACGATTTCTAAGCCTCGCTCTGCCATGGCCTTGCATGCATGCATGCAACCTTCTCCCGCCCACGCAATCGTCGCACGTCCGATAACCATCTCTGAGAGCTCGAGCGATCTGCCGTGCCTTGAGGTCGCTGAGCTTATGGACGAGGGCGAGGATCCCATCCATGAGCTCGCGCTCCAGTTCCTTCTCGATCTCTTCCGCCAACTCCTCCCTCAGCATGAGCTCTTCATCGCCGATGAGGTCGTTGGAGGGGAGCAACCTCTCACAACCGCAGCCGAGGTAAGGACCATTGCTCGCCACGCTTGAGTGGTCATCGAAGGCGTAGGCCGAGTTGGACCAGATGACTGGAGGGGGCTTTGGGTGGCGGAAGAGGGGTGGGATGAGATTAGGGTGGGATTTCTTCTTCTTGGAAGAGGCGTGCATTTGGACTTTGGATTTGTTTTGGAGTAGGTGGAAGCAAGGTGCGTTTATATATATATATATATATAGAGGTGGATGCCGGCGTGCCCCAGTGACAAGGACTTTGGGGAGGAGGAGTTCTTGGTTTGCCATTTGGAAGTTGAAGGTGCTGCAGTCCATGGCCGGTTCAGTAGTGTTATCCGGCTAGATTGGGCTCAAGTCTGCTAAGAGCCCGGCCTAGGGTTGAAGCATGCATCCGGCTATGCAACTAGTCCAAATTCAGAGGGCTTATAATGGGCCCATCCTGGGCCAAGGAAATTCAAAGAATACACTGGGTGGTAGTTATAGGATGGCTTCATGCTGCATGTCACAAATCCCATGAGGAGAACTTTGTTGCCTAAATCATATATCCATGTTTGAGATGAATGGTCATGTACTTTGATGATTGGCAATGGACAAGCTGAGTGGAGGGAATTCTAATTGGCTATATGCTAATTAGGGTCCGCTAATTAGGAAATAGCTGTTATGATTAGTTATTAGGAAACAACTATCTTATATAGCTATCTTACATAGTTGATGGAAAATAATCGCTTTTGATCCCTCCAATAATTGTACCGAATAAGACTTAACATATCTATTCAAATAACTTTCAAAAATTAAAACCAGTGCCCTTTAAAGTTGTTGTCTTTGGAGGGGTTCTCGGTCTAGGAATGCAGCCCTTAACCCTTAATTTAATTAATTGACACTGATATTGGTTTTGTGAGAAATCTTTATCGATGCTTTCTTTATTGATAGTATTACGAAGTATTGCATGGCTTGTGATTATTTGTCATCTTATGTATTTTGATTGTGTCAAATTGACATTTTAAATATGATAACATTTTTTTCAAAAAGGAGAGACAATATTATCATTTTTTTTTTTTTGAAATATTATGAGTTTGATGACCATAAAATTAGGGCCCATTCAAGAGATTTGGCTTCCCATAATCCAAGCTTATGAAAGACAAATCGTAATTATTATTATTATTTTTTCTTACAAGAATCAAATAACTTGGAATTTTCTAGCCCCAACGTGTTTTAGATGTACTAGTTTCAAACTGTGATACTTCCACATTTTTCTTTCCTCAGCACGAGCATGTCGGTTTGAGTCTGTCCAAAATTAGTAGATACAAATCTAGACCGGGCTCAACTTAGGCTTTGAATCTTGATTTGGGTTTGATGCCATGGGGACCAAATAATATTGATTTAGCGATTTCGAATTGATTGGGATACTAGTTTGGATTCAGGTTCTGATCAACAAAATTCTGTCTCTGGATTCATCCCATCCCATCCCATCCCATCCCATCTTTGGTTAAGAATCTTTGCTCCTTTGAAGCTGATGGGATATATGCTAAACCATCACAAATCGAATTAAAGCCGATGCTTATTTATTCGGAAAGGAAAAAAAAAGGCTGAAAGCGACACGGCAAAGACGCAACGGCGGACGGCGATGCTCCTTTTGCTCCATTAGAATCTTGAGCTTTAATGGCTACTTTTGATGCTTTTCGGCCATGGGCGGCATCTTTGGAGATGCTTCTTTGAACAACGCTCGTTCTTTTTATTTTTATTTTTATCTCTTTTGAAGCAATCTATCTCTTTTGGCGTTTCTTCCACCTGCAGCAACTACCGATACCTATCTTATCATTGTACTAACTAGGCCTCGTCAACTATGAAATCATCCCGGCAATGGAACAAAGCGCAAACGTCCTCAAAGAAACGCTGCTACTGATACGGCGGCATCCTCCATTCAAGCTGCGAGCACAAGCAAGCGAGTTCCCCAACAAGGGAGCACTTCCATTGCTTGTATTTTTAGTGCGGTTTGATATTTTTTTTAAAATAAAATAATTTTTTTTTCAGAATTTTTTTTATAAAAATTTTATAGAATTTTTTTCATCATGTTTAATTAATAAAAAATTTATATAACGAAATCATTCTAAAAATATTTTTTATTTGATTAAAAGTAATTTTATATGAAAAAATACTAATTTAATTATAATATTTCTAAAATAAAAATTATATAGAAATTAAATATAATATAATATAATAGTATATTATATTATATTAATTTTTATATATTATGTAATATAAATATAATAAAAAAAGAGTAAAATAAAGTTAAATGAGTAAGTTTTAACTTTTGATGCTAGTTAATTTTTAAAATATTAATTTTTTAAATATATATATATATATATATATATGAGCTTCATCATCTATTTTTTCTTTGCTTTCTAACCAATGTTGAAAAATAAGGTTTTTTATTCTCATTTTTCCGCGACCAAGCAAGTGCTAAAGGAAAAAAATGGGACAATGGCCGGCAACATAGTCGCCTAAAATATATCTGGACGGTGAATGTCTTACTCATCTGCCCTCAAGGGATAAGTTAAGGAGGCTTTTGTTTTGCAGAACTTTGAAGCCCAGGAAACGAGTGGCTTCTAATTTGGCATACGTTCAGCGCCTTGGACGAGGACACCTCCACCAGCAGTGTTTTTCTTTTCTTTGTTGAGTTGGTTCACACTGCAAGTGGACCTCGGAGAAGATGATACTGGGTCCAAATATATGCGGTCCACGCGTGCATGTAGCTAGCTTCCTCGTTGATGACCAAACCACCACGTGGTCCTCAAAATTGTTTATAAAACGTGACTGAAGGGTTACTTTTTTTTTTTTTTTTCAGTTATTATTCTTGTTCTCCCCGGGGAGGAGGTCAATCATTTAGTTTTTATTTCTTAGATGGATCAATCATTTGATCTATGTCTTGCATGTATGTATGTATGTATTTGTTATCTTTTTTTATTACATACATGTTTCTCATGTTCAGTATTTGGAGCGAATTATGATGGTACCACAAAGCTAGTCAAATGAAAGAAGATCTAGTTTCCTATGTTTAAGCAAGGATTTATAGGATAAGCTCCACAATAATGTTTAATCACAAGTTACTTCCTCAAGATCCACAATGAGGCAGGGCAAAATTTTTTCAAGAGCAAGAGGATGTTTAAATAATAATTCAGATAATAGCAAAAACAATGATGTTTAATCTAAAATTGCATGCTTAACATACACATTGAGGGAAGGTTAAACATTTTCGAGAAAAAGAAGCAGGGCAAAATTGACAACCCATTCGATCAGAGGGCATAGTCTTCTTATTTTCTGTCAAGCAACATCTATATAATTTGGACCCTTGACCTCCTTTAGGGGTAAGCTCTTATGAGAACTAACAAATAACATAGTTAGCAGGTGTTGACTTAAGAATATATGAAAACAAGCTAATTCTTGCGTCTCCTTTCGCTATCTATCAATGTTAGGTTGCCCAAAATTATATCAAGTACCATATTTCTACATCAGTGCTTAATTGATTCCCACTTAGTGAATCATACGCAATACTCTAACCAAAAAGAACAGCTTTGAGTACTACAGTCTTCACAGGTATTAGAAAGAAAAACTTTTGTTAGTGAAGCTTTTGGGATATTTGAAAGTTGGCCAAGTTAGTCGTGGCCAAATTTAGATGTCGTTATACCACTGATTGGTGGTCCAGTGAAAGCAGCTCACGGCCATAAGTGACCTGACGTAGTTAATGCGCCCACTATATTTTGTCTTGCATTTTATTGCGACTATAATGTGCAGCAATTTTTGAGATTTATACTTCTACTCGTTTATGATAATATCTCTTTAATTTTTAGTAGGATTGATTGATCGTAAAAATGTGGGTGAAAACATAAACGGCCACTAACAAGCTAGATATTTTTTTTGGTAGAGATGGGATAGGATTCCACTTTTGATTTTTTTTTTTCATTTTTTTTTTTCGTGTATCTATTTTTGGTGGTGGTCTGCATGCAAATATCCTTGAGAGCTCAAGTGGGATCCAGCCTCCATGATCGACGCAAGTTAAAGCGTCACAGCCGCAAATGGAGCTACATGTAACTTTCCCATGGAGCAATGCAAAACTCCCACGTGCCTAAGATCGAAATTTTCCAGAATCTTTTCCATCTGGGAAAGAGACCAGTAGCATGTGACGTTTCTTACCACGATAAGAGGGCTTCAAGCCTTCAACTAAGGTTTTTTTTTTTCTTTTTGGTTGGGGGGGGAGATGTGTCTACAGATGGAGACACCAGAATATGGTGAGGAATGCATCCCAAATGCCGCACCAAAATATAATATGATTGGCATATGCCTTTTCTATGGGTCATGCACTGCTTCCTATACCATGTGCCACAGAAGGAGCAATACAAACTAACGTCACCATAGAACTGTTCATGAAAGGAAGCAATCCCTTCTAAGAGTCTTGTCCAATATGCAACATCAAAAAAGAGCAAGAGGATAACAAAAACCCTGAACCACCTCAGAAGCAAGATTGCAGAAGGATAACCACAAGCAGTCCATGAGCACTCCCTCCTTTGTCACCTTCTGCTCCATTTTCTCCAATTCTTCTTCATTCTTAGACTACATTCAGATTGCCTTCAGCTTCCTGTCTTTCTCCATGGAATTGCTTGTATCCAAGAGACAGCCAGTTTGCTAGAGTTTTGACTAGTCTGAAGAGCAGAATTTCTTGTTGCTGAATAACCTGGAAATTAAACAAAATAATAGTAGGCATATTTAGAACTCGATGGACTAGCTCCATTCAAAAAATATTGATGGACTAATCATTACATAATCCTCACTAGCTCAACTAGCTGGGAATAATGGAGCCCTCTTAGTGAGAGTGACACGCATACGGTTCCAGGTGTCAACTGTCAAGTGCAACCTGGCATTCAGGAAAGAAGACCCACATAGAGACTTTGATAAGAAACCATCATTTGAATATGATCCTTAAAGACGTGGGGCAAAGGAAAAAAAAAAAAAAAAAAAAGAGGCTAGCTAGGGACGCGATATATGTTCTCCTCTCTTTTCAAGATCATGGATCATCATGAGTACTTAAAATATCTAAAGTGGCCGTAGCAACACACTTTCACTGAAAGCATAAGTAGAGCCTCATCCGATCCACAGAAAGCAAACCATGGTGCAAAAATTCTCCATCCATATTTGTTTTTGGACACCTTTGTAAAGCAAATACCCTCTTCTTTAAGTGGCGTAGTACCATTTTCTATAGCAACGCATCGATAGCTACTTCTCAGTGCCCTTACGACAGCACGTCTTTACACTCATTTAAGTAGGGCGGTTCGTAATCATCTCAAATGCGTCTCTCTCTCTCTCTCTCTCTCTCTCTCTCTCTCTCTCTCTCTCTTTCTCTCTCCACCTCCTTTGCAGAACTGTTGAGGCTGTTTGAGTGCCATGGATGGGAAGAAGCCTTATCTCGTTGTGGTCTTCATACAATTAATATACGCCGGGATGTATGTGATCTCCAAGGCAGCATTTGACATTGGTTTGAACTCCTATGTGTTCGTCTTCTACCGACAAGCGGCTGCCTCCATGTTGCTGGTGCCACTTGCTATAATTTTTGAGAGGTAAAAGCTTCTCTCCTTTAGCTTCTTGCTATGTCCTCTGAAAGATATGCACCATCTTTGCTCGTTGTTAATCTTGCTAAATGATATTTAGGAGAAGTGCTCCACCGCTATCATTTCTTATATTGCTCAAGGTCTTCATGCATGCAATGCTGGGGTATGTTTTGGTTATAAGTTACCGTTACTTTCTGTAGAATTTTTTTTTGTTGGTGTGATTGGTAACAATATCTCATTGAAATTTTAGGATTACATTGAGTTTAAACGTGTATAACGTCGGGCTGATATACACCTCGGCGACGGTGGCCTCTGCAACAACAAACTCAGTTCCAGTGATCACATTCTTCTTGGCCGTTCTACTCCGGTAGGCCTCTATCTTGCTCAGTTTTGATGATATCTGATAATAGAAAGAAGGAAAAATAGATGATCATATTACTTTAATGATTAAGGAACTTTATGGACATAATATTTAGCTAAAGAAAAATAAATTAAGATATCTTCTTATTTCTCAAAAAGAAAAATGAAACTAAAATGACTACAATATCAAAAGCAAGATAACACAATTCTCAAAAAGAAAAACACAGGAAGTTGTTGCTGGAAAACATTATAAAAAGCCGACGACATGATCCCAGTATTAACCTCTTTGGGGACAAGATGGTGGACGAGCATGTGGGTATCAATTTTTTGTGCGGTCTGAGCTAAACCCAATAAGAAGTAGTAACTATGCTCGGCACCACCACTGGGTCAGTGTTTCTGGCGGTTGGGAATAGTCTCTTGTTAATAATTATGTCTGAGAGCGGGATGCTCATCATCTGCTTTTCCTTCTTTGCGGGTATTTTATGATTAAAGCCTTGAACAAAGCACAACCCAATCCCATGGTACATAAAAAGTTAAAGAAATCTTACAAAAAGAAGATTCTTTGGCTACCACGAACACAAGAGTTATCAGCTGTAATGGCTAGCTAGGCCACATAACAGTGTTTAGCCCTAAGTTCCAAGCGATGTTATGAGATAATTACGACCCTTTTTTTTAAAACTTTTTTCTTATACACACATTTATTCACGCACATATACACTGCTATATAGCTCATGTACTATCAATCTTGTAGTAAACTTGAAGGCAGAATCCGGTCGCAATAAGTAGTTTATTGTGCTTTACTTCTGAACAGTGATAAAGCTGTTCAATCTTCTCAGAAAAATGGAAAAAAATGAGAAGAAGATGGAGCTGCCTTCCTCATAAAAGTAAGATAGATTTATTCAATTCAATTATGGCTACCATGGAATTCAACCACGCAAAATAACGGATTACTTTCATAAACACTGTTCTTTTAGTGAAAAAAAGGATTAAAAGGAGGTTACCTCTCCGACCGTATCCCTTGCCCTTCAACCAGATGGAGGCAACTTTTTGACTTTTGTCTCGTTGCAAGTCATATCGCATTTAGATATGAGTCTACATTAGAAAAGACAACACTCAAAGCAAAAATACAAGCACAAGAGATATGGACATAATTGCTAGTTTTAATGTGAGTAATCTGACACCTGTTGGCTCAATTAAAGGATTTGTCCTTAGAGGAGGTCTAGGTTTTTTAGACCCTCTTGAGAATTTGTTGTTGGGAAAGGTCTAGGTTTAGAGCTCCAGTAACAGTAGATTACCATTGTACTACTTCAAAAAAGAAATGAAGGTAACCTTGCTAATTGAGAAAGTTAGCAAGCAGTTCTATTGATTAAACCTTAAGAACTTATCAAGTTTTTTTAATACATTGTTTCTCACCCAGTATTATCCTTTTGCATATGGTTATCTTTCTACTACATGCAATAAAGATAAACATGCGTATGATTACCTTCTTAATGCACATAGTTATGTTTTCAATACACAAAATTATCGAGTAGCTAAAAGAAGAAAAAATTTAAGAAAATTAATATGGTAGACTAAATGTTATGTAGTTGGTCAATGATGCTAGGCTTATAACCTGATTCATTGAAGAATAAATTATTTCTATATTTAGTTTTGGCTCAACTAGCCCCCTTATTGTGATTACAAAAGTTTTTGCTATTGCCCATCCCGTGAGGCACGATGTCCCCATCGTATGAATGCATATTGAGCTCTCTTGAATCTTTTGCTCCCCACCTTTAGCCACCCGCTCATCTTGTGTTGGTCTCCAACACAACATGCTAACCTTTCGACAGCTCTAATATGCCTAAGCCATGAAAGGCATAGCTATGTTTTATCCTAGAATCCACTTGTGGCCGTTCCAATTCGTTGCACTCGTCGTTGGCCACCATCTCTAACATAAGATATTCACGTGTAACGAAAAAGACAATTTTGTTTCTTTTCATGTGTGGGTATAAATATGTGTGCGTGTGTGTGTACACACCTGATAGACTATTTAAAGAACCATCCCATAGAGTTTGATTCTTTGCTTCCGCATTTTGTGAAATGACATAGGGTTAAAATTATCACTTTCCTCTCTATAAAGTACATGATTTACTGGTTTAGTATGGAAATACGTGTTTTTTAACTGGAAAAAAAAAAAAAAAAATTTCAGTAAGTGTTTAGAAAGGGGGAAATGATGCTAATTTTTGCTCATGAATGCTCAACAATGCATCACAGAATGGAAAGAGTCAACCTGAAGAGGCTCTCGGGAGCAGCCAAGGCTTTAGGTATAACACTTTGCTTGGCTGGAATCATGACCATCGCCTTCTACACAGGCCCCCATCTAAATCCCTTGATCCATTATTACCCCTTCGGCCACAGAACAAGCTCCACCGAAGGGACTTCCCATTCAAAGCAAAACTGGATTAAAGGAACCTTCTTTATGATCGCTTCTAACACGAGTTGGTCCCTTTGGCTTGTTCTCCAGGTACATCGCAACAAAATTGCTCTCAATTCTGTCATACTCAATGATCACTGTTTCTAATCCAACTGCTTCTTTTCGACAGGGAGTTTTACTAAAGGACTATCCATCGAAGCTTCTTCTTACCACTCTCGAATGCTTTTTTAGCACAGTCCAGTCTTTCTTTGTTGCCATGGCATTTGAGAGACACACCTCGAGTTGGAAGCTGAGATTAGATACTGGGCTGCTTGCTGTCTTGTATTGTGTGAGTATATCGATTATTTTTCCCCTCATGGAGAATGCTAATAGTAATCATTTCGAATAATGCATGTGAAGTTGCCTACTGGTTCATTCGCCATGTTTTGCTTATTTGCCTGTGTAGTAATGTTAGAGCAAATTGATTTTCGATCCTTCAATGGATCAGACTGTTGACCAACTATGTAGCATTTGGTCTATTATATTAATTCTTTTAAATTTTTCATTTTTACTGCATGCATACATAGTTATTGTAGAGAATTAGTATAATAGGCTGGATATTGTATGGTTAGTCAACGGAAGCTAAACGTTATGGTTCAGACAATTGAACGCTCGAACATCAATTTGCTCATAATTTATAGTATCAAGACATTATCTTGGTATATCATGTTTGGCTAAATTCAGCAGTCACACGAGATCTCCTAACTGACAAGAATTAGCTGCTTATTCTTATTAACATCAACGTTCCATGGCAGGGATTTGTTGTTACTGGTGTTTCCTTCTACTTGCAAACTTGGTGCATTGAGAAACGGGGGCCCGTTTTCCTAGCCATGTCCACTCCACTGGGCCTTGTTTTCACCATAATTTGTTCATCATTTTTCTTAGGCGAGCTGATTCATCTGGGAAGGTAACTTCCCTCTATCGAATTGGTCGTGTTTAAAGATTTGAGTTACTTGAATGATATATATATATATATATATATATATATGGCCTTAAATTATGATGACTTGCACTTTGGCTGCAGTGTTCTAGGTGGAGTTCTCATGGTTGGAGGCCTCTACAGTGTTCTGTGGGGAAAAAGCAAAGAGGCTGTGGTATCTGTGCCAGTGAATGAAGATGGAAAGAACAGCGTTGAGGAGAGGAGAGCCACATCACCACTTCACCCAGTTTGAACGTGCCTTAGAACCCTAAATTCATATGCCTGCAATCTATATATATATATATATATATTATGTTTTGTAATTTTATATTATGTAAGCTCCTTTTATTTTCGTAGATGGGAAGAGAGAGACGTGGTGTTATTCCAGTGATATAGTAGTTTTCAAAAATATATCTTGATATTTTTTAGCCATCTAACCTGTTATATTATTATTATTATTATTTTTATTTTGAATAAATGATCGCGATTGAAGCAGGCCGAATTAATCACAGCTTCCATTGATGATCGTGATTGAAGAAGCCGAAGGACTCTCGGCCATCCACAAAATCGATGACGTGAGAGCTAATAATGGCCAAATGGAGGTAACGTGACGCAGCAGCAGCGTCACGAAGTCCAAGGCGTTGGCTTTTTCTTTCTCATTTACGGTGGAATAATTAATACCATGGTCCCACAACCGCATGATAAAATGCAAAGGTCAAACGATTCATGCCAAGATAACACTGAAATCTCCCACCAGACTCTGCCCCTTCAATCTTTCTTGCACCAGATTTCGCTTTACTGCGTTATGTGGCTGTCAGCTTCCCAGCCTTTCATCCCACCCAACGTCCACCATGCCATTGGGTTCAGAAAGCGCAAGCTCCACCTGGAATGAACAGAAAAGTTCTGACATGAATGCTGTCAGGTGGCAGGTGTGCAGTCGCTTTTCCTCATTCAATGCGGCATCGGAATGCTCGCCTCCTCCAACTGGTGGGAAACAGATATCCCATGCTCGTTAAGTAGAAGCCTGTAGTTCATCGATGGTACGCTGATCAACGACCAGCAAACCAATGCCAAAAATAAAACATGCGATGCCCAGAGAAGCCTGTTTGGAAGGCAAACTTCCATGGCTACGCATGCCTCCTTCAAGCAACCGATCTTTCGCCATATATTGTGAATGTATATGTTCGTGTTATTTTTAAGCAGTAGTCTACGTCAGTTTGCTTGGAATGGATAGGAGGAAGCCTTACATGGTCGTCATTGCCCTAGAAGCCATGTATATGCTGGAATGACAATGCATTCTAAGGCTGCATTCAACGGAGGAATGAACTCTGCTGTCCTCCTTTTTTTTTTTTTTTTTTAAGATGTAATACTCTGTTTTTGAAATGGAGTAGCTAATCATGCTTCTTCCTGTCCGAAGACAAGCCCTCTCCCTCCACCCTTTCTCGCCTCCACATTGGTCACCACCCTCCTACCCACCACGTGGCCGGACCAACCTAACTAGCTCTCAACCACCCGTGACAAACCAAGATGCTCCTTTCGTCGTCTGCAAATAGAAACCTGTGTTAAAGTTTGTTCTAAGATGGACAAGCCCATGATACGCACGTTTTCATATGTAAGGCTAACATAAGTTCTAGTCTTTGTATGATATTATAAATCTATTTTTTATATAAACATATATAATTTTGATATTTAAGATAACTCAAAGCATTATTGAAGAGTTTAAGAGAGAGCTCGGTTAGATGTAAGTGGGCTTAGAATTTTGTTTGATAAAAAATCTCTGATGAAGAAATTGTTATTTTAATCTCTAATTATTTTTCTTAATGATATATCTGACATGTTCATCAGATGGATTCAAGTCGATCTAACCGAACCATAAAATCCTTGTGTTATTCTTTCCTTGTTTTCCTTCTTCTTTCTTGTTGTTATATCTTCTTTCTTTGCCGTGCATGTTATAATAAGTAGTATTAAAGCATAATAAATATTAGCAGAGCTTGGAAACAAGATAATGGCCTTCTTGAATATGATATGAGGTTTTAAATCCTGAAACAATCTCAGACCTAGTTATAGGCCTAATTGCAGGCCTATGATCCGACCTACAAAGATGGCATAGTAGCAAGCCTGTGCAAACTTGTGTGAATCCTAAAGCAAGAGAGGGTTGTAGACGGCAGGGGAACAAAGGCAGCACTGTCGGGTATTGCTCCTTGGTTACCCCTTATTTTTTCTCTCTCTTCTCCTTCTTTCCATCTTTTGCTTCTTTTTCGCCAGTCGAAGCACCTCTACTAAGGGCAAAGCTATGCTGAACTATTGTTGCACCCGATCTCCATCATGTTGGTTATTGAGTGAAGCCCTTGTCTCAAGTGGGAGCTATATTGTCGATGCCACTTGCATTACCTTCCTGCAACCTTGTGGAGAGCCAGGTGTTGCTGTCATTAAGACCTCCTTCCACTTATAGAAAATCAACCCCTATAAATGGATGATAATCATAGGTAAGCGATCAATTCTCCTCTGCTTCGATTTGATTGTAAATTAGACTCAATCTTTTCCATTGGCCAACCAATGTCGAGTTCGATTATCACCACAAGACTTTTGGCCATCTATGGGTCAGCTTCGGCTAGCCACATTCAAGCTAATTGAGACTCAAATTTCAGTCTATTGAGATCAAACAAGACATCGGCCTTGCTGCTGAACCCTATTGCCGAGCACCACTATCGATGCTCAATCACGAACATTGTCGGGTAGCATTGTCGGCCAGCATCACTACCATGTTGTCGCCAAAGCTCAACTGGCACTAGATCAGTTGATTGATCGGGTTAATCAAAGCTCAGTCGAGCCTCAGCTCAAAAAGAATATTTCTCGAGCATTGGCTTATATGATACGCGCTATCTAGAAGAGGGAAGTTATTAGTCCATATTCTATTTTGTTAATTAGACCTCTCCTAATTTGCTAAAAAATTTGCCATTTGATTGGCTTTACGATAGACGTGGCTGCACCTAATCCTCGGGATAATAGTGATAGTGAAAAATAATTCTTTTAAGCAAAGATACATGTAATATCAAGATCTTTTATCCAAAAAATAATAGTAGCAGAATTTCTATTTAGCACAATGTATTGGATACGAATAAACTCCAATGCTACTTTAAATATAATATCCCAAACTTGGAAGTAATGTAATTTTATTTTAAGTATGTTCTTATTGTTAGTTTAGCCTTTTGGTGTAAATGATATGAGTGAAATCTTGAAAAGATATGAAAGCTGAAATTTGAAGTTATTTTAAGTTTTTCCCATGATTCTTTCAAAAAGCTAATAAAGCCAATTATTTGGGCTTGTAATTGAAGTTTTTGTAATGATTTCAATGTCTACTAATTGTTTTTGATCCTTGGGAAAGGTTGGAATAAAGATTTTAGAGGTTAGAATGCCCTAAAAATGACTTTTGGAAAGGATTTTAGGAAGTTAGCTGGCTCTAGAGCCAGCTAACTTATGGCTCTAGAGCCAGCTAACTTAGGAATTTAGGATATTAGCTGGCTCTAGAGCCGGCTAACGTATGGTTTTGAGCTATTTTCTTGAAAGTAGTCGACTCTAGAGTCGACTACTTGGTAAAAACTTTCTGTAAAACTGATTTGGAATAGTTTTTAGCCACAGTAGTCAACTACATAGTCGACTACTGTGGAAAATTCTTCTGTAAAAAGAGTTGGGAATCAATTTTATCCAAAGTAGTCAACTATTTAGGGAAATTTCTCTGTAAAAGTGGTTTGGGACCAATTTTAGCCACAGTGTGGTCGACTACTGTGGAAAATTTCTCTGTAGAATTGGTATGAGACCAATTCCCTCTTGTTAGTCAGTATTTTAGGAGGTCACCCATCGCTCTCACCCAAGCACGCTTAACTTTGAGTTTTGGTGGATAAAAATCTTCTGTAGAATTGGTTTGAGACCCATATCACTCTCATTAGCTAGTATCCATGCTATCTAATAGGTGGGTAACCCATGTCGTTCATCTGATAACGGAAATTAACTATGGGTATAAGTGAAATTTTGTAAAAAGTTATTTGAGAGTTTGATTAAGGGCAAAATGGAAAAAAGAATGGAAGGACAAAAATGCTTGGCAGACAAGAAGTCATGTGAACTTTGAAAAGCGTGACTTAAGAATAGAAAGGGACAAAATGAGAATTGTCAAGGGCATTAAAAACCCATTTTCTTTCCTTAGCCCTTAAGCCATCGTAAGAAAAGAGAAAAAAAAAGGGAAAATAGGGAAGGAAGAAGAGGGGTTCAACCAGCTGTGGGAAAGAAGAAGAGAAGAGGAAAAAGAAAAGAAAAAGAGAAGAAGAAGAGAAAAAGAGGAAGAGAAGGAAAAGAAGAAAACTTGATGGTTTAGCCCATCTTTACTAAGGTAAGTCCAAACCTTTCTAAGCTAGAGAATAATGTTAAAATCTTATGATTTAGAGGTAAAGGAAGTGATAGCATGTGCATATCGTAAATCCTTGAGTATGTTAGGGATCAAAGAATATTATATTGAGATGTTAAGGCATAGAGCATGCATGCATAGTTTCATGAAACCCTCAGTGCATGTGACCCTAATAATGCATGTATGATGACTTAAGCCAAGAAATTGGTAACAGGGAGCTAGAACAGGAGAAATAGCAGCCATAGCAGTGTGCTAGCAGTTAAGGTGAGTGGGTTCCTCATCTAGCTTTGTGAAATGTTTTATAATAATATAGTGATATTTTGCTATAAATTAGAGTGTATCATGCTAAGTATAGTACCTTCAGTAGTCAAATATGAAAAATGAGAATCCGGTTATAATGGTATTATATTTTTAAAGCATGTTTTAAAGCAAAGCATGAATTTAAAGAATAAGCATGGATTTACAGCATGTTTCAAAGCAAAGCAAGAGTTTCAGCAAAGCATGAATTTAAGAAAAAGAAAAGGAAATATGAGTCATAGCTTGTTTCAAAGCAAAGTATAGAGTTTCATAAAAAGTATTGTTTGGATAAAAACATATGTTTCAGTAAAGCTTGGAATTTATCTTTTAGAAGTTATGTTTCAAAGTGATGCATGGGCATGCATGAGTAGCAATGTTTCAAAGAAAATATAGCTGATTGTATATTAGAATATAACTTATACTGGAGTATTTTTACAGCATACAACATAAACAGCATTGGGGCATCTATGGGGCTGATCATCCTGTAGACTGTGCCATAGCATGAGCATTGCACATACTATTTATAGTCGACACCTCCTTGTGATTCGATCGTACTATGATCCCTAGGCCAGGGGGAGTACAAGCTAGATCAGCCCAGTGGGACAGATTGCAAGCAGCCGAGTGAGGCAAGAATCACAGCTTAGTAAAGAGTTAGGTTACTATATAGCCCGAGGGGGCTCAGAGATATTAGCCCATGGAGGGGGCAAGCAGGAGGCACAGGGAAAAGGAGCAAGCTCACACTTAAGGTGAACCACACATGTGAGGGGTGCCATGTGGTACGGAGATCCTCGGCGCTCAGTACATTCATCCACTGAGAGTACACCTGCAGGAGGGTGACTGTAGGGATGTATCATCATGAAATTTTGTAAATGTGATATTTCTTCATTTAAGTTATATTATTGAAAGCATAAGCTAACTTATACATTAACTTATTACATTTATAAAGATTCATGTATCGATCGCAATATGTTGTGTTGATATTATTATGAGTTTTATAATGTGGTTCTCAGCTTTTTCCCATTGTTAGATGGTTATTCAGTCATTGGGACTTAGGTCTCACCCCTTTATCGTTGACATTTTTGGATTTCAGATCAGAGATAGCAGGTTGATCATGGAAAGCATGAAAGTGATTTGGGTTGTTAATTATTGGATTGTATATGTATTTGAAATGGATATAGATGGATTTGTATGACTGTAACCCTATGATGTATTTTGGACTTGGGTGGATATGAGAAATGATTCTTATTGTAGAATAAATTTGTGAATATAATCTTGATAGTAGCATTGAGATGAGACTATATTGCCTAGAATCATGTGATGAATAGTGTGGAAATCTATTTTATCTGAGCAGGGTGAAATAAATTGTGAATGTTATGTTATAAACAGTATAAATGAAATGAGCAGGTCAAAATTTTTAACAGGTACAGTATTTTTGTGTATGTAACTTATGACAATTAGATAAGGATCGCTAGGACTTTATGGTGCTTAGCATAAAGATTAGCAAATCTTTATCTAATTTTCATAAGAAATCATGCCGTCGAGAAGGGGGCCCGACAGGTTTTTGGATTATTGGAAGCATAAGCTAACTTATACGTTAACTTGTTACATTTATAAAGATTCATGTATCGATCGCAATATGTTGTGTTTGTATTATTATGAGTTTTATAATGCGGTTCTCAGCTTTTTCCCATTGTTAGATGGTTATCCAATCACTGGGACTTAGGTCTCACCCCTCTATCGTTGACATTTTTGGATTTCAGATCAGAGATAGCAGGTTGACCCTGGAAAGTATAAAAATGATTTGGGTTGTTAATTATTGGATTGTATATGTATTTGAAATGGATATGGATGGATTTGTATGACTGTAACCCTATGATGTATTTTGGACTTGGGTGGATATAAGGAATGATTCTCATTGTAGAATAAATTTGTGAATATAATCTTGATAGTAGCATTGAGATGAGACTATATTGCCTAGAATCATGTAATGAATAGTGTGGAAATCTATTTTATCTGAGTAGGATGAAATAAATTGTGAATGTTATGTTATAAACAGTATGAATGAAATGAGCATGTCAAAATTTTTAACAGGTACAGTATTTTTGTACATGTAACTTATGACAATTAGATAAGGATCGTTGGGGCTTTATGATGCTTAGCATAAAGACTAGCAGATTTTTACTTAATTTTCATAAGAAATCATGTCGTCGGGAAGGGGGCCTGTAAACCCCCCCTCCCGTTAAGAAATTTTTTATAATTAAGCGGCGTGGGTGCGCGACACGCGGCGCGCTGCATGCGCGCCAGCGCGCGCGCGCCCACGCGCGAGCACATGGAGGTGCAGGGGAGGGACCCTCGTTAAAAGAAAAGAAATTGCAGGGGAGACGACCGAAGCCTCTCCCCCTATCTCCTTCCTCCCTTCTTCCTGCTCGTCGCGAACGTCGTCACCGAGTCGCCCTCCGCCCGTCCCCGCCACCTCGTCGCCGTCCGCAAGCCCCCCCGTCACCGGCGAGGAGAGGGAGAGAGAGAGAGCGTGAGAGTGAGGGAGAGGGCCGCAGGAGGCCCTCACGACGCGGGAGCCAAGCGTGCTCCCGCGCTTGGTTCGGCCCGGCGGGGGCGTGCCCGCCGGCTCGCCGGCCCGATCCTTGGGCGGCAGCCCCCACCGGCGCCGGGCGGCGTCCGGTGGGGTCCGGCCGGCCGGGGTGGCCGGCCGTGCCGCCGGCGAAGGAAGAAGGGGGGAGGGCCGTTCCACGGCCCTCCCTTCATTGTGGGTTCGAGCCCGGCGGCGTGCACGCGGGTCCGTCGGCCCGAGCCTTGGTCGGCGACCCCGCCGGCGCCGGGGCGACGTCCGGCGGGGTCCGGCCGGCCGGTGGCCGGCCGGGTCGCCGCGGGGCTCGAAGCAACGGGAGAGGCCGAATGGCCCTCCCTCGCCGCGGGAGCCGTCGGCTCCGCGTTGGTCCGGGCCGGCGGCGTGCCCGCCGGCTCGCCGGCCGGCTCGTCGGCCGTGGCCCTCACCGGCGCCGGGGCGGCGTCCCAGGAGGTCCGGCCGGCCAACGGTGGCCGGCCGTGCCGCCGGCACGCGTCTTGAAAGAGGAGAAGAAAAGGGAGAAGAAGAAAAGAAAGAAGAAGAAAGGGAAGAGAAAGGGGCCGGTACACGCGCGCGGCCACCGACTCCCGGAGGGCCCAGGCCCGGCGGCCCTAGCCGCCGGCCATCAGCCACCCCTGGTTCGGGTGAACCAGGGGTGAAGCACTGGAAGAGAAAGAAAAAAGAAAAATCGGGACTGGGCCGGGTTCGGCCCAGTCCAGTTAGCCCCTTTGGGCTGAATTTTCGGGCCCCAATTTGGGCTCGGCCCAATAAAAGAAAAATATGGTCGGGATCAGCGTTGATCCTAGTTTGTCGGAGAATTTTTATTTCCCCATTTGGGCTTCTATATTTGGAGATATTCAAGCCCCAAGTTGGGCCCAGGATTAGATTGGGTTAAGTATAGGAGTCAGTTTGACATCCAAAAATTGAAATTTAAAAATCTGAAAAATTATGTTGTAGGTACCCAGAGATCCCTACAGCTGATTTACGCTTTTGGATTAGCGTTGTGAGGTAAGTAAGCCAGTTATAATGATTTTTCTTAAATCATTATTAAATTATGCCATTATTGAAATAATGAATTGATTTATAGTATTATTTGAAAAATGATAGTTGTGGTACCACATTTTCATAAATGAATATTTGACTTGATTATTGTTAATTTTGGTAAATTAAATTGGCATTTGATACATGCATCTGGTTATTACATGATTATGGAAAATTACCAAATTTTGGTAAAACATGAAAAGAAAATTGATACATGTTTGCTATTATGCGAATAAATGCTATTTGTGATTGTTGATATTATATGTCGTCACGGTCCACACTACATGTTACATGACTCCGGGACCCACCTCCACAGGGGGAATATGTGGAGAACACACATCCTAGGGATGTGGTGTGACAGGATATAGCATTAGATGCTAATTGACTCCGGCACCCTTCCTCCACTGGGGGCGTACAGGGAGGTTACATCCTTAGGATGTTATTACGTGGACGTGGGACATTAGTATGAAATGAGATTTACAGTGATTTGAAATTGAAATGGTATTTTGAAATATTATTTCACATTAATTGCTTCCAATTTATTCGAATATGAGTTTTGTACAATTCTATAATATGACGAAATGTTTTTAAATTGGAAGCATGACATGTATTTGACTTGATAAAAAATTCTTATGTGGCTATAATATGTAATAGTAGGCTTACTTACTGAGTGTAAACTCATTAAATCTTACGATGTTTTTCCAGAGCCACAGAATTATCAGGGGCAACAACAAGGGTAATTGGGGGTTTCTTGATGTAAATTGATTTTATTTTGTTATATGTAACCCCATTTGGAATAATTTTGGAACTTTGATTTGTTGCCCAACATTACATAATTTGTATACGAAGGATTAAACTTTGTATATTATATAGTGGTTGACTCTCCTTGTTTATAATTGATATTGTATTGGATGCCTTGCATGCCTGGCATGCGGCGGTCGTCACTGGCCACCACCACCTGGTCCTGGGCGTGACTTGTAGTGGTATCAGAGCAAGGTTTGACATTAGGGCCAAACACATGATTAACTTTAGGCCAAATATTGACATGACATCAGGAGAGTAATAACATTAGAAAATTCAAGTGACTTGTTTAAATAAATACTTGAGATTTGAGGATTTATTATGATATTGATTGGAATCTAACCATGGCACGTATTCATAATGCATCGTCGCACCGGTGAACGGCGACATGAGGGGGACTCTCGGTCGGTGACCCCGACCAGCAGGGGAGGCCCGGAGCCTCACTCGGATACGGGTTCCGTTGCCCCTGACGTTGGCAACGACCCACAAGCACTGCGAGCCGAGTTACTCCGGGCATTCTTGGGTGACTCGGGCGGTTCGAGGCCATGCGTAAAGCCAGAGTTCGCGCCCATGTACACACGCTATATCAACGGCTCGCTTATTCCCGCGGAACTCCGTCCGCCCTCCCCTACACCTCGGACCCGGCCGGCGGCTCGACGGGGTCTACTTCAAATTCATCGCTCCATCTCGGCCTCTGGCGAGGAGGGGTCGTAGCTTCTCTGAGTTTAAGAGCTTGGCCCCTCCTCCCTTCTCTGGATCCACCGACCCACTTGATGCGGAGAGGTGGATAAGAGAGATTGAGGAGGCCTTTACGGCCCTTGGTAGCCCAGAGGAGCGGATCAGATTTGCCGCCTACCTCCTCCAGGGGGAGGCATACGATTGGTGGCTGATGTTGGAGCAGCACTCTGGAGGGCGGGCCATCTCTTGGGAACAGTTTAAGGAGGCCTTTTATCGCCAGTATTTTCCCAGGAGTGTTCAGAGACAGATGGAGTCTGAGTTTATGAGGTTAGAGCAGAGGAACCTTTCTGTGGCCCAGTATGAAGCCGAGTTCAGACGATTGGCCAGATTTGCCCCAGATTTTGTTATGACCGAGAGAGCCAAGATCACCAAATTCACTGAGGGACTGCACCCCAGGCTGAGGCAGGCAGTCAATGCATTTGAGCTCCCCACTTACAGTGAAGTGGTGAGCAAGGCTCTGGTCATTGAGAGGGACATGACTGCCATTCAGCAGATGAGAGAGCAGCAGATGAAGAGGAGAGGACCTCCTTCTGGCCAGTCTTCAGGGCAGGCTAAGAAGAAGAAGGGTTTCCTTCAGGCTCCCTCAGGACAGAAGGATAAGGAGACCCGTTGTCCTCATTGCGGGAAGGCCCATCAGGGCAAGCAGTGCCGCAGGCTGACTGGTGCCTGCTTTATTTGTGGGAAGATGGACCACAAAATGGCCACCTGTCCCCTCCGAAAGGATCAGCAGCCCCCTCCAGATCAGGGGAAGAGCCGTGACAGCCTCAGACCCAAGGGAGGGTCTTTACCCTCACTCAGCAGGACGCTGCTGCCTCTAACACTGTGGTGACAGGTATGTCTGTTAAATTAAATTATTTCCTTAAAAATTATTGCATTCATACCTGGTATAATGCATGGATTATGGTAGTAGATAGAGGAAAAACATATGATGCTGCATGACATCTAAGTTAAGTTAATCTTTATGATGTATGTTTAAAGTAGGCAACACTTATGCTCAAACTTTAATTGATCCGGTGCCACACATTCATTTATATACGATAGTTTTCTTGCCAACAATGCATCATTGACACCCGTTCCTCTAGAGCAAGAGTTGCATATTGCATTTCCTAATGGAGATGTCATAATGGTAGACTCGGTGTAAATCTTTGCCCGATTGACTTGGAAGATAGGAGGTTGAACGCTGATCTGATAGTCCTCCCACTGAAATTCTTTGATGTAATCCTAGGGATGGATTGGTTGGCCTCCTATCATGCTTCTATTGGACTGTTTCAGGAAAAGGGTAATCTTTAAAATTCCTAATCTTCCTGAATTCAGTTTTAGTGGGAGTCAGGAACATCTGGCTTCGGTATTAGTGTCAGCTCTGCAAGCTGGGAAATACTTGAGAAAAAGTGGTCAGGGGTTTCTTGCTATGGTTAGGGACCTTCAGCAGGATGAACATCAGTTGGAAGATATTCCAGTGGCTCGAGAGTTTCCCGATGTCTTTCCGGAGGAATTGATGGAATTACCCCCGGATCGTGAAGTCGAGTTCACTGTTGATTTAGCCCCTGGCACTGGACCTATATCCAAAGCTCCTTACCGTATGGCTCCAGCTGAGTTAAAAGAGTTAAAATGTCAGTTGCAGGAGCTTCTGGATCGAGGATTTATTAGACCTAGTGTCTCTCCGTGGGGTGCTCCAGTATTATTTGTTAAAAAGAAGGATGGCAGTCTTCGGCTTCCGCATTGATTACCGAGAAATTAATAAGGTAACAAGGCGGAACAAGTACCCTTTGCCGAGGATTGATGATCTATTTGATCGGCTTCAAGGAGCTCGTATTCTCAAAATTGATCTTCGATCGTGGTACCATCACCAAGATAAAGGCTTGAAGATGTTTCTAAGATTGCATTCGAACCGTGTGCACGGCCATTATGAGTTCTTGGTGATGCCGTTTGGGTTGACTAATGCCCCCGCAGCATTCATGGACTTGATGCACGTGAATCTTCAAACCATACCCGGATCAGTTTTTATAGTGGTCTTTATTGATGATATCTTGATTTATTCTAAAAGTCATATGGAGCATGAAAACCACTTAAGGATTGTTCTGTAACTCTTCGAAAAAGAAACTTTATGCCAAGTCGCTGAAATGTGACTTCTGGATGAGCCAAATATCCTTCTTGGGTCATATCGTATCCAAAGACGGTATATCAGTAGACCCTAAGAAGATTGAGGCCGTCGTGAACTGGTGTCGGCCTTCCAATGTATCAGAAGTCAGAAGCTTCTTGGGACAACCACCTACCTTTGGTGGAGTTTGCTTACAATAACAGTTACCAAGCCAGTATCAAAATGGCTCCATTTGAAGCTTTGTATGGTAGAAAATGCAGATCTCCCTTGTGTTGGAATGATGTGGGGGAAAGAAAATTGTTGGGCCTCCGAGTGATTCAAGCGAACGGTAGAAAAAGTGCAGCTGATTAAGGAGAGACTCCGAGTAGCTCAGAGCCGACAGAAAAGTTATGCTGATGTTAGAAGAAGGGAGCTGGAATTTCAGGTTGGGGACCATGTCTTTTTAAGGGTTTCACCAACCAAAGATGTGATGAGGTTTGGGCTTAAAGGAAAATTGAGTCCACGATACGTTGGTCCATTTGAGATCTTGAGCGAGTGGGGAAGTGGCTTATAGTCTCGCACTACCTCCTGCACTCTCTGGGGTACATAATGTATTTCATGTCTCTATGTTGAGGAAATACATTTCTGACCCCAGTCATGTCATAGAAGCGGAGCCCATTTTGCTAAAGAAGAATTTAACATACGAAGAGCATCCGATACGTATTGTGGACCATAAAGACCAAGTTCTGAGACGACGTAGCATTCCCTATGTTAAGGTTCAGTGGAGTAATCATTCTGAACGGGAAGCTACGTGGGAACTTGAAGAGGAGGTGAAAAAGAAATATCCTCATCTATTTGTATCTGAATAGATATTTGTATATAAGCACAAAAGTGTAATTACTGTTGTATTTTGATCAGAAGGATAGATAAATACAGTTAGTAATTTTTATTTCGGGCCTCAAAAATTTTATTCGTGTTGTATTTTAATTTCGAGGCCGAAATTTTTATAAGGAGGGGAGGATGTAAACCCCCCCTCCCGTTAAGAAATTTTTTATAATTAAGCGGCGTGGGTGCGCGAGATGCGGCGCGCTGCATGCGCGCCAGCGCGCGCGCGCCCACGCGCGAGCACATGGAGGTGCAGGGGAGGGACCCTCGTTAAAAGAAAAGAAATTGCAGGGGAGACGACCGAAGCCTCTCCCCCTATCTCCTTCCTCCCTTCTTCTGCTCGTCGCGAACGGCCACCTAGGAGTCGCCCTCCGCTCGTCCCCCGCCACCTCGTCGCCGTCCGCAAGCCCCCGTCACCGCGAGGAGAGGGAGAGAGAGAGAGCGTGAGAGTGAGGGAGAGGGCCGCGGGGAGGCCCTCCACGACGCGGGAGCCAAGCAGGCTCCCGCGCTTGGTTCGGGCCCCGGCGGCGTGCCCGCCGGCTCGCTGCCGGGCCGATCCCGGGGCGGTAGCCACCGGCGCCGGGCGGCGTCCGGTGGGGTCCGGCCGGCCGGGGTGGCCGGCCGTGCCGCCGGCAAGGAAGAAGGGGGAGGGCCGTTCCACGGCCCTCCTTCACCGTGGGTTCGAGCCGGCGGCGTGCTCCGCGGGCCCGCCGGCTCCGAGCCTTGGTCGGCGACCGTCCCGCCGGCCAGCCGGCGCGTCACGTGGGGGTCCCACGGGCTGTCGGTGGCGGCCGGTCGCCGGCGGGGCTCGGCACCCGGGAGAGGGCGAATGGCCCTCCCCGCCGCGCGGGAGCCAAATCGGCTCCGCGTTGGTCCGGCCCGCGGCGTGCCCGCCGGCTCGCCGGGCCGGCTCGGCCGGTGGCCCTCACCGCGCCGGCGGCGTCCGTTCGAGGTCCGGCCGGCCAACGGTGGCCGGCCGTGCCGCCCGCACGCGTCGAAAGAGGAGAAGAAAAGGGAGAAGAAGAAAAGAAAGAAGAAGAAAGTGAAGAGAAAGGGCCGGCCGGCCGCGGGCGGCCGGGCCGGGGCCGGCGTCGGTGCCCCGGCCGACCCCGGGAGGGCCGGCGGCGGCCCTAGGCCGCCGGCCACCGCCCACCCCCTCGGTTCGGGTGAACCGGGGGTGAAGCGAGGGAAGAGAAAAAAAAAAAGAAAAATCGGGATCGGGCCGGGTTCGGCCCGATCCGATTGGCCCTTTGGGCTGAATTTTCGGGCCCCAATTTGGGCTCGGCCCAATAAAGAAAAATATGGTCGGGATCAGCGTTGATCCTAGTTTGTCGAGGAATTTTTATTTCCCCATTTGGGCTTCTATATTTGGAGATATTCAAGCCCCAAGTTGGGCCCAGGATTAGATTGGGTTAAGTATAGAGCCGATTTGACATCCAAAAATTAAAATTTAAAAATCTAAAAATTATGTTGTAGGTACCCGAGATCCCTACGGTACTGGTTTACGCTTTTGGATTAGCGTTGTGAGGTAAGTAAGCCAGTTATAATGATTTTTCTTAAATCATTATTAAATTATGCCATTATTGAAATAATGAATTGATTTATAGTATTATTTGAAAAATGATAGTTGTGGTACCACATTTTCATAAATGAATATTTGACTTGATTATTGTTAATTTTGGTAAATTAAATTGGCATTTGATACATGCATCCGGTTATTACATGATTATGGAAAATTACCAAATTTTGGTAAAACATGAAAAGAAAATTGATACATGCTATTATGCGAATAAATGCTATTTGTGATTGTTGATATTATATGTCGTCACGGTCCACACTACATGTTACATGACTCCGGGACCCACCTCCACAGGGGGAATATGTGGAGAACACACATCCTAGGGATGTGGTGTGACAGGATATAGCATTAGATGCTAATTGACTCCGGCACCCTTCCTCCACTGGGGGCGTACAGGGAGGTTACATCCTTGGGATGTTATTACGTGGACGTGGGACATTAGTATGAAATGAGATTTACAGTGATTTGAAATTGAAATGATATTTTGAAATATTATTTCACATTAATTGCTTCCAATTTATTCGAATATGAGTTTTGTACAATTCTATAATATGACGAAATGTTTTTAAATTGGAAGCATGACATGTATTTGACTTGATAAAAAAATTCTTATGTGGCTATAATATGTAATAGTAGGCTTACTTACTGAGTGTAAACTCATTAAATCTTACGA
Organism: Metroxylon sagu; assembly: GCA_017589505.3. Lineage (NCBI taxonomy): Eukaryota > Viridiplantae > Streptophyta > Magnoliopsida > Arecales > Arecaceae > Metroxylon > Metroxylon sagu. Next base: position 85,051 of record JACVBY030000154.1, read on the forward strand.
TGTTTTTCCAGAGCCACAGAATTATCAGGGGCAACAACAAGGGTAATTGGGGGTTTCTTGATGTAAATTGATTTTATTTTGTTATATGTAACCCCATTTGGAATAATTTTGGAACTTTGATTTGTTGCCCAACATTACATAATTTGTATACGAAGGATTAAACTTTGTATATTATATAGTGGTTGACTCTCCTTGTTTATAATTGATATTGTATTGGATGCCTTGCATGCCTGCCATGCGGAGGGCTGTCACCCCTGGGCCACCACCAGCTGGGTCCGGGGCGTGACAGGGCCCGACAGGTTTTTGGTATCAGAGCTTAGGTATTAGATCTTAGGGGCATAAGCATGAGCCTAGCATAGAGAGTATAGTTTTAAATGATGAATCTGATCAAATGAATTGTGTTTTGTAGAATGGTTAACACAAAGTCAAGCAAGGAAAGAGAGCAGTCCTTAGGGAGAGGCAGGGGTCAAGGTAGACCCAGATGGGTGAGTAGGGGAGCCCGGCCCAGTAGAGTATCTTCTAGTGATTCACCATCTGATGGTGCAGGGGTGGATATACCTCAGGAGCATCTGCATGAGTCTCCTTCACTATCCACTACCCCAGTGCCAGTGGGCCCATCCCAGGCACAGACTTGATGGGGGTGATTACCCTGTGCATTGCGATAGCGGTGGCCTCTAGTTCTAGTTTACGCCTAGAAATCTTGAGGCAGAAAGAAATGTAGAGAGAGCTAGGAAGTTGGGGGCTCTAGAGTTCCAGGGAACTACTGACCCCATTCAGGCTGATTCATGGCTTCAGAAAACAGAAAGGGTCTTTGAGGTGATGAAATGCTCTGAGGAGCAAAAGTTGAGCATTGCAACCTTTTTGTTAAAGGGTAGGGCCCAGAACTGGTGGAGATCTGTTAGTAGTAGGCAGCTACAAGGGGTAGAGATGACCTGGGAGAGGTTTAAGAAGGAGTTTTATCAGCAATATTATTCAAAGGTGTATAGAGATCAGAAGAGGAGAGAATTTCTTAATTTAGCCCAGGAGAAGATGTCTGTAGCTGAGTATGAGGCTACCTTTATTGAGTTGTCCTGATTTGCTAAAGCCCTAGTAGTAGATGAGAGGGAGAAATGTAGGCTATTTCAGGATGGATTAAACCTCCCAATCAAGGCTAAGACCAGCATGCAGTGTTACAGTAGTTATTCTGAGCTGGTGCAAGGAGCCCTCAGGGCAGAAGAGATAGAGAAGGAGTTCCTTAGTAGAAGGCAGGAGAAAACAAAAAGGAGTGCACCTAGTTTTCCTTTGGGTGCAGGAGGAACTCAGCAGCTTAAGAGGCCTAGAGGGCGAGACAGTTTAGTTCCAGCTACAGAGCTCTTGTAGATGTTGGCAGAGGATCAGCATCTGTGTCAGTATCTAGTCCTGCCCAGAGGAAGCTAATATATGGAGGGGTACCTCAGGCTGCTAGTAGTAGGGTGGCAGGAGAGATAAAAGATCAGAGCCGCTCCTTTAGTAGTGGGAAAACTCTACCCCAGTGCAATGTCTGTGGGAAGATGCACTTTGGGGAATGTAAGAGAGGTGTTAGAGGATGTTATATCTGTGGTCGGATGGACCACTTAAAGAGAGAGTGTCCCAAGAGAGTGCAAGGCAGCGATCATCCTCAAGGATTAGCTGCACTCAGAGGACAGCCTACTAGAAGAGGAGATAGCAGTATCCTAGCTTCAACAACAATGAGGTCTAGTGCTAATCGCAAGGGATGATTCCTAGTGTTCCAAGGGCTGAAGCTAGAGTTTTTGCAATGACCAGTAGAGGCTCGTGTCAACCTGCATGTGGTGATGATGTATATTACCCATTTGTAATTCTGATGCTTATGTTTTAATTGATTCTGGATCCACGCATTCATTCATAGCAGTAGATTTTATCAAGCATCTAAATAAAGCTATGAGTTTGTTGGGTAATCAGTTGATAATATCTATGCCAGTAGGAAAGCCTTTCATTGCAAATCAGGTGTATAAAGAATGTACCATTTTAGTAGAGGGCCAAGAATTGTTAGCAGACCTGATTCCATTAAATCTAAAAGAATTTGATGCCATCTTGAGGATGGATTGGTTATCAATGCATAGGGCCAAAGTAGACTATTCAAAGAAGGAAATAGTACTTCATACCTCAAACAGTAGAGATGTTTGTTTCGTAGGAGAAAGGAGAGTGTTGCCCTCAAGGATAATTTCAGCCTTGACAACTAGTAGAATGTTAAGAAAGGAGTATGAAGCCTATCTAGCTTGTGTGGTGAATTTAGAGGATAGTGGTTCAGAGCTATCTGATATTCCAGTGGTATATGAATTTTCAGATGTATTTTCTGAGGAGTTTCCAGGATTACCACCAGACAGAGAGATAGAGTTCAGTATAGACTTGATCCCAAATACTAGACCTATAGCCAGGGCACTCTATAGGATGGCTCCAGCAGAATTAAAAGAATTAAAAGTCCAGCTTCAGGAATTGCTTGATAAAGGGTTTATTAGACCTAGTGTTTCACCTTGGGGTGTACCTGTGTTGTTTGTAAAGAAGAAAGATGATACCTTGAGGTTATGCATATACTATAGACAGCTCAACAAGATGACCATTAGAAATAATTATCCATTGCCAAGGATAGATGATCTGTTTGATCAGCTTCAGGGAGCAGCAGTATTTTCAAAGATTGACCTTAGATCTGGGTATCACCAGTTAAAAATAAAGAAAGAAAATGTATCAAAGACTGCTTTCAGGACTAGATATGGTCATTATGAGTTTTTGGTGATGCCTTTTGGCTTGACCAATGCCCCAACTGCTTTTATGGGATTGATGAACCAGGTGTTCCAAAAATTTTTAGATAAATTTGTGATAGTGTTCATTGATAATATTCTGATCTATTCTAGATGCAGAGAGGAGTATGAACAGCATTTGAGGACAGTGTTGCAAACCTTAAGGGAGAAGCAGTTGTATGCCAAGTTGAGTAAAAATGAGTTTTGGTTAGATGAGGTTAAATTCTTGGGACATGTGATATCAGCTAAGGGTATTATGATAGACCCTCAGAAAATAAAAGCAATAGTGAATTGGGAAGCACCTACAAATTTGACAGAGGTGAGAAGTTTCTTGGGCTTGGCAGGATACTATAGAAGATTTATAGAAAACTTCTATTATAGCTTCTTCTATGACCAAGCTATTAAGAAAGAATACCAAATTTGAATGGTCTATTGAATGTCAGGAAAGTATGGATGAATTGAAGAGAAGATTGACTTCAGCCTCCGGTGCTCACACTCCCGGATAGTAACGAATGATTTTGTGATATACGGTGATGCATCTTTCAAAAGTTTGGGATGTATATTGATGCAAAATGGAAAGGTGATTGCCTACATCTCTAGACGAGCTAAGGTCTCATGAAAAGAATTATCCTACCCATGATTTAGAACTAGCAAAGAATAGTATTTGCTTTAAAAGCATGGAGATACTATTTGTTGCGGACCTGATTGATGGATAAGATGGGTACACATACTATCGGTATCTTGTAGCGGAAGAAATGATTTTAAATTTTTAAATTTGGGTAAATAAGTTTTAAATCATATCTAAAACTTATTTATTCATAAATGACATGATCAAAGATTAGATCTGATGCGACAAAAGTTTAAAGATAAATTTTTTACCTCGTCAAGTTGAAATATGCAACTGAAATTTATCCCGCCGTGGACATCGGGTCCCGAACTAGAGCCGTTCACATGTTTGGCCTCCATGAATATTCACGCAGGGATGAAGACTCCTCAAAATGGATGGATCACCGGGTGTTAGCGCCTTGCAGATCCTTTTGATGAAGATGGTGCAGCAAACTCTTTGCTGAATCAGCCTTCTTGTGCCTGATTTCCTTAACAGGAACTTATCACTTGTTTTTGCCTAACTAGATTTAATATAAGGTGAAAGAATAGAACAACAAAGACTTCTCTAAGCTTATGCAAAGCCTTAGGCCATATAAGATGGACATGTTTATTGGCCTTCTCCTCTTTTTTCTTTTCCAGGCTAAGGACCCTTTATATAGACTTTCAAGAGTTACCCAAAAGTCTTCTCTCTTCATTAAAGCCATTAATGCTACAATTAATTCTTTCTTAGCCCAAAAGTCTTCTATCATAATAGCTATTAATGCTACAATTAATTTTTCCTTAGTCCAAAAGTCTTCCATCATAATAGCTATTAATGCTACAATTAATTTTTTCTTAGTCCAAAAGTCTTCCATCATAATAGCTATTAATGCTACAATTAATTCCAAATAGTTCAAAAGTCTTCCATCATTATGACTATTAATGAAAAACAATCCAAAGGCTATCTTTTCATTATAAAGACTATTAATGATAATTATTATCTTGGAATTTAAAGAGTCAAAACCCTTTACTTATTCCTACACTTAATGAATCGATGAGTTTTCTATCATCTTTATACATTAAATGAGATATTAAAATTAATATACATTAACCACTTTAGGAAGACCAAGAGTCTCAATCCACTAGCACTCTACATCCAGGGTCAAATTTAAATCCAATTGGAATGGATTTCGAGTCTGAGTTGAATCTCATCACATGAGACTCAAACTAAAGTTCCAATTGAGTCTTGGACAACTCAAATCAACCCTAAATGTATTTGGTTAAAGCTAATTAGACATTCTAAGGAGATAGAAAATAATTCGATCTGATCGAATTGGGTCAACAGTGATGCTATCAGGCCTGGTTGCTAACAGTTAGCAATCCATCTTTATAGAACTTGATCCAAAATACTAATCAAATTAATGTAAGGATCAAAGTGAGGAATTCAGCCCCTATCAAGGCGTGTGACCCCATAGGTTCCAAGTTGTTTGGTAGTGAGAATAATCCCTAATCAGTATTAGGGTTGCACCGAAACTCCTTCAATGGGTCGGGAAACTATTTCGACTACAACTTCATAACTTGGAATCGGCACGATCCTCTAATCGATTTCAAGTGAGCTTCCTCACAATCCACCAGGTGACACCTAGCGAGTGATGTAATGACGTTCAAAGCCGGCGGGTTAGAAAAGAACCCAAAATGTAGTTATCGTGTAGTATAATCCTTCTATCAAAAGGAGTCCCCGATAAGGTGCTAAAGGTCAAGGATAACTCGTCCAAACCCTAAGCATCGGTTATATGCAATATTTATTTGACTCGAGTTCAACTTATGATTCCAATGGAAACTCCTTTCCATTATCACTTGCCGTAGCCACTGAGGCTCGAGAACTCGATCTCCTAAATAGCATAGGACTTCTCCCTATCTACTAGGGCTGATAGATTCCTCATGAATACTCCCTTACTCCTACATTACTGACCACTTCGAGCTATTGTTAGCCAATATACACAACAAAGTCCTTGATGCCCTAAGAGGATCAAGGTAATATGCAATCAAACTACAATGACCCTAAAATATGAGTAACCGAAGTACTATAGGTCGGGAACCACTTACACTACTACATTGCCGAGAAGTCATTGATGAGTGAGTAGTCATCCCTATGATTTCTAGGCTCGTCATGGTGCACTGTCGGTACCGATGTCAAATATCTACCAGCATTTTTGCCTTGGTATCTCAGTACCTACATACTCAAGTAGACTCGTATCAAGGCGATCCATGCCACGTCCAATCTGATCGGATCGATCACCATCCTCGTGATTGATCAATTGATTGGGAGTGTTTAGGAGTTAATCTATTATGACATGTGTCTCCAAATTTTCAACTCTTGAAAATACATATCATTGTCCATCAACCCCGAGGACTGATACATGACACATTAACATGTATGAAAAATGCCCAATTTTATTAATATAAATATGATCATGTACAATGAAAGTTTTGGAACAATACCACTATATAATATGTACGCCCAATAATTGGCTTTTCGAGGGGCACACATCTAACATTTGTATGGGATGCAAATGCCGGTATATTTATAGATAATAAAAAAGCTTAAAGTATATCCTAACTACAAAAAGAATTGAATCTCAAGCAAAGGAGATGGATAGAGGTTCGATAAAAGACTATAATGTTGCACGCTATAGAAGTATCACCCGGGGAAAGCTAATGTAGTAGGTGATGCATTGAGTAGGAAGGTCTATGACAGCAACCTTAGCTTCTATTAAGTAGCAAAGCATACGCTTTTGATGTTAGAATTGAGAGAGTTAGATGCAAAGTCTTGACAGATAGTCTCGTGGGAGTCTTACTAGCCAATTTCGGAAGTCAAACCAATGTTGCTTGAGGAAATAAAAAGAGGCTCAAGTGCGAGGATCCTAGAATTGTAGAAAGCTAAAGAGGTGGTTCGTAGTGAGGAGGTAAGAACGGAAATTTTCAGTTGGAAATGATGGTATATTGTTATTTAAGGGTAAAATATGTGTGCCGGCGGTAGAATCATTAAAAGAACCATTCTTCACAAGAAGCCCATAGTTAAACCTATACAGTATTCATCCAGGAAGCACTAAGATGTATAGAACTATTAAGCAAAATTATTGGTGGCATAAAGACTGAAAAGGAAGAATGGCTGAATTTGTCTCTAAATGCTTAGTATGCCGGCTGATTAAAGCAAAACATCGAGAGTCCAAGCTGGCAAAAATGGAGCCCTATCTGTGCACGAATGGAAATGGGAGCACATCACCATGGATTTTATTGTATTTGGTCTCCCAAAGATAAGGAGAGGTAATGATTCTACGGGTGATATGGGATAGATTGAACAAAATACGCATACATTTTGCCTATCTAGATTTCATTTACTTTGAATGATTAGCAAAATTATATGTGAATGAAATTGTAAGTAGACATGGAAGTACCAGTATCGGTTGTATCGGATAGAGATCCAAGGTTCACTTCTCATTTTTTGGCGAAGTCTTAAAAAGCACAGGCCTTAAGTTGAGATTTAGTACAACATTTCATCCTGTGTTCCAGATAGGCGATCTAGAGAGGACCATCCAGGACAGTTTCTTGAAAGATATGCTAAGAGCATGTGTCTGTTGAATTCTCGAGATGGCTAGGACTGAGCACTTGCTATTGATCGAGTTTGCATATAATAACGGTTATCATTCTAGCATTGATGTGGCACCTTATGAAGCTTTGTATGGAAGAAAATGTAGAGCCTAAGTGTCTTTGAGATGAGGAAGGTGAAAGGAGGCTGCTAGGCCCGAGTTAGTACGGCTCACGGTATATCAAGTTAGAATTATTAGAGCTAAATTAAAAACGGCCCAAGATAGACAGACAAAAGAGCTATGTAGATAAAGAAGCATAAAGATATGAAATTTAGAAGTAAGGAGATAAAGGTATTCTCTTGAAGGTATCTCCTTGGAAGGGTATTATGAGATTTGGGAAGAAAGGAAAATTAAGTTCCCGATACATTGGACCTTATGAGATTATTGAGAAGGTTGGAATACTTGCATATAGATTGGTCTTGCCACGAGAACTCTCAGTATTCATAATGTGTTCCATGTCATCAATGCTTAGGAAGTATGTGCCATGTATTCCTCTCATGTGCTTCGGTCGAGCCAATAGAACTACGGGAAAGATTTATCTTATGTAATAGAGCCGAGTGCAAATTTTGAGTAGAAAGGTTAAACGGCCTAGTAATAAAAGAATTCTTTAGTTAAAGTTCAGTGACAGAACCATTAGAGAGAGAAAGCTACATGGGGAGAGAGAGGATGAGATGTGATTGAAGTATCCTCATTTGTTCCAAGTTGAAAGTAGGCTCAATTTCGAGGACGGAAATTTCTTAAAGGGAAAGATTGTAATATCCCAAAACTTGGAAGTATTGTAATTTTATTTTAAGCATGTTCTTACAGTTAGTTTAGCCTTTTGGTGTAAATGATTTGGAGTGAAATCTTGAAAAGATGTGAAAATTTGAAATTTGGAAGTTATTTTGAGTTTTCCCTATGATCCCATTGCAAAGCTAATAAAGTCAATTATTTAGGCTTGTAATTGAAGTTTTTGTAATGATTTGATGTCTGCCTGTTGTTTTTGATCCATGGAAAAGGTTGGAATAAAGATTTTCGGAGGTTAGAATTCTCTAAAAATGACTTTTGGAAAGGATTTTAGGAAGACAGCTAGCTCTACAGAGGCTAGTTAACTTATATTTTTAGGAAAGTTATTGCGGCTCGTGAACCGGCCTAACTTCCGAATTTAGAATGTTAGCTAGCTCTAGCAGCCGACTAATGTGTGGTTTTCGAGGGCATTTCTTGAAAGTAGTCGGCTCTGCAGTAGTCGGCTAACTTGATAAAGCTTTCTATAAAAGCGATTTAGAATAGTTTTTAGCCACGATGGTCGACTACGCTATCGACTACCGTGGGGAAATTCTTACCTTAAAGAGTTGAGGAATTAATTTTGTTAAAGTAGTCGACTGCTTAGGGAAATCTTCTCTATAAAAGTGATTTCAGTGACCAATTTTAGCCACGAGTGTGGTTGACTGCCGGTAGGAAATTTCTCTGTGGAATTGGTATCGAGACCAATTTTCCTCTTGTTAGTACGACATTTTTAGCCGACTAATGAATAAAAATTAAGGACTTCCCCGGGGAGGTCACCCATCGCTCTCACCCAAGCATACTTACTTAACTTTGAAGTTTTTGGTGGATAAAAATCTTCTGTAGAATTTGCCGTTTGAGACTCGTATCGCTCTCGTTAGGCCCAGTATACGTGGCATCTTTGTCCAATAGGTGGGTAACCCATATCGTTCGTCCGATAACGAAAAGTTAATTAGGGGCATAAGTAAAATTTTGTAAAAAGTCATTTCGAGAGTTTGATTAAAATGAAACGATGGAAAAAGAATGTAAGTGACAAAAATGCTTCAAGAGAAGGTTAAGTCGTATGGACTTTGAAAAGCGTAACTTAAGTATAGAAAGAGGGCAAGATGCAGAATTGTCAAGGGGAGTTAAAAACCCATTTTTTTTTTCCCTGTAGCGCTTAAGCTACCGTAATGAAAGAGAAAGAAAAGAGGTAAATAGGGAAGGAAGAAGAGGGGTTGACCAAAATGGCAGGAAAGAAGAAGAGAAGAGGAAAAAAAAAAGGAAAAAGAGAAGAAGAAAAGAAAAGAGGAAGAGAAGGAAAAGAAGAAAACTTGGTGGTTTGGCAGCATTTTTGCTAAGGTAAGTTCAAACCTTTCTAAGCTAGAGAATCATGTTAAAATCTCAAATGATTTAGAGGTAAAGGAAGTATTAGCATGTGCATATCATAAATCTTTGAGTATGTTAGGGATTAAAGAATATTATACTACGATATGTTAAGGCATAGAACATGCATACATAGTTTTATGAAACCCTCGATTGCATGTGACCCCTAATAATGCATCTATGATGACTTAGGCCAAGAAATTGGTAGTAGTGGAGCTAAAACGGGGGAGAAATAGCAAGCACATAGCAGGTATGCTATGACAAACTTAAGGTGAATGTGTTCCTCATCTAGCTTTGTGAAATATTTTATAATAATATAGTGATATTTTGCTACAAAGTAGAGTGTATTATGCTAAGTATAGTACCTTTAGTAGTCAAATATGAGAAATGAGAACC
>JACVBY030000465.1:0-7500 GCA_017589505.3 Metroxylon sagu
ATCGAAGTTATATACTCTATAACATGGAGCATATACACACAAGTAACAGAGAGCATCCTGAAAGGCTTTGGAATGTTATTTCCAGGCATTTTACAGAACAAAACCAATTTTTATAAGCTTTTAATAATATGGCCGTGGATCTGTCATTTACGTGCGACTATCTCACTATAGTAAGAAAGGAAAAAAAAGATCAAATCAACTAGTAAATACTATAAAAAAATGGAGCTTTCTACATATGCATCGTTCAAAGCAACGATTTTGATCAAGCTGTAGCAAGGAAAGAGACTTCACAAGAACCTGTAAAATAGGAAGAAATAGGTACGGCCTATATATTCTATGGATAAAGGATCGAATTGATAGAGAAAGCACCGTAAAGATCAATTAGCGAGCTATTGGGTCGATACAGTTAAGAACTGCTTACTTATGTCATGATATGGGATAAAAGTTAGGAATCAACTTATGTAATAGAGTCGATCCACTAAGGTATTGAGCAGCGGTGTAGCATCAGATCCCAAAGATAGTAAGTTCTTTTTTTTTTTCTTATGGAGGAAAAAAGTCTTTTTCAAAAATTCTATATGAATTTCATATATGAAACCGAGATAGTTACCTTTCAGAAAATTCTAACGATATAGGGGAATATCTATGCTTCATTCGTCTGAAGGTGGGAAAAAAGAGAAAACTGATTATTGATCAAAATAAGAGTTTGAAACTTAATGTAATTAACTTCTTTTGTTTTTGTTAACCCAAGAAAAAATGGGATAGATTTATGAGAAATCTAATTCAGTTAGCATAGGATAGATTAAGATGGAACGCAAAAAGAATCGATTGCTGAGCCGTATGAGGTAGCAAACTCTCAAGTACGGTTCTAAGGAAAGGAACCACCTATTCCGACCGGGGAGAACAGGCCATTCTACAGGGTGATTCCGAAATTGCGGAGGCTTGGTTCGATCAAGCTGCTGAGTATTGGAAACAAGCTATAGCGCTTACTCCAGGTAATTATATTGAAGCACATAATTGGTTGAAGATCACGAGGCGTTTCGAATTCGAATAAGACCACTCTTTTGTTTAATTCATTAAAATTGGTTGTTGGATCCATCAATCAAATAAAATAGATCGTTCCTTTGAGAAGATCCAATCAAGAATTTCATTATATCCCTTCCTTCTAAAATAGAATATTTTTTATGGTATCTCATAGGGATAAATGATACGGATACAGTATAGAATAGAACTAAATAAAGCTAATAAAAGATACTTTCGAATGACTATAAGATATCGGAATGGATCTTATTAATTCTAATGAATTATCTTGTGATTTGAAATTAAAGTAATAAGATATTATGTTCCATGGAAGTAGATCCATATGGGCACTTATACATTCAGATATAAATACACTGGGTTGCACAAAAAAAGAGTTTTTTCGTCCTATGAACTTTAAGGTAAAGGATTTTCCAAGAGAAAAAAGGTCCGTGGGGCACCTAATCGTTATGTCATAATAGATCCGAACACTTGCCTCGGATCGACTTCAATATCATAATTGCTCTAGTGAATAACTAAAGAAAATAGATAGATGGGGGATAGGAAAGAAAGGGACTAATCATAAATAAAATATCTATCTTTCAGAGGTTCACTAAAAACTTGACTGTTGGCGGGTTTCTTTGTATATGTTGTCCGGAAAGAGGAGGACTTAATGATTATTCGTTCGCCGGAACCAGAAGTGAAAATTGTTGTAGATAGGGATCCTATAAAAACGTCTTTCGAGGAATGGGCCAGACCCGGCCATTTCTCAAGAACAATAGCTAAGGGCCCTGATACTACCACTTGGATCTGGAACCTACATGCTGATGCTCACGATTTCGATAGTCATACCAGTGATTTGGAGGAGATCTCCCGAAAAGTATTTAGTGCTCATTTTGGTCAACTCTCCATTATCTTTCTTTGGCTGAGTGGCATGTACTTCCATGGCGCCCGTTTTTCCAATTATGAAGCATGGCTAAGTGATCCTACTCATATTGGACCCAGTGCCCAGGTAGTTTGGCCAATAGTAGGTCAAGAAATATTGAATGGTGATGTGGGCGGGGGTTTCCGAGGAATACAAATAACCTCCGGTTTTTCAGATTTGGCGAGCATCTGGAATAACTAGTGAATTACAACTCTATTGTACCGCAATTGGTGCATTGGTCTTTGCATCGTTAATGCTTTTTGCCGGTTGGTTCCATTATCACAAAGCTGCCCCCAAATTGGTTTGGTTCCAAGATGTAGAATCTATGTTGAATCACCACTTAGCGGGGTTACTAGGACTTGGGTCTCTCTCTTGGGCGGGACACCAAATCCATGTATCTTTACCGATTAACCAATTTCTTGATGCTGGAGTTGATCCTAAAGAGATACCACTTCCTCATGAATTTATCTTGAATCGGGACCTTTTAGCTCAACTTTATCCCAGTTTTGCCGAGGGAGCAACCCCCTTTTTCACCTTGAATTGGTCAAAATACGCGGAATTCCTGAGTTTTCGTGGAGGATTAGATCCAATAACAGGGGGCCTATGGCTGAGCGATATTGCACACCATCATTTAGCTATTGCTATTCTTTTCCTGATCGCTGGTCATATGTATAGAACCAACTGGGGCATCGGTCATGGCCTTAAAGACATTTTAGAGGCTCATAAAGGTCCATTTACAGGCCAGGGCCATAAGGGCCTATATGAAATCCTAACAACGTCATGGCATGCTCAATTATCTCTTAACCTGGCTATGTTAGGTTCTTTAACCATTGTTGTAGCTCACCATATGTATTCCATGCCCCCTATCCATACCTAGCTATTGATTATGGTACACAACTTTCGTTGTTCACACATCACATGTGGATCGGTGGATTTCTCATAGTTGGTGCTGCTGCACATGCAGCCATTTTTATGGTAAGAGACTATGATCCAACTACTCGATACAACGATCTATTAGATCGTGTCCTTAGGCACCGCGATGCAATCATATCACATCTTAACTGGGCATGTATATTTCTAGGTTTTCACAGTTTTGGCTTGTATATTCATAATGATACCATGAGCGCTTTAGGGCGGCCCCAAGATATGTTTTCAGATACCGCTATACAATTACAACCCATCTTTTCTCAATGGGTACAAAACATCCATGCTTTAGCACCTGGGGTAACAGCTCCTGGTGCAACAACAAGTACCAGCTTAACTTGGGGGGGTGGTGAGTTAGTAGCAGTAGGCGGCAAACTAGCTTTGTTACCTATTCCATTAGGAACCGCAGATTTTTTGGTTCATCACATTCATGCATTTACGATCCATGTGACTGTATTGATACTACTGAAAGGTGTTCTATTTGCTCGCAGTTCCCGTTTGATACCCGATAAAGCAAATCTTGGTTTTCGTTTCCCTTGTGATGGACCTGGAAGAGGGGGACATGTCAAGTATCCGCCTGGGATCATGTCTTCTTAGGTCTATTCTGGATGTACAATGCAATTTCGGTAGTCATTTTCCATTTCAGTTGGAAAATGCAGTCGGATGTTTGGGGTACTATAAGTGATCAAGGGGTGGTAACTCATATCACAGGAGGAAACTTTGCACAGAGTTCCATTACTATTAATGGGTGGCTCCGAGACTTCTTATGGGCACAGGCATCTCAGGTAATTCAGTCTTATGGTTCTTCATTATCCGCATATGGTCTTTTTTTCTTAGGTGCTCATTTTATCTGGGCTTTCAGTTTAATGTTTCTATTCAGTGGCCGTGGTTATTGGCAAGAACTCATTGAATCCATCGTTTGGGCTCATAACAAATTAAAAGTTGCTCCTGCTACTCAGCCTAGAGCCTTGAGCATTGTACAAGGACGTGCTGTAGGAGTAACCCATTACCTTCTGGGTGGAATTGCCACAACATGGGCATTCTTCTTAGCAAGAATTATTGCAGTAGGATAATGGCTAGGAGGATTTGAAAGGCATTATGGCATTAAGATTTCCGAGGTTTAGCCTCGGCTTAGCTCAGGACCCCACTACTCGTCGTATTTGGTTTGGTATTGCTACCGCACATGACTTCGAGAGTCATGATGATATTACTGAGGAACGCCTTTATCAGAACATTTTTGCTTCTCATTTTGGGCAGTTAGCAATAATCTTTCTGTGGACGTCCGGAAATCTGTTTCATGTAGCTTGGCAAGGAAATTTTGAGTCATGGATACAGGACCCTTTACATGTAAGACCTATTGCTCATGCAATTTGGGATCCTCATTTTGGTCAACCAGCTGTAGAAGCCTTTACTCGAGGGGGTGCTATCGGCCCAGTGAATATCGCTTATTCCGGTGTTTATCAGTGGTGGTATACAATCGGATTGCGCACCAATGAGGATCTTTATACAGGAGCTCTTTTTCTATTATTTCTTTCTGCTATATCCTTAATAGCGGGTTGGTTACATCTACAACCCAAATGGAAACCAAGTGTTTCGTGGTTCAAAAATGCCGAATCTCGTCTCAATCATCATTTGTCAGGACTTTTCGGAGTAAGTTCCTTGGCTTGGGCAGGACATTTAGTTCATATCGCTATTCCCGGATCCAGGGGAGAGTACGTCAGATGGAATAATTTCTTAGACGTATTACCGTATCCTCAAGGGTTGGGACCACTTTTTACGGGTCAGTGGAATCTTTATGCTCAAAACCCTGATTCGAGTAGTCATTTATTTGGTACTTCCCAAGGAGCCGGAACTGCCATTCTAACCCTTCTTGGGGGATTCCATCCGCAAACGCAAAGTTTATGGTTGACCGATATTGCTCATCATCATTTAGCTATTGCATTTATTTTTCTCGTTGCTGGTCATATGTATAGAACTAACTTCGGAATTGGACACAGTATCAAAGATCTTTTAGAAACACATATTCCTCCGGGGGTCGATTAGGACGTGGGCATAAGGGTCTTTATGACACAATCAATAATTCGATTCATTTTCAATTAGGTCTTGCTCTAGCCTCTTTAGGGGTTATTACTTCCTTAGTAGCTCAACACATGTATTCTTTACCTGCTTATGCATTCATAGCACAAGACTTTACTACTCAAGCTGCGTTATATACTCATCACCAATACATCGCAGGGTTCATCATGACAGGAGCCTTTACTCATGGAGCTATATTCTTCATTAGAGATTACAATCCGGAACAGAATGAGGATAATGTATTGGCAAGAATGTTAGACCATAAAGAAGCTATCAAATCTCATTTAAGTTGGGCCAGCCTGTTTCTCGGGTTCCATACCTTGGGCCTTTATGTTCATAACGACGTCATGCTCGCTTTTGGTACCCCCGAAAAACAAATCTTGATCGAACCCATATTTGCCCAATGGATACAATCCGCTCATGGTAAGACTTCATATGGGTTCGATGTACTCTTATCTTCAACGAATGGTCCAGCATTCAATGCTGGTCAAAGCATATGGTTACCTGGCTGGTTGAATGCTATTAATGAGAATAGTAATTCACTCTTCTTAACAATAGGTCCTGGAGATTTCTTGGTTCATCATGCTATTGCTTTAGGTTTGCATACAACTACATTGATTTTAGTAAAAGGTGCTTTAGATGCACGTGGTTCCAAGTTAATGCCAGATAAAAAGGATTTCGGTTATAGTTTTCCTTGCGACGGCCCAGGACGCGGCGGTACTTGTGATATTTCTGCTTGGGACGCATTTTATTTGGCAGTTTTCTGGATGTTAAATACCATTGGATGGGTTACTTTTTATTGGCATTGGAAACACATCACATTATGGCAGGGTAACGTTTCACAATTTAATGAATCCTCCACTTATTTGATGGGATGGTTAAGAGATTATCTATGGTTAAACTCTTCACAACTTATCAATGGATATAATCCTTTTGGTATGAATAGTTTATCGGTATGGGCGTGGATGTTCTTATTTGGACATCTTGTTTGGGCTACTGGATTTATGTTCTTAATTTCCTGGCGTGGATATTGGCAGGAATTGATTGAAACTTTAGCATGGGCTCATGAACGCACACCTTTGGCTAATTTAATTCGATGGAGAGATAAGCCAGTGGCTCTTTCCATTGTGCAAGCAAGATTGGTTGGATTAGCCCACTTTTCTGTAGGTTATATATTCACTTATGCAGCTTTCTTGATTGCCTCTACATCAGGAAAATTTGGTTAATTTAGTTTTTTTATGTACTGTATCAGCAACAATCTCATTTGTTTCAATGGAGAGGGAGGATTTACCTTCTTGTATTTTTACATCTAGGATCCGAACTGTATTATTGATAATAATAGGAACTGAACATTATGGCAAGAAAAAGTGTGATTCAGAGGGAGAAGAAGCGGCAGAAATTGGAACAGAAATATCATTTGATTCGTCGATCTTCAAAAAAAAAAATAAGCAAAGTTCCATCGTTGAGTGAAAAATGGGAAATTCATGTAAAATTGCAATCCCCACCACGTAATAGTGCACCTATACGTCTTCACCGACGTTGTTTTTTGACTGGAAGATCTAGAGCTAACTATCGAGACTTTGGGCTATCTGGACATATACTTCGAGAAATGGTTCATGCATGTTTGTTACCGGGCGCAACAAGATCAAGTTGGTAAGGAAAAAAATATCGTTTCATATTTGTATAGATCTCTATGATCTATGATCATAGAGGGGCCCTCTTTACCATTCTGTATAAATGGACTATTCTATTTGTATAGATATGGTAGAGGGGTGTATCCAATTTTTCTTCGTCCATTGGTTCCCAGTTCTTCGGCGCGGAGTAGAGCAGTTTGGTAGCTCGCAAGGCTCATAACCTTGAGGTCACGGGTTCAAATCCTGTCTCCGCAACATTTTTTTGTCAAAAAATTCTATTTTTAGGTGTAATTCTGTTACCTAGTAATTAATGACCATTTTTTTCCTTTTTTTGGGGGTAGGCAAAGAAGGGGGAAGGTAGAACTACTATACTAACTACTATAGTAGTTAGTATAGTATTCAACCATACCGAATTTTTTATCATAATACATTACTTCACCGTGGGCGGATAGCGGGGATCGAACCCGCATCTTCTCCTTGGCAAAGAGAAATTTTACCATTCGACCATATCCGCATTTTCTTCGTTCCTGATACGCACGCATATGTCCACACATATATGACATATATCATATATCATATATGCGTCTGGATCATATTTGTGCAGGGCCGGATACTCAGATACTATTACTATAGTAAAAGTAAAAGTAAAGTACAGTAAGATTTCAATTAAGATAATCTTAATCTTATTATTATATCCAATTAATAACAATATAAATTTTTTCGTAACTCAGATTGAATCTTAATGTCTCACAATCTGAATTCATTAGAAGGTGGAAGGAGTGGCATTTCATTTTTGGATCGGGGAAATACCAAATAAGTTCAAGAGATGAGAGAATTAAGGATAGCTACCAGAAAGACTAATCCAATCCATAATGATGTACCGGAAAATACAACATTTTTGTTACTTGACCAACCATCAGAGGAAGC
>JACVBY030000465.1:12500-15000 GCA_017589505.3 Metroxylon sagu
GTTTCTGTTACAACACAACGAATAGAATGTTCTCATCAAACTAGTAAGAATATGTATGCCATACACCTTGCTGGGATTGTAGTTCAATCGGTCAGAGCACCGCCCTGTCAAGGCGGAAGCTGCGGGTTCGAGCCCCGTCAGTCCCGAACTAGGATCCGATGAATTGATAAATTCATCTCTCCATTTTCTGTGAAAGGGGGGACAGGTAGCAAGATCTAATCCCCAGCGGGGGATCCTTATTTTTTTGTTTTTCGTGTCGCATTTATCATCAGACAAGTACGGGAATTTCCATTTCTTTCACTAATACCGATTGATAAGGGGAGACATATGTAAGTTGGTACAATCGGTGGCATTACTATATTCAGTATTTTAAGAGATACCATACTCGTATCGTCTGACTTTCTTTTTCAATTGCTATTGAACAATGAAATGGAATAGAGTTCCCCTATTTTTACCGGGAGTACATACACAAATTGTATTCGTTTATTGTACGATACACAATGAACTTAACATAATTACCTCGACAGAATACCTCTCAGGTTAAACCATACCCTTTCTAGCCTCGACTTTGTTTGTGTATCCTCAATGACTAATTGGAAACAATCTATCTATTCTCAATGCAAATTGCACATTGAATTTTTGATGTATGCGTTCTAGTCTCAATCCAAGAAAGAAGAAGAGATACTAATAAAATAAAAGACCAAGCAACGCCCCTTTTTAGTAAATTTGTTGGAATATTAGATCTTTTCCACTTAACACCCGTCCTTTTTTCCATCTCACTTCTACTGTTTGGATCTGTGTGACCCATAGAATACCGGGTCATATAATATCTCATAATTGTATGTATAAGTATAAGGAAAGAGAATTGTATAAGGAAGACAGTAGGTTATGGAAAAGAAAAAAAGTGGAAAAAAGGATGAAAAATTCAATGGAATTCCTGATCCGATAAAGAATCCCATTTCGGATTTAGTATGGATAAAATAAAAGATTTTCCTATGTTATACTATTCAATTCTCGACGATGAATCGATTTGATAGATCAGATATTGTTATTCATAATATTGATCCGATTCAGTATCATCAGAATTCAATTCATCCCATTGAATTGACAGGAGTCAAATTTCTTATCTCTATGGGATTAGATCCCGAGTTATTGCGAAGTAAAAAAAACAATGAGATTATGGAAGTCAATATTCTCGCATTTATTGCTACTGCACTGTTCATTCTAGTTCCTACTGCTTTTTTACTTATCATCTACGTAAAAACAGTCAGTCAAAATGATTAATTTAACTGAAACTTGGATTATTAGTTCTTATCAATGATTGAAGAAATGAAAGAAAGGGATTAAAACTCCAAGTTTTAAATGAAATGAATGAAATGGCTGGAATCATAAGTATCTGAGATAGTGTGGTAGAAAGAACTATATATAATATAGTTCTTTCTACCACACTAGATAGTATTGTATACTATATTTTTATCATATAAATATATTATCATATAAATAGTATGATAATATAAATTTTATACTATTCATATCATATAAATAGTATGATCATATAAATTTGATCATATAAAGTTGTATACAGATATGGTTTTATATAGATATAGATCAATGTACAATATGTACATGTATTAGATGTACATATATTAGATTAGATGTACATCTAATACATATACATCGAAATAGCAGTCTAATTCTATTTCTTTTTTTCTTTTTTTTAGTTTCGCAAAACAATCAATTAAACGATTGATACAATTCGATCACTCAATCGATTATTCAAGATCACTCAATCGATTATTCAATTAGTAGTTCCCCTATAGTCCACTTCTTCCCCATACTACGAGTGAGAGGGAAAATGTAAAGACTACCATTAAAGCAGCCCAAGTGAGACTTACTATATCCATGTGAATTATGTCTCCTATCTCTATGAATGAATTATTTCATTATTGATTATTGATCAATAATCATAGTGGAATCAATGGTGGAGAGTAAAAAGAAAATAGGATTCTGACTTAAGGCTATTGATGAACTAATCCAATGAATCTACTCGTAACAAGTTCCTATATTATAAAATTTCTGGTAGAATCGGGAAGCATTAAGCACAAATACGATACACACACCTTTTTATTTGTAAATAGCAAAGGAATGCTCCTAATGGAACATGTAGAAATAGTAAGACCTATTGTTTGTTACCTTTCTTTCATAAGCAAAAGACGTCAAAATATACCATCAAGATAGATAACTATCTATCAGATACCTCTATTTTATTTGATCTAAGGCTTACGTCTTTCTTTCTGTGAAAGAATGGAATGGGAAGACACCACCATCATTATTACATACATTTTTTTTTGTAATCCCCTACACGGGCAAAGAATTTTTTTTTTCAACTTTTCTTTTTACTCTATAAATAAGAGCCGCCCAACCATGTTAATTGAATGTTTGAGTACTCAAAGCCTCTCGTGAGGCTGGATACAAAGTATCTTCAGTCCTTTCCACAACT
>JACVBY030000465.1:620000-849968 GCA_017589505.3 Metroxylon sagu
GTCCATGAGACACGTAGCTCTAATATCGCCTAAGAGAGGTCAGATGGGATACGTATCTCCGGACATACTTGGCCCTTATTTCGTAGATAGTGTGCATATTATACGCAGGGCTGGGAAGCGTGGAGGAAATAGAGAGACAAAGATCAAATACTTCTCCATTGGCTCTTTCCAGTCGCATGGCATGCGTTGCATGTTCGTCGAGTGGACAATTAACACTTAAAAACGATGTTGTTCATATAAAGCATTTTACTATTCCAAAACTTTGCACATTTAAACCTACACGCACCTACGTTGCTTGATAATTTATTCTGCCAAGGAGATCTATTACAACGCTCGCCAACCTAACATGATATTCTATCATATTTCGAGCAAGTTTTTTTTTATTGGTGGCGGCGGTCGCCTTACGCCCTTCATTCGCTGTCCTTCTATCATAACTCTGTTTATTTTGTTCCATGATGAGAGAGGGGGGCTCTCCTCAGTCTTAGAAAAATAAAGGATGGTACTGACTCGATTCAGTCAAGATGTTCGAATTCGCGTTCATATATCCCACCGGCGCACTTTACGTCGCGTGTAATTTTTACTTCCTGAGGGCCGCGGCATCTGCGCCGTTGGCGTGCACGAGCCTCTCTATCGTGCACCTGCGGCACACCCATACCATGCCTCCGTTCCCCAAGAAAGCGCACCCAAATAACCACCACGCCAACATTCTCTCTCTCTCTCTCTCTCTCTCTCTCTCTCTGTTCTTTTTGTGCAGAAATTCCTCGAACTCGGGGGGAAAAGCTCTAGATTTCCAGGTGCGAGAACAGAGGAGCCTCCTCTTCGCTCTCTCTTTCTCAACAGAGGAGGAGAGAGAAAAGAAGAAAAGTAAAGATGAAGGTGTGTTTCCTTCCCCTCTAATCCTTTTGATATCTTTTTCCATTTCTAAGTAGACAGTGTTCTAACAACAATTGGGAAGCGAAAACTAATAAAATTGCAGGCATCTTCTGTAGCTCTCGTGGCACCATCACTGCTGCTGCTAATGCTTGTTCCCTCCTACGCTGCCTCGGTCCTCTTCTTTTCCGCCACCCGTTCCTTATGCTTCGCTAATTCTCTAATTTGTTGTAGTAAAAGTAATCGTTTTGTTTCTATTTTTTTTTTTTTAATAGGTGGGAAAGACGTGCGTGATGAATGGGAACTGCGACGACGGGCTCCATTGCGAGACCTGCATGGCGGAGGGCGAGTTCCGGCCGAGGTGTACCAGGGTCCGGCCTACGGATCCCAAATCTAAGGTTCAGATCTCTTGTTATTTTCGTTAAAATTTGAGTAAAGATTGGGGTGGATGTGCCATTGAGGTGGTGGTGGTGGTGGTGGTGGCAGGGGGGGAGCGATTTGCCGTTCAATAGGTACGCGTGGCTGACGACCCACAACTCGTTCGCGAGGATCGGGCAGCGCTCGCATACTGGGACCCCCGTTCTCGCCCCCATGAACCAGCAAGATTCCGTAACCGACCAGCTCAACGTATGCCCCCTCCGCCCTCTCTCTCTCTCTCTCTCTCTCTCTCTCTCTCTCTCTCTCTCTCTCTGTTTCTGGGGGCCGCTGACGGAGTCGTTGGAGGGTGCGAGATTTAAATTAGGCCTCCGTTCAACCAGTTCAACGAGGCGGGAGGAGCTTCGAGATTCGTGCGGTGACCGGGCCGGCGGCGGTGGGGTTCGGTGCCGTACCGGGAGGAGCACCGCTCGCTTTGGCGCTTAATTAAGCAAGGTTGAACGTACCATAGCTAACATGCGCACGACATGGAGTTCTTGTTAGATTTTTTTTTTTTTAATTTTTTTAATTTTTTTTTAAATGACTGTGCCGTTGGCTCCGTTAGGACTGTTTCTATTTTCTTTTTTTAAAAAAAAGGAAAAGAACGAAAATTACAGCAACAATTTTTTTTTTTTTTTTTGGCTTAGATTCTCGAGAACATAAAGAAGCAATGTTAAATTATAATAACAGTATTTGATAGCTTCTAATAACATGTTGTTTTGCTAGAGTCTCTTAAATAGTTTAAATAAAGAAGCAAGGTTATGTATAGCCTTTTTTTTTCTTGTAAGAAAAGGATTAAAATGTCCTAATTTGTGATTATGTTGACTATTTCCAAGTATTTGGTGCTCTTGGACAACATTCGGATGAAAGTAGGAGGCCATGTGACAGCCAAGACTGCTTGTCGTTTCTTTTCTTTGTTTATTATCTAATTTACATCTGGTGCATCTTATTAGGAGGAAAAGACAAGGAGTTGGTAGAGCACCGACAGGACATTCTTCTGCCCATGTCGGAAAAGATCTCTTCTCGATGTTCATTTAACTTACAAGAATCAAGGAAACTAAAGTAATAAGTTATGAGATAACTTGATATGCATTCAAGAAGATGAGGACATAATTGTTTAAAGAAGTTTCACTTGTTCAATAAGAATCCATGAAGGAAAACGCCGTTGTCTCTTAGCTAGTCACCTTGTGGGATGTAATTAAATATATATATATATATATATATATATATTCTGATGCTTTTCAGTAACTTGTGGGTTTTAGTAGCAGTGAATGGGATCTGATAAAGACTTGGAAGAAATTTTCTTCTGTTTATTTTGGCGTAAACCATGGGGCGCATGACTTTTTAAACCTTTCATTTGTGGTGCTTAGAAGCAAAGCAAGTCAAATTATCAATGCATATAGAAGTTGGAATACCAGTCTTCTTTCCAGAGAATCTTAGTGGGAGTTGAATATAGCAGTCCAGTGAGTCTTCTCTTCTGACGAGATCAAAGCATATGGTTTACAATCTATATTCTAAATGTTAAGTACTGGTTAATTATGGTCTGTATGACCATTAGCCAGTATGCCTTCTGCTAGACTAAGTTTGTCCTGATCTTTGGGGGGAAAGGTAAAGTAGTAACATGCCTTTTTCCAGTGACGAGGGAGCAGGACTGCTGGTTTTATGTTGCACCTAAAAGTTGTGCCTGTTGGACGTTAAGGGTTGCACTGGATCTGTTCCCCAAGTGCTTCTCTACACAACTGTGGACATTTCCAGTACCATTAGATGTCATGCTGGTTTTATGTTGGAACAGCTTTGTAATCAATTGCTTCCTCAGAAAACTAAGCACAGTGGTAGAATAGCAATCCATGGAGGTTTTGCTGCATAACATGCAAGACTTAAATCATCATCATCTTTTTTTTTTTTTTTCTTTTAAAGAAATGAGGGAGGGAGAAATTGCTCTCCCCCACCACTTTCATTGATGGCAGAAAAGAATATACAATGGGAGAAAGAGAATTGATCCATTTGATTTGCAAGTAAGCTTCTGAAACATTATAGCATGTCACCATGTCTCTTGGACTCAACAGAAGAATACATCATGTCTTCTGAACAGGATAGCATACCTTGTAAAACAAGCTTCTAAATCATCACCATCATCATCATCATCATTGTATAGATGATCTTTTTTACATCATGCAGAACTTCAGCTCGATTTTCTAGTTCTTACATTAAGAATATTGCCATTTGAATGCAGAGTGGTGTCAGGGGCTTGATGCTGGATATGTATGACTATCTAAATGACATCTGGTTGTGCCACTCCTTTGGTGGCACATGCTACAACTTCACTGCTTTTGTAAGTTTTCAACATTAGCATTTTAGTGTTCGCTTGTGTCTGAATCTTGTTCACTGATCCAAGTCAATCGATGATCAGCAACCTGCCATCAATGTGCTCAAAGTAATTCAGGCATTCCTCGAAGCAAACCCTTCAGAGGTCATCACCATATTTATTGAAGACTATGTCAGTTCCGCAAAGGGTCTCACTAAAGTCTTCACTGACTCAGGCCTAATGAAGTATTGGTTCCCAGTGTCCCGAATGCCCAAGAATGGTGGGGACTGGCCATTGCTTAGTGACATGACCAACCGAAATCAGCGTTTGCTGGTGTTCACATCGAAATCTTCCAAAGAAGCCTCTGAAGGCATTGCATATGAATGGAGATATGTGGTAGAAAATCAATGTGAGAAGAACTTGTTGCTAGAACATCAATCCTGCTAAGTTTTTTGGATCATCATGGTATGTACATATTCCATGCAGATGGAGATGGAGGAATGAAAGCTGGTTCATGCCCTAATCGTGCTGAGTCATCCCCCATGAATACCAAGTCAAGATCACTTGTTTTAATGAACTATTTTCCAGACAACCCAAACTTTGCAGCAGCTTGCAAGGACAATTCAGCCCCTCTTTTGAGCATGCTGAACACTTGCCACAATTCATCAGCTAACCGATGGCCTAACTTCATAGCAGTAGACTTTTACAGGGTAGGTTGCACAACAATCTCTATCTCATGAAAACAAACTACTTTGCAAGTCAACTTTATCTGGCATGCATTACCTTTTTTTTTTTGTTTTTTTGTTTTTGTCTTTCAATGCAGAGAAGTGATGGAGGTGGAGCACCAGAAGCTACAGATGTAGCAAATGGGCAGCTAATTTGTGGATGCCAAAGTATTGCATATTGTAAGGTCGGGTAAATTTTCTTTTCAGAGTCTCATATTAGGCACATAGGATGAGCATGAGTGACCAAGGAAAGGTTAGGTTATGATGATAGATGATTACAGTAGATTGACAGATGGTTGCACATCAATTAAGAGAGTTTAATTTGGTGGATGGTTACCTATTTATTATTAAAAAAGGAGAGACAATGGCAATCATACATAAGAGAGGGGGTCATGAGGGAGAGGCATTTCAAATGTATTTCATAGTGTTAGGATTTGATGAGGAAAGAAAGATTGGTCACCATACCAAGAAGAGTCAAGGTTCAGCAACATTCATGAGAGATTAACCAAACTTGAATTGGGTTGTGGGAGAGTGCATGGTGCAAATGGCTTGAGTGCCTGTGCATTGTTGCTCTCTTGTCGACAGTTCGTGTAGTCTTTTAAAACTATTTCCTTTTGCGGATTGTTGGTAAAATAGCAGTTTTAAGTGCACCAGACATCTTATCTTATTGTCTGCTTGATTGTATTTAACCAGGTAAATGCCTCCATGGGCACATGTCAGGATGCACCTAAGGCTTCAGATACTTGGTCTGGAAGGCAGCAAACGTCTAGTGCTTCAATTGCTGCAAGGCCGCTTCTGAAGTGGTGGTGGACAATGGTGGTGGTGTCCATGGCCATTGCCCTATGACTTTTGTAGTTCCTAATTAGTCTCTTGGTGATGGGTGATGTATCGATTCATTGAGATAGAGCCAGCCATGATAGCTGAGCATGTTAATAGAATTAAGTAGTTTGAGACATTACTAATCCCATTATTCTCTTTGTTATCAGAAAAGCAAAGCTGGTTGTAAGCTAGGATGTGTAAATGGGATGGTGATATGGTTGGATGTTAAAAAGCTAAGCTGCTTGTGCCTGATACGCCTGAAAACCGTTCACTGCATTCCCCTTCAACCTTATATCTTCTGTGGCAGGGCGCATTTGGCGTGATCAGGGATCCCCCTAAAAAAGGCTAACAACTCTGGCTTTCTGAAGGCACTCATGCTGTTACCTCATTACAGTTGCCTAGTTAACTGGTTGGACATCAAATGACCTTACACTAATTCCAACAAACAGGTCAACATAATTATAACCTGAACCCCATGTGGATTTCTCAGACTTCCTTGGTTCGCAGCACATTTATCTCAATGAATAGAAAAAATTTGCTTGAAAAAGAATTATGTAAATATGAGCTTAGTTTAACTTGATAGCTTAGCAAAACGAAGGAACAATTGAAAGAGTTGGATCCAACTTGGGTCCACAAAACCATCATTAAGTGGTCCAGCAGCACCTGAACGTAGCCCAGGGCCATTGCCCTTCGGCCTCCTCTTAAACTGTATACATGTTTGGCAATTTGTACATCTTCTAATTGCATGGATTTTGTTCTATGGATATGATAAAATTTCCTTATCTTTCCCCAGGTGATGATATGAATCTATTATGAAATTGTTAATAACTTCAATCACGAGTTCGAACATATCATGTGGCTCTGAGACATGGATAAACAATTAATGGAGTCAGTGCAACCGTAGACGGAGTATTTGATGAACTGCCTGAAAGAATGATACCCTTTTATTCAGCCTCATACAGAGATCGATGAGACGCGATAGCGGCTGTTTGTGATCTGATCTTGATATCTCAAACAATGCTATCTTGTTACTTTGCATTCAAGCAGAGCAAGCGTCTGCCAAGCATAAAGTTAAGGCCCATCCCATCCCATCTCAAATCATAACAAACATGAGATAATAAGCTGAACTAATCCACCACAGCAATATCCATTCAAAGTCATCAAACCCGTACGCATCTGCGTAACAATCAAATCCGAAATTTGCTAGATAATTAGTTTATGATGGACAACAGAGCATCCATAATCTCAGACCCTTCGCATCTCCACGCTTTAGTCCCAAGAACGTTATCCAGTTCTTGAGACAAGAATTTCATTGCTCCAAAGTAATACAACCGAGTCATCGAAAGCCAACAGATATTGAAACAGTAATAAGCCCCAATTTCACAAGCGTTCTAAGAGTAACAATTAATCTTAACGATCTCACTTGGTCCAAATTCAACAGAACTGAATTTAAAGAACTAAACTTTTGTGATGAAAGATTGTTGACACATTCCCCAAGCAGTCAAAAACAAAAGCAGCCTACAAAAAGTCTTGACAATAAATTTCATCCGAAGCCAGAACCTTTTGCTGCTACAAAATTTCTTAAAAGATCTAGGAGCACAAGAAGTAAAAATTATGACTACTCCATTGAGGCCGCAGGACCAGCCCCAAATCCACCACCACCACGGCCAAAGCCAGGTCTTCCGCCGGAACCCTGTAGAATTTCAAGGATGGAACCCGTTAGAAAAGGTATCACTCCTATTAGCTTTCAAAAATTCTGAATTATTAAAAATCAATCATTTAATAATCATATGGAATAACATAGACAGCAGAAGTATACATAGTATTGCACAGATCAAAATAGTATTAAAGTGAGCTGCATCGCATGTGATGTCAAGAAATGAAACTCCATATTGCAGATCATTAAAAATATTGGAGCTTTAGCAAGTCCTTGATAGCGAGGTAGAAAAGAATGAACAAAAAATGGCAGTAAGAGGGCATCAAATAGTAAAACAATTGGCAGCCGAATAAGTGGTAGTAGAAGTCCTTCGGTAAAGAAAAAAAATTGCCCAAGAGGGGCAAACATTTCCATGTGGGACACCAAGGGTACAATTTTAGGCAAATGGAGACGCCCGTTAAACCATAAAGATGTGCTTGTTAATCCACAAAGTACACTCACATCGAGAATTTAACAGGAAGGGGAAGGTGTGGTTAACAAGATACTAAAGACTTACTTCAAAGAGCAGACAAATCATACATCTTTAATGTGATTTTTGCAAACTTCATGTCATGCTTTCCATTCATTATAGACATCACAAGCAGATTTATTCAAAACTAAAAGGCCCGCTTGAATTACATACAAAAGATTCAAGAGGGTATAAAGTCTATTATCCATTACACAGCCGTGTAAACTGGAAGCTGGAAGTATTATTGACCACCCCATCACTTAACTCTATATTTTATCTTATTTGGGTTCGTGCTTTAATGGATAGGAAACTTTAACCAAATGGTTAGACTCCAAGGATGGTACTAAATTTAATATGATTATCAAAGCAGATTACACATACGAAATGCATTAATATAATAGTGGAGGATTGACTTCAATCCTATGGTCACACGAATAGTGGAAGATTCACTTCAGGTCAATAATTTAATATGATCATCAATGCAGGTTATACATTCGAAATGCATTAGCATATAAGCAACAAAGCTAACATATGCTTAGGCAGTAAACAGATTTTCTTTTTTTTTTTTCAAAAAAAAAGGCTCCACCCTCAAAAGAGCAAAGTTTTATGCAAACAAAAGTATGGACATGCTGTGTAAAATAAAATCTGAAGGTCGAGAGAAAGCCATCAGAGATTGGGTCTCCATCAATCTTGACACAAAGGGTGCCTCAGATGACCATCGTGAGATATATAAAAACCATTCTCATCATCTAGCTTCATATATTTTGCAACACAGAAAATTAAAAAAAAAAAAAAAAATCTAACATCAAGATGTAGAAAAGATTTAAAAAAATCTCTACCGCAAGGTAAACAATCATTCCAATCATCTAGCTTCATACATTTGCAGTATAAAACAAGAAAAAAAGAATCTAATATCACCATGTGGCAAAGTGAAATAGTTAAAGAATTCTGCAACTATATGACAAAGGGAAGGCGCTTACCCTAAATGATGGCTGGAACTCAGGAGGAGCACCGCTCTTGTCCCCACCAAAATCGCCTGGAGCACCGCGGGGGGCTCCACGGTACCCGTCCCTGTCTCCAAACCTCGGCCTGTCGCCCTCAAAGCGAGGCGGCCCCCTATCCGAAGACACATTATAATGCAATCAATCATCAATGAGTCACAAACCACAGAGCAGAACAAATCAACATAAAATCAATCAAAAATACTTGTTGATAAGAGAGATGGTGAGTACCTAGGGCGGTCGCCGGGAGGGCCAGAGCCGAAGGGGCGGGAGGGGGGCTTGGCGGACTTCTTGAGGGTGGCGGGGACGATCTCGGATGGGAGATTGAGGAAGGTGCGGAGGTACTCGATGCCGTCGTTGGTGAGGTACCAGTAGTAGTGCTGCCACGCGAACGTCTCCCTCACGTACTCCCTCGACTTGAAGCTCTGCATCAGCTTAATCACCTGGAGGTTCGGCACGTCGATCTCGGGGTGCTTCGCGAGGTTGTAATCCTTCTTCGCGTACAAAACCCCCTCTGTTTCCAAGGGAAAACAGATGAAAATAAAATCCAGAAACCAAATCAAGAACGATCTTTGCGATCTAAAACCATCCCTAAACTATAAGACTAAAAAAAATGTACCTTGGAAGAGGTACTTGCAGATCTCATGACGATTCTTCTTGGGGATGATCTGACAGAGGGATTACGACCAAAAGGAAAGGGATTAAACGAAGAGCGTCGAAGAAATCGGACGAAATCGAGAGAGGAAATCCTAACTTGCTTACCATGGTGAAGGAATTCGAGGGAGCGAGAGATCCGCCGCAGAAAAGAACTCGAGCGCGGGGAGATGGAAGACGGATATTGGAAAACCCTAGCTTTGGAGTGGCCCGGTTTATATAAGGTGTGAAGTAAATCAGGCCGTTGATATCTCTTGATCGGATATGATGAAGGTCTTTGGACTATTAGCAAGTTTATGGGTTGGGCTACAGACGGATTGGGCCTCGATCCACATCACGTTGTTAGGATATATAGATCCAGTCGCAGAAAAGACACTGGGAAAATAATAATAAGTATAACAATATTATGATGCTGCTGCTTCTAAATTGGTTATAATTTAGAGTGAAAGCGAAAGAGCCTCTGAGTGTTTAATCCTACCTACTTGAGAGATCCTAAGTACTTATAAAAATTATTTGGTTATAAAAAAATAAGGGTAAAAGAAATCTTTTTTACTCTTATTTTCCTATGTTTGATTGGAATAGAAAGAAGAATTTTACATGGAGCCCACATAAATTTTTTCATCTTCCACTAAAAAATAAATATCAAAGGAGATAGTATTTTTTTAAGAATTTTTTTAAGAAATTAATTTTTTGGCTAAATATCAAATAAGCACGTATAGAACCAAAGAGTCCAAATGATACCTTTAAATTAGTCTTTTTTCAATGAGACCTGAATCGCTGAAGTTAGCTCACCTCTGATCCAAGTCAGTAGTATGTTATTTTGTTTGAACTTAAATTGCAATAAACATGATTGTTAGTAGAACAAGATTAGTGTTAATTCCATGAGGAATTGAGGATGGGGGCTTCAAATATTTTATTTTATTTTCTGTTATTTATTTATTTATTTATTTTAAGAGGGATATAAAAGAGGAAGACTTATACGTATTATAATTACCCATGTTTATATATATTTTGAGAATGAATTGAGTCCAAAATTTGTAGTTGTCAAGGTGTCGCCACCTAGAGAAGCCCTTGTTCACAGGGATGGCTTGATGTTGCTATCTTAATCAATTTCAAAGAAATTCATGTCATTGAAGAGCAAATGAGGCCCATAATTGCATGTTATTGAGACTGAACTAATTTCTTTTCTTTTCTTTTCTTTTGATAAGAGGATGGTGCAGACCCATCCTAAGAAGCTCTCATAAATTTACAAACTCTTGGCATCAGCTCTAAGTTATCATAAAATCAACTAGATATTTATATGCAACAAAGCCATACAGAGTTGAAAGTCATTACAAACTTCTTTTAAATTAGAATTACTTTTAATCTTAATAACTCTAACCTTTCATAGTAAAAATTAGTTTTAATCCTAATAAACTTTATCCTTTAATGGTAAGAATTAATTTATAATCTTCATGAAATATAAATTTTAATCTTTGTAGGACACAGCTAATTTTTTCTCTATACAAGCATACGTAACTTTAAACTTAAATTATCATCATCTCATTATTAAGTATCATTAGTGAAAGAGAGCTTGAAGAGAGATAAAAAGTGAATATGTATTCTAATTCTATTGATGTACGTGGGTCTAGAGCATTGTTATCAGAACATAAAAGAAATAGCATATAAAAAAGAGTTAGAGAGAATGAACCAAGAATGAACTATTAATTGATTATTATTTTTAATATATATATTTCTCTTTATAATATATTTTTTTACTATTATTACTTGTTTTGATTAAAGCTACTCAGAACTTTGACAAGTACGTTTGATCTATAATAAAAATGTATCATTATGATCTACAATCATGCAGTAATATGAGACATTAATAAGATAAGATAATACTTAATAATGCAAATAGGTATGCACATAGCATACTGTATCTAAGTTTAATTCTTAAAAATATAAATTTAATAAGATGCAAGGTGAAATTATAACTAATGGCACATCATATGCCATTCAAGCTTTCACTTGCTTAGATGCGAACGGCTCTTGAAAGAATTGTTTATCGATCTTCCTATTAGCGTGGAGGGAGAGAGTAGTGTAGAGGCAGCAGAGGGCATAAAAGAAACGAGAAAAAAATAAAAAAAAAGAGTGGATTCCATCAGGACGGTACTCTCGTTGCAAATCTCGCACCATACTCAAGTATTTAAGCTTGTCCAAGATTTTTACTCGCAAGCTCTTAAGATTTTACTGCAAGAATCCTATGCAGTGCGGAATCCTGAGAAATAACACCACCCAAGACTCAAACCCCTAACACTTTGCTTGGATGCCAGAAGTCTAACAACCGAGTTAATAATCGAATCGCCATAACGAAGAACAATTTACAAAATAATACACAGAAAAGACTATTTACGACCGACTGCTCACATAGGGCTGGCCTAGACCATTCACCACCTACTTTCACAGCTCAAGCACAAGGACACAACCTCCCTGCTTCAAGGCCAATTGGACACAGTTCCAGAACAGTCGCCTCTCAGGTCAATTTCTCAGCTAGATTACTTCCAGTTCTCAGTCCAGCAGTGATCCAGTTCTGTCAGTTCCAACCAAAGGCATGCTCAGCCAAACGCCATGGCTTATCAATGAATGCTTGGAAGAATCCACACATGATTTACAAACAAGTCTCATGGCCCTTCCATGCATAATTTGCTGTGTGTGTGTGTGTGTGTGTGTGTGTGTGTGTGTGTGTGTGTGTGTGTGTGTGTCACAGAGAGAGAGAGAGAGAGAGAGAGAGAGAGAGAGAGAGAGAGAGAGAAGGTATACATATGAAGCTCTATTCCCACACACTAAGGGCAGACATCTGAAAAAGAAAAGGGACATTCACCAGCTTTCCATCTCCATCATCCACTGTCATCCAGTAGTGGATGGAAAGGATGACCCAGGGGCCAGGGCCCTCCATGTAATGCAGTCTCCCCACCTGGGGGCAATTCCTCCAGTCGACACCAGCCTTTAACTCTCTTAACTCCAGTAAGAATGCACAGTGCTCACAGAATCCATAATGGCACACCCCATCAAATCAGGCAAAGGAGAGAGAAAGTAATGAGAAGTGTTCTGTGGCATCTAAAGTTCACTCTCCTCTTGGTTTTTGAAAAACTCTGGAGTGTTTACAGTGCATTCTACTAGTTTGAATATTTCGTTCCTTGGATTATTATCACTTTTTTTTTTTTTTTTAGTTTTCCTAATTCTCAACTCTGAAGTACATGTGGTTGATGCAACAAATTCACACAGTTCTTCAAAACGAGCTAAAAATTTCTTTCGAGATGATGGATAATCTAGGTTGCATATTACAACCTCAGAGCTTCATGAATTTTATTTGAATCATAAATTTTCATTTGATAGTTTCTGAGGGTTCAAATTAAAACAGAAGGGATAGCAGATAATTTTATTAAATTTGTGTATGGTTGCCACTATAAATGATCATAATGAAAAGCATGAGCATCATTACCTTAAGCTTGAATATTCCCAGAATGAAACATCTAGATGCCCTACCAAACATCAGATCTCACATTACTTTTCCTTTGTAATTTAACAAAACTGATGGCTAGAGATAGAATGAACATTACATGACATATAATATTTACCTTTTAAAAAGTTAAGTAGAAAAAGGCCACAGGAAATATACCACACAACAAGGAGATAGTCCTCCCATGATACCCCTTTGCCACCCAACTTTAATTGAGACAGTAGAACGAGCAGTGTCCAAAACTTTACAAAACTTTAAGCACGTATGCTAAACTGGAAGAAATTTACAGAAGAAAAGAACATGATTTGCTGATTAATCATAAGGAGTTAATGAAGCATGCTAGACCTTCAATAGATATCCAACTGAATCCTGACACTCAAGCTATTCCTCCTGCTTTCTCCACCAAGTAGGCTGATCGACATGGTTGCCATTCTCACTGCCGCTACCATTACCTCTTTCAGTCACAGGTGTTTCTAATATTCTTGCATTTGCCCGGGGAGAGTCACGACAAGTTTGCCCTGGATCTCGTCCAGCTCGATGATCCTATCAATATGTTCAGTTATATTTAGTCAACTTTGTCAAGATGGGCACAGAGTATAAAGACCAGAAGAGGACTTTGCCAGACATAATGTTGTTCTAATTCTACCATTGCAATAGAAAGTATAAGAGCAAGGGTGCCACTCACAGAGAGAGAGAGAGAGAGAGAGAGAGAGAGAGAGAGAGAGAGTAAACAAGAGGATGAAGGTAGAAATTGATGACAACATATACATTTGTGTCATGAAAATAGACAGGAGAGGGAGAAAAGCTCACAATTCTCTGACCACTTTACAATGTGAAGATCATAACACTGAAATAATCCAGGATGTTAATTTTTGAGGATTGCAGTTTATTTAAGAAGTTATTTCACCAGGACAACATCAGAGAAATACGAAAAAAGAAATACCAGCTTAACTGATATGCTGCTTCAAATTTTCCACTTTTTACTAAGGCACAAGTAGCATAATGATCAATATGCAAGAAGTACTTCAGTACTTCTAGTTCAAACATCCACAGCACTAGCGGTATAAAGATGAATATTCATAAGTATTTAGGTCCTCCTAAATCAAATTTAAGTCCCAGAAATATTGTTGCAAACCGCTTAACGAAGGCTAATGCAGATAATGTTCATAGTAGAATACAACTAAAAATGGGAATGCTAATTGAATATAGGAAATATGATACAGAAATATAGATTAGGATAACTCAATTCTGAGCAGGTGAAGGGTTTGCATGCAGAAATTGTGGACAGCTTGACATAAGAGTATGTTGGTATCTTTTAAAAAGACCCAGAGATTAGCTCCAATGGTAAAATAGAGAAGTGAGCTTGACTTACATCTCGGTATGGGAAATCATCGGCTTCAAGCATATGTATCACATGACCCATCTTTGGCCTCTTTTGGGAATCAGGGTCCACACAACGCAGTGCTACCAAGAGTGTTCGTTTCAATGCCCTTGAAGAAGGTTTCTCGAGCATCTTTGGATCCAAAACTCCCTCAGAATTGCGGTTACTGACCAATGTCTTCAGCCACTCTACCAGATTAACCTGGAACACTCCTCTGTTAACTTGACAAACACACTTGACAGGCATCAAGAAAAGACCTTTCAATATTAGCAGAAACATTCCATACCAACCTCTCCTGGAGGTCTACTATAATCAACGGGCTTCCGACCAGAAATTATCTCCATGATAAGAATCCCAAAACTATAAATATCACTAGTCTCATTCAACATACCAGTGCCAGCATATTCAGGAGCCACATAACTATCATCAGGCAAAAACAGGGAACCATTAATTTCTCTTACAACCAAGTTTAGTCATAATAAAATGCTCAAAATATAATAAGGATATTCAAACAAACCCAAATGTTCCCATCACACGAGTTGTGACATAGCTCCTTTCCGAGCCCAAGAGCTTAGCGAGGCCAAAATCTGAGAGTTTGGGATTCCACTGCTTATCAAGCAATATATTGCTTGATTTAATATCGCGGTGGACTACCTTTGGTTCAAGTCCCTCATGTAAGTACATTAACCTACATTTCCATAATCCAGCTTTCAAGATACAGAGAAAGAATGAAATATGCTGAAACTAAATAAGGATGAAAAATAATAACATCCAAACATACCCTTTGGCTGTTCCAAGTATTGTGTTCAGTCGAATCTTCCATGTCAAAGGGCTAACAGGTCCAACATCCCCATGAAGCCACTGTTCTAAGTTGCCATTATCCACATACTCATATACGAGCATCCTGAAACCCAAAACAAGGGGATGATCAGAGAGTTAAAGCATTCTTAATTAAACCAGCCACATACTTTAATCCACTATAATTCCAGCATCTTGAATGTGCTATAGTGAGATAAGGACAGTAGAATTTAGTACCTATGAGCTCCTTCTGCACAATATCCTAGTAATCTCACTAAATTTTTGTGCCGAACTCGTCCAATTGCTTCCACTTCTACCTTAAATTCCTTCTCAGCTTGACCCCTGAAAATCCAACACCATTAATCAGAGGACAAACATGTGAAAATTGATATCCACATCCATTATAGACCAATAACAATAACTTGTGTGCAATCTTACGTGATATTCTAACACAATTAGAGCTCCAATTCTCATGCAACTACTCTAAACTCAAGCCAAAATGAAGATTTTGCGGTGAAGATAGTATAAAGTGATGCAACTCAATCATCAATTTACATGCAAGTATTATAATTTCACCCTAAAAAGATGACTTTGTTGCAAAAATGGAAAAAAGCTATCAACTTGGGCAGATGACTACCTGTTATTGAGCAAATTTTTGACAGCAATGTGAGTGTTGTCTTCCAAGACACCATGATACACGATCCCGTACCCGCCTTCTCCGATCACATTCTCGTCGGCAAACATATTTGTCGCCACCTCCAGCTCCCTGAGAGTGTACCAATGCCCCCACCCCAAGTGAGAGACCTCGGGGACGGCCGGTGAGGCCTGCTCCACCAATCGGCTCTCGCCACTCCCATGCGACGACCCGCCCCCGCTTCCGTGCTCCGGGAAGGTGATCCGATGGTCCTTCCCGGTCTCCACATGGATTTTCTGGATTCCAGTTGGGGTCTCCTCCTCCGGCTGCCGCTTGACAGGGAGGAGCGCAGAGGGCTGGGCATCGGAGAGGGGGTTTTGGAGGAACTGGGCGAAGGACTTGGCGTCGGAGGGGCGGGCCGGATGGTCGGCGCGGACTTCTTGGATTTCTTTGGAGATGTGCGGTATGGTGGGGGCCGTCCTGCGCTTGGAGGCGTACCAGAGGGAGAGGAAGAACAACAACAGCACGAAGGCGGCGCCGACGCAGATGCCTACCACCACCCACAGGCGGAGGCCAAAGATGGCCGTGGTCTTGGAGAGATCAGCGTCCGACATTCCTCCCTCCTCCTCCTTTGTCTATAAAAAAGGTCGGATTTCTGGAAAAAACGGGTGGACAGTATGGAGAAAGATTGGATTTTGGAGAGGAATGTAGGAGCAAAAGAGGATTTGATCGCTTAAAAATTGGATTTTTGGAGATAGAGATCGGAGATGGCGGTAATGAGATTTGATCTGTTTGCGAGAGAAGAACAGGGAGAGGCAGAGGAGAGGTTTCCTGGAGAAATGGAAGCTGGAAGAGAACGAAGGATCTACTATGGCCTTAGACAATGGCCTCTTTCAAATATGTGCGTGAGAGAGAGAGAGAGAGAGAGAAGGGAGGAGGAGGAGGAGGAGGAGGAGGAGGTTATTCTTTTGGTAAACGAGTGTTTGAGAAGTTGGAGGGAAGAAGATGAAAGTGATTAGTTCTGCATGCACGGGGAAGAGCAACAGGTGGGCACCATAGAGCTCAAAGCCCCAAGCTAGAGAAAGAGGTGGGACATAGAGGGGGAGAGAGAGAGGGATCTCGAAGAGAGATTTAGACCCATTGGATTAGAAGAGGAGGATGGAAAAAAAAAAAAGTGAAGTTCGAGCGGAGATGGTAGAGATGGAATCCTAGAGGAGATTGCAGCTGTCGCGATGGGACCGCCGGAATAATGACAAGTATCCACCCCGCAAAGCTAATTTAGTTGCATGGTTAGCACGCCTGCTTGGAATTTTAATTCAGAGGAGGTTGGGATCCAAGGGAGCCTCGGAATCATGCGGAAGAGTCTTTGGTAGCTGAGCTCTCGTAAATGCTCTTTAAGTACCCGGAATAAAATATTGAGGTGGATTAAAAGCGCGCATGCTTTTAAGCGGAACTGCCACCGCTTTTGCCATCATATTTTCATGCGATGTTCCACCGTAAATTCTCTCCTAAAATCTACATCTAATTTAGAAGTAACTAAATATACTAGAAAGAAGTGATCTAAATAATTAATACAGGAGCATACGATCCAGATGGCTCGCATTAGAAAACATAGTGACAGTAGCGTAATTCGACAGCAAGCGGTTAAAATTTGACAACCACCGTGGCATTTCAATTAAGTAGCTTAGAAAGGTCCATAGGAGAACTACATTTATTTATTTTTTTAATAGACTAATACCGTCTAAGTTGCCACTTGTGTCTCAGGGTTTAGAAGTCCAAAGCATCGGCAAGGATGAAATCTTGTACGGTATACAGTAAAATGTCCTCCTGAGCCATGTGCCCTATGTTGGATAGAACAGTTATTCCGGGCTATAACCCACATCTATCTGGCACCTAATAAATTCTTCCTTATTGTTCAAGCATATTAAGACCGATGGCTACCATCTAAAGATGAATCAATGCAAAGTTTGTACCGTAGAGAACCTGCAACCAGTGTTTACATTGACTTCGTGCATTGAGGCCCCATGCAGCTTTGTTTGTTAGGTGCAAGCTCATATCCAGTAGAGTACATCTTAAACATTAAATTGCGGCATAAATGAGGTGCTGGAATGCGGCCATCAGCCTCCCTTCCCTTTATTGTTTGCATAGATTATATGGTGTGGAGTCTGCCATCAGAAAAATTTTAACTCTAGAAGCGATTTTATCCGCAACCTCTTCCTTGGAAGAAAGCATGTGTTATAGAAGGCTTGCCAGTTTCTGAGCCTTTTTTTTTTTTTTTAAGGTGGAGGTGATCCAGCATGAAAGATCCAGACTAGCAAATGGATCAACTAGGACCAGTATTTTATGAACAAAACGGTGGGCCAGAGATATCCACAATGTTTTATCTGGTGCCTGTTTTAAGTGGTGTTTCCGCGTCGCTACCAGCTGGGTGTCATGATGGCTGCTCTGAATGCTGGACCGCCGCTTGAAACAATGGCCTTCGGCCACGGCCATAACTCAACACGTGTTTCATCGCTTTTCAAAATTCCGCGTTGGTTTCTTTTAAGAATTAAAGAAATAATTATTTATTATTTTTTAAAAAAACTGCAATTATTATGATTAGAGCCGGCTCGATTCTATCACTGTATCCAAGCCTTCTTGTCTCCAAGCCGAGCCTATTAGGGTCAGAATATTTTTTTTATTCTTAAATTTATACTAATTTTAAAGCTACTTCTTTTTTTTTTATTTTAAAATTTATAAACTATTTAGATTCAAAGATAAAAAAATTTATTATATATATAAATACATTTAATTATATTTTAATATAATTAAATTTTTTATAAATATATATAATAAATTCAATTCACTTCAAAGAGTCTTTAAAATTCGTTCATAAGCTCAATTTTTTTTACTCATTTAAGCTTTTAATTAGTTTTTTAATATATAAATTTATAATATTTTGGATTGTACTAGATAGGTAGGATGAGCAACATGATCCATGATCAATTATATTTAAAGATTCATCAAATGAGTTTCTTTTGTATAAATCTAAAAACTTTTAAGTTGAATCGGATGCCCTAGGCAAGCCATTTACCTCATGGTCAACTTTAGTTATGACCTAGGCATCTCCATTAATAGATACATGATTTGAAGTTTAAGTTTTAAATGGTGATATTTTTCAAAGTTTTATTATAACATATAATTAAGAAATTATTATGAATAAAAAAGCTAGGTTTGATTATCAAATTAGTCCGTGCATTTAGCCCATTAACCCTTCCGTATCTCTTTACTTATTAATTGAATAGAAAGGAAAGGGTTCTCACTCTTCTCAAATCTAAAAAAATTTAAAAATAAAAATTAAATATATGGTGCCACATTGACCCTGGGCTACATGATCCTGAATTTAGACCACATCATCTATAAGTTACAAAATAATCAAAAGAAGATAAGAAAATCAAACTCTTAAACCTAAATTAGAATAATTATGAAATAATTTAAGAAGAAAAAGAAAAAAAAAATGATATACGCAAAGATTGTAGCATGACAAAAGGGTTAATTATTAGCCTTACATGCACTGATTGAAACTTCTAGTCTGGCATCGATGACTTATTATATTATCATAATGTTATATTATACCAAACAAGCTTTAAAAAAAAAGTACAATTAAAGAGTTACTTAAAATAGATATACTTCATTGATTTTATCAATAAAATTAAAGAGATAAATATCTAATATATATTTAAAAATAAAATTTTAAATTTAAATTATCTATTTAGCAATTTAAGATAATTTTTTAGAAAAAATAAATATAAAAAATTTGAATAAAAATTTATTCTTTAAATTATTGGCCATAAAATATCGTTTTTATAATTTTCTTAGAGGTTCACCAACATTTAATTATTTTTAATAAATTATTCATAACCTCTACTAAATAAGTGCTTTTTATTTTTTTAATTCAAATTTTAATTATTTATTACTTTTTTCTTAAATTTATTTTAAAATATACATTCTTGAATATTTCTCTTTGTTGCAACTTTCCCTCATCTTTGCCTACAAATCTATCAATAATTTTTATTTATTAATATATTTAATAAAAAAATAATTATAGTAAAAAAATTATTTTATAAATTTGAAATATTTATTTTTTAATTTTTCTGCGCGATTTTTTTTTTTTTTTTTTTTTTCTAGTTTACTACTTATACAGGTCGGACTCCTTCCTGAATCTTTTTTACTTAAAATAAAAACACTCTCCTTGGGTTATAACATTGTATTTATGATGTCGATGTACCAACAATGGTTGGTCAATATCAATATCTATTAACACGGAGGTACGGGCCCGGCGGTCATGTCAGGCATGCATCAAGTATCCATTAAATTTTCTTTTGGCGTTTGGCATTCAATAACCGAGTACGTAGTCATGAGATGGCAAAACCCTTGAGGATATTGCAGTGTCGGTCATTCGTTCGCTTTGGCCTCCACATCAAATCCAAGATATCAAGATCCAAGCAAAACAAGAGGCTCTATAGAATACAATTCTAGGTGAAGAAGCTCCATAAGACATTTGATCGAGTTTGTGTGACTGGAATCAATCTGACATTAACATTGTGGGCAATCAGAATGGGCTCAAGATAATAATTGAAAAGAGTTTAAAAGAAAAAAACACCAAAGATAACAAATGGGCAAATTAAAGAAATAATGGCTTGGAGGAGAAGATGCCATGTTCTCATGGTTAAAATTATCTTGAGAAACTATTTGGTTGTGTGGCACCACTCGAAGTTTGAAACTTGAAATCTCTCAATTTCTGTAACTAAAACAAACATGTACAGATACAGAAAGGTCCTGGCCATTCACCATAACTTCCTCCCAACATACATCCGGAAGTTCACAAGAATTTGGTGATTTTCTTTGCAAGGCAACTAAACAGTTCATTTTCAAACAGTAGTGAGAGATTGAAAGGCTGAATTTAATGTGCTTTACCTTGACATGTTAAAAGTGGATTGCAAGTGAGATTCCCTGCGAATCACTTGTCCTCTAAACCAAAATGAAGGCAGATCCTGAACAAATAGTAGCCCCATTGATAAGGCACTTATCCAATGATTTGGTTAGTTTACATGCATAAAATTAATTTTGCATTCTGCAACCAACATTCAGCCTACAGTTCTTAAGAGGTCCAACGCTAAAAGCAAAATTCCACCCTCTACATAAATTAGCATAACAATACAATTGACACTTGGCCTCTATTTTTTCACTGTTGCATGTTCTTTATTCAAAATTTCAGAGAGAGATTCAGAGAGCAGAGTTTATGAACTTGGAATAGAAAAAGAGTTATTGCATAAAAAAAAAAGGTCACCCAATGCACAAGGCTCCCACCATTGCCGGTTCTGTCAAGTGCCAGGCGTACATAGCCTTAGGTGCACATAGCCTTACCCTCATGTTTGATAGTTTCTAGAAGTACAGGGGAATTCAGAACCGAACATGCATGCCACATGCTGTTTTAGATCTGTTCCAAGTGATCGATTGCAATCCTCATGCATGTTACACATTATGCTATTTTATTTTACAAGCACCTTAAATATATAAAAAAAATATTACTAATATTATTAAATAAACATGAGACTATAACGCTTTGACACTCCTATTTCTGCTGAGATCCTTTTATCTCTTGAAACTGCCTCTGTGTATCCATTCACTGCAATTCACCAACTGGTGCCTCATTGAGCCATAGAAAATGAATGAAGTTGTACAACTTCCCAGTCACACTTACCTGCTCAGTGGTAAAACAAGCGTTAAAATTTATATTCAATATGCTGTACTTTGAAATTTATATACAATTGAATGTAAAGTTTAGTTATTTTTACTGAGTGTTATGCTTTACATTTAGTATGACCAGAATAGTGCAACTTTACAGTCAATTAATTGAATGCTAAACATTTTACATTCAACACCTAACCTTATAAGGTGTTGGGTTTAATCTCCTCATGTGATCAGGCCGCATTTGTTCCAGCTGTTCCATACAACGAACTCTGATTTTCTTC
Organism: Metroxylon sagu; assembly: GCA_017589505.3. Lineage (NCBI taxonomy): Eukaryota > Viridiplantae > Streptophyta > Magnoliopsida > Arecales > Arecaceae > Metroxylon > Metroxylon sagu. The sequence goes on from JACVBY030000465.1 coordinate 641,283, forward strand.
AGTGAAGGCAGTTCTTCCCTAGGTTTATCTGCAATAACAAACACACACTATTTCTGTGTCTTTTCAACCAATTGGTGAAATCCAAAAACAACATTCCTAAAATATAAGAATTTAGTTCTACCAGAATCAAGTGAACGGCTGCAATGCATCTTATATGGGCTATAACTAAAAGCAAACTGGTGCTACTTGGAAAGTATTACATCCTTGAAATTCTTGGTTGCTTGGTTTTAGCTGGATTGTGCAGCATAACCAGTTTTATGAGGAACATAACGGAAGGAAGGGAGGAGGATCATTTCAATGGAAGCATTTATATGCTAAGGAATGTCTCCATGCAATCAACTTTATTGTCCTAAGGTTTCCTTACTGAGCAATATGTTTCTCAAACAGCACTACCACATTTAATGTATCAATGGATAATTAGTGCCATATGTGGAAGAACATTTCTAGCACTGATTACTGGATTTTCTCCTAGAAATAATCAGTATATGCTGGAGTTTCCAAGCATACAAACTACACTTTTAATTGAATCTGTATATTATTCCTCAGTAATAGGAGCTGAGAGCAAGTGTCACATTGGAGGAGTCTAAGCTTCAACCCATACTGTTAACTTCAACACGTGCAGCCACCTCCTCTTTCCATGGATCTTCACATGATGCATTTAGAGGGAAAAAAATCTACAAGCTACAGAAAGCGGTCATGCTCAAAAACGAGATAGTATAGAATATACTATAACTTCATAGTTCAGACCTGAACTTCCCGACCAGTAACACTTCAGAAGCTCTTCTACATGTTGTGGCACAACATATGCTCTCTTGGATTCACTGAATGGATGGCGACACAGAACACGCTCTCCTACCTACAAATGTAGAAAGAAAGAAAAAAGGTGAGTTGTTGATGCATATTCATCCATCTTAACATACTGCATCACACCTCCTGCATAACTCAATGGAACAACTAATCCTAAAATATAACAATGTAGAAACATCAAGAATCTTGTAAATAAGAGTGCTAATCAATCATCATCATATAACAGTTGAATAGGTCCTATCCAATTGTTCATGAATAGTTTGTTCTTCCTACATCATTTACTTGACATACCCAATTTGCAAATAATCAGCATCAGGCAAAAGATAGACATACCACAGGAGGTGGTTCATTTTCTCCAATCATAATATCTACCAATGGATAGCCTTCTTTTCCGTACAATCTGAAACTTCGTTTTTTACATGGTATGGAGACCTAGATTAAGAAAACAATATAACTCCATCAAAGCAAAACAAAAAAAAGCAGCAGTAATGGTAATTTTCGCTTTTGATGTATCATCTAACCTTGGTAACATCCTCGGATAGTTTAATGCGAGGTTGACTATTTATCTCAACTAGTTTGAACACGCAACCAAGAGCTGGTTGAGCATAGCATGTCACCAGATTAGTGCCAATACCAAAGGCATCTACATCATGTCCCTTCATAAAGATTCAAAACATCATATAGCAACATCCACGAAAAAGGCTGAAAGTTGAGTACTCGTGGCATTTTTGAATTTAGGACCTCAATTTCGAAAACCAAACAACTTCACAGATAGTACATAACAACATGGTTAGGAAATGTAACATGAAAGAATCCACTAGCCTATGCATGGCATAGTCTAATGAAGCTGACAATCTTGATAATTGCCATTTGGTTTATAGGTGTAGATCATCACACAAAAATCTCATTTTTGAAATATCATTTTTTATGATCATATTGAGGTAATATTCTGAATTTTCAGTCACAAGTATGTCTTCAAAGGCAACATAAAAAGATGAGGGTAATTAAATCTACTGCGCATGATATGTATAGATAAATGTCCACTTTGTTAGGTGGCTAAATCATTGGAAAGGTCATCCAGTTACACTATCCAATAAGATATCAAGTAGGTTGTTTGATGGCAATCACATTAGCAGGAGTTTGTGAACTACTACTTTTCCAGCCAGCCTGAGGCCCCCTTAGAACAGCTGGTTGGTATTCTTCCACTTGGGAGAGGCCCAGGTTTGGAAACCTGGTACAGCTAAAATATCTAAGAAATATTTCTTGACATAGATGTAAATGGGCATGAAATGATGGTTACATACTTATATGTACTTCTAGTCTTGCATATTAGCACAATGATTTGAAAACTTCAAGTTTTGGCAATTAATGTGAAAAAACAAACTGGCTCCCAAATTATTTGTACAAAAGAGATTTTCAGTGCTTAACAGCGCGAGTGGTTCAGTAGAAATCCCAGTAAAAAGAATCAAGCAGTCAAAATTTGATATTTCCATAAATTACCTAAGTGGTAGCTAATATCTAGTTATGGGCTTTGAAAGGGCAGCTACATAGGAAGTCAATGGTAACAGAAAATATGGGCATAAATAATATTTTTAAGAAGAATGCTGGATGTTAGAATTAGAGTAAATACTGGAGATTATAACTTGATCTGACCGAACTGCATATAAGGTGAAGAACAATGGTGATAATTGCCAGCTGAGTCATTGGCCTAACAGTGAATGGATGTCAGAAAAAAATTGCCATTTCGTTTTTCATGTCTCATATAAGGTGAAGAAAAAAGGTCTTTGAGCAAATGAATGAAAAACTTATCACATCAAACAGAGAATAGAAACAAAAAGACCATCGATCATTGACCTAAAATAACCTCACTTCATTTTCTGTCAAGAACTTCTCCCTCTAAACTCTAACCAAATCTAATGCACTTCTCAGTTTATTGCAACAGAGTATACGATTCAAAACTCAAAGTATTACCAAGTGTAACTTCATTTGAACCTGTTACCTGCTTGTTCAAGGCATCAAGTGTTTCCTCATTAAGGTCGTTGCTAGCTGTAATTGTCATTTTTCCAAAACCGGCTATATTAAATTCCTTTTCTATTGCATGAAAAAATTTTCGAGCTTGAACAGACAAATATGCTAGATCACCAGAGTCCAACCTAATTCCACGTGCTTTATACCTGCATCAGAAATATTTAGCTAGCCACTTAATAAAGTTAAATTAGATCATGTAAGTTATGAATTAATATTAAAATATAAAACCTTGATTTAGCTTATAATTCAGAATCTCACCCAAAGTTAGAAAATTGAAACTAGACCATCAAGAATGATTAAAGCTATAGTTTGGCAGTATGCATTGGAGAAACTAAAAAAAAAAAAGAATATCCATTATGTTATTTAGGCTAGGGGTTCATCTAGTTATATGCAGGAATTAAGTATAATTGAAAGTACCACATGCAAATTTCTATTAGTATCGCACCACATGTTTATATTTGAAAACTTAGACAGAGGTGCATGTGCATATTCATGTGTACCTGTGGTAATTCATCATTTAAATGGCGTGCCAGACATTTTGATGTCATGGAACAGAAAATTTGCAAGGTACTAAGAATGTGCAGTTGCATGCATGCAAGTATACTCATTTTTATCATGCATAGAGCTCTTACAGTCCAAGTAACTACAGAAGCATTTATCTTAAATCAAAAATTGGTCTATGTATGAGGACTTATTGAGAATAATAATAACTCAAAGTTTTGGCTATTTAATGTTATTGTAGAAGTTTCTGGGGACCTAATTGATCTTAAATTTGGTTGTATTTGCTTATATTTGCATCCTTATCTCAGCGATTCCGCCAAAATTGTATTGGAAAAATCAAGGAAAGAGTTGTAGCTTTCATCAATGTTACAATGCAAAATATACAACATAAGAAATCATATTTATGTTGAATTTGAAACCAAACTAGAAGCGTCTCTTAACACTTTCAGTTGTACATGTGAAACAAATATTTTACAAATATAACTCCAAAACAATTCAAGGGTTCAGAACTTACCCCAAATCATTAAGTGCTAGAGCTACTGCACAAAAGTTTGGAATCCCACTCTTCATAACCTGTGGAATACATTGTTTAACACAAGATTATAAACCAGTGGCATAAGACCACAATGATCATTCAACTGCAGTTAACGAAACTCATGCACTCCAAAATTCGGTACATATTAACTTGTAATAATTAAAATATATAGATAGAACATGTTGTGAGATATCAAGTTGAAAAACATACAGGTTAAACATGTTTCAAGCAGGACATATGGGCCTTAAATGAGTTAAACAGGCCTTAAACAGGTTGGGTCACCACCCAAACCAACTACTAACGGGTCGAAGCAAGTTAAATAGATCAAGACTCTAAACCTGAACCCGACATGTTTAATAAACGGGTTAGGTTGGGTTAAGTTGTTTACAACCCAAACCCATTGCGCCAAACCTGAACCTATTTAAATTGAACCAGTTGTGGGTCAGGTCATAGATTGTCACCCATAACCAAAATAACATGACTGCAAGATCTTGGATTGAGAAGAAAGAAAAAAGTCAAAGTTGAGTAAAGAATAAAACATAAAAAATTAAAATAAGATATGTTAACCACTGGTCTCTTTTGTTATAGATGTGTACAAGTTCTTGGCTCCATGCTACATATTCTTCTACAGTTTATGCATGGTATAGTTTACAAATCAATTAGTCATATACAATACAAACTCGGACAAGGCTATGTTGATATATGCACAGCACTCTTTCAATAATTACATGGATGGATGGCGACCCAAGTAAGAAGACAAGTTGCATGCTCCCTTTTTGTTTTAGAAACCATCATATAATCTCAAATATTGATTTATCTCGTGGCTGATTTGAAAAGGATAATTGCAGATCCAGTATATTCTAGCCATGTGAATCACGCTTAAAAGGAAAATAACTGTAACACCAAACCCTCTTTTAATATGTTTCATGATTGCAGAGAAATATGGTTGTGAATAAATTTTTTTTTAAAAAAAAGACTGCCATGGAATTGACTCAGTATAATTCAACTGAACAATAAGAACCACCTGAAAAGTAAAATAACAAGTGCAATAGCAAAAACAGGAAAGATGAAATAAAGAAGCTGCAAGATCATTCCACATACATCATAGGTGTCTACAAGGGCTAGGAAGCCATTTGGAAATGCCAATGCATATGATGTGAATGCAGCCAGCTCACTCTGATTGGTCTCACCAAAAATGCTACGAAATGAATCTGTCCACTAAAACCAGAAAAGAGAAAGTGTAAATTGAGCCAGATTTATTATTTTCATTCTTTTGCCAATTCATATAGACCAATATAAAGGAGTAAAAAGAAAATGTCAAATTGATAGAAATATTATGAACCCCACCATAATAGACAAGCGCAATACATGAAAGTTCAGCATAAGAACATCCATTAGATATTTGAGCAACAAACAATCTTAACATTCCATAATCTGATGCACCAAGATCTGCACGTTATGACATGAGTGCGCGTGTGCGCACGTGAGAGAGAGAGAGAGAGAGAGAGAGAGAGAGAGAGAGAGAGAGAGAGAGAGAGAGGTGACTGGTAAGTCACACTTTATAGAAAGGGGATATTGATGCATCCTGCTCATGTGTGCACGTAAAGAAGAGGGGATGGGGGGACCATATGTATTGCTGATTGGTCCAGGTTCCAAATTTAAATGACTGGATGAGGCATAAGAAAAATTAACAATACACATTTGTAGAAGTTTTGTAAAATGTAATACTTCAGAATATAAAATTTCTAAAGGTTTAGCACTCTTTAGTGGTATGATTACCAATTTAACATATCGACTTTATTAAGAGACATTGATGATGATTGTGGAGGCTTGCAGTAAAAGTATGCTCTGGTCAATTTCCCTGTACCAGTGCATGATAGAGATGATCAGTAAGACAGTCTACAATTTTTTCTTGAATGCTGCAATTTTAACCTGCAAACCAAATGCTTCAAGATTCATGCCTTAATCAACATTAGTTAAATTCCCTGTATGGTTGTCAATTTTCTGTGGTCTAGATGCTTTACTCCCTGCATTTTATCTTTTAACATTTTATATCAACAAGAAGAAAATCGGCTGACTTCATTCCCATTACTTAAAGCATAAATCTTTACCCTTAGCCTTTCACACAAATTTTTCTCCCAAATTCTACCCATTACTGCTTCAGTCTAATATCACAAATCCTTGGAATATGGCTTAAATAGATCTACCATTCTTTGGTATTCTTAATCGCAACCTACACATTCAGAATCAAGAGCCTGACCAAAAGTTCCTGCATAGCCAAAATTTCTTTTAAAATTAAAAAAATAAATCCACAAACTTCTGATATCACACAAAGTTCTGACAAGGAAAAAACTTATCACACAAGCTGGAAGCACAGAAGGCCCTGTTCAGCAGCAAAATGTAGCACAGCAATAGAAAAAGGAATAACAGTGAAAAGATATCATGCAGTCATCACTAGAATTTTGCAGGAAACCAGCGCTAATTTTAGAGTATAAACAGTTCATCACATGTCAGATGATTAAATAGAAATTTAAAAAGAAATTAACATGAGATTATACCATCCAAAAAAAAAAAAAAAAAAAACCAGTGAAAGAACCCAATTTGATCTATTAACTTGCTAAAGTATGGAAAGCAGAAGATCTATAGCTATTTTCTTAAAATGCAAAAGCTGAACATAATGACCAAAAAACTATAAATTTTAAAAATCAGCACTGATTTTAGAGTATAAACAGTTCATCACATGCCAGATGATTAAATAGAAATTTAAAAAATAAATTAACATGAGATTATACAGAAAAAAAAAAACAGTGAAAGAGTCCATTTGACCTATTAACTTGCAAAAGCATGGAAAATAGAAGGTTCTATAGTTATTTTCTTCAAATGCAAAAGCTGAACATAGTGACCAAATAACTATAAGTTTTAAAATAGTAGATAGATGATAGGATAAAAAATAACAAGATACAGAAATCCAATCATAAAGACAGATTTATATACAGTACTAGATAACAAATAACCACCTGAAGTTTGCTGAGCCAGCTCCGAACTAGACTAACAAAATCCTCACAAGTACTAGAGCCATCATCACAAGGAAGCGCTTTGTCTAAGATCTCGTCAGGGCTCTACAAAACACCACTAAATAAGTTAGCCTAGTCCATGCTCTGACTGGAAATTTAGAAACAAGCAACTAGTGATAATAGAATGTACAAATAAGCAACTGGTGAAAATAATATCTTAACAATGAAAATCATTCATATCCTTGTAAAGAGCTTTCATAACCTTTCTTCTTGTAGGAAAGTATAATGATTCCACATATGTTCAATGGCACAACATAAGCAGTATACATGTGTGCAGGTATGCATGCATAAACACACACACACACACACACACACACATAGCTAAACTTGGCTACATTAAAATGCAGTCAAGTCTTGGATCCGGTTACCCTTTGGCTTTTGAATCTACACGGATTTCAAAGCTACCCTACCTTTGGGATCTGTGATCCGTATGAATCTAAGGGTGAAAAAAACGATCGAATTTCGACTTCGCTATATATATATAAAGACTGGAGAGGTGCGGGGGCTTGACTTTGCTACACTTGAGAAGATCTCAACCAGATCTGGTCAGGTCTAAATGGGACGATTAACATCCTACACTAATGATACAAGTTGTTGGATGTGATCTAAAATTTTCAAAATATTTATATATCAAAATAATGAGATTTGAAGATTCCTAGTGCATGCATCAGGTGGTCAAAAATTTAGAGGACCTCTTGATGCATGAGCTAAGTGTTTTCAAATCACATGATTTTTGATGTATAAGCATTTTAAAAATAGTAAATCACATCTAACAGTTCAAGTCATCACTGTAGATGCTTGATCATCCAATCTAGACCAAATTAGAACTGAGTAGCAATTCTCTCAGAGTATAGACAAGTGCTCTCTCTCTCTCTCTCTACATATATATATATATATATATATATATATATATATATAGGGTTCACATAATGAAATTAAAGAATATATATATGAGAGAATGACAACAAATTGTACTCAATAATAATGCACTCGATTTTTCTCTTGCCATATATAATCTTTGAAATCTACACAAAAATTAACCTAGATGAATTACTATGACCCTGTAGTCATTAAAGAAATGTGTATGGGATTAAACTTGTCTGGAAAAAGAATGGAGCTAACATTCCAAAATTTGTCAATATATTCATAGGCATATATATATATATATATATCAGTAGGTGAAACTACTCACTGTAAATGAGCTCACAAAGGCATGCGAATGTGTTCCACGAAGTGGTATGCCGAACAATTTTCCAGCTGCAACATTGCTGTATGCAAAGGATGCAAAGAAAGGTATCAACCAGAGTTAAACCAAAACCAAAACCAAAACCAAAATTAATTGTCTTAACTATTGTTATGATATGATTGCGAAAAATCTGAGCAATCATGATAATGCCATCACATTTCCTACCAATCTTACATGCAAACAGTAGAGTTGCACATCTAGTTCTAAGCTTACTAATTTTGAAAAAAATGATAATGTTTAATCAGAATTAGAACAAACTACAGGAATATGAACTAAAGCTTAGATTAGTTCCACTTGAGCATTGTCACTCCTAGTTTTTCAGATATTGATGATGATGAACCAACAACAAAAGCATATAAATTTTGAATAAGGTTTTATACAGTAACCGTTCAATCAGGAAAGTTAACATTCTAATTCTCTAGAACAATCTCCACCAAACAAGAGTGGCTTGGAATTCATGATATTATGTGGACTTTATGGCAACATTACATATATAGTATATGCAATTAATGGAATAAACATGACAACAAAAATGAGTGATGAAAATCATAACCAAGTTTAACCATGCATGACTCTTCTAGATTCTACCACAAGTTGCATGGTACATCATATCTAGCAGTATCTAGAGAAAATCAACAAATTATTAGGTTTAAAATAAACAAAATCATTCAAAAAATAAGGTTAACATGGTAGACCTTGTTGCATCAAATCCTCCAATGTAGCAGTACTTTGAAGCACTCATTCCACCATCAGGTCCCTAAACATTAGAAGAAGTACAGGTTTTTCAGATCCAGAAGCATATGAAAAGCACTTAGAATTGAGTGGGGAAAAAATGGAGGAGCACCCTGGGAGGGGGACCTGTGCTCGTCGAAGTCCAAATTCAAGTAAAGTTTTTGACTTTCCCGCAACAACTCGGTGTCGTGCAGCATTTGTAGTAACTAATGAGGCATAGTTGATAAGATTTACAAAGGGAGTTTCAAGCAGTTGAACAACCTAGCAATTATAAAGCAGAAACAGTGTTTATGAAATGGAAAGCATAACAACAATCGTGAAAAGTAAAAAGTGAACCCAACATAGATTATAGATTATAATGAAAAAAGTAAAGAAGAAAATATCAAATGTAGTGATCATTTAATTACTTACAGCAACTGGTCCTTCAACTCTGATTAAGGGCACCTTTGGGAAAACAATAGAACCCTCAGGAATAGCATACACCTCAATATCAGAGCAGTCAACTACCCTGAGATAATCAAAGAACCCATCCTAGAGAGAGAGGGAAAAACATTGAAATCCTATAAAGTTAGAGAGGACTAACAACATAAGGCACTACTCATTTCTTAACTACCACATGAGAAAGTTAAAGCTGAATATTTGTGCAAAAATCTTCTCTTCTCTATGATAACCAGGCTAGATAAAGAGGCTTATAGGTATAAATGTTCCATAAACAGAATATGCAAGATATTGGAATGTTATGATAATAATATGGCTGAGGTGTACGGCGAGTCTATTATATTTTATACAATATTAATGCATGTCAGATAAAGGTCATCAATGAGCTGAAAAAAATCCAAGAGCTTCTTCCTCACACTCAGGCAACCTATATTTTATGAAGAATTCATGCAAGCTCACTGCCATTGTTTCCTACTAATGAGTATGACCTGATATTGGATCATGATTTTTGATAATATCGAATGTTCAATTGTGGTTGATGAGCTCATGTTATTCATGAAGTAACAAAATCCACTTAAATCTAATAAAAGTTATACAAGAATGTGGCAGAGTTTGTGCATTTGTATCTGGATGGAGTGGTAGAAGAACTAAAGAGAAAAGGATGTGGGACTTCAGTATAAATGTTGCTTATTGAAAGAAAGAGTGAGAACAAGCTGGTATGTAAAGGGAATCCATAAGCGCATGCAATATCTATCATAAACTTCTTGCATCTTGGGTTGTTTATATTGTTCATTTGAGACACAGAAAGAGAGTCCCAGAAGGGATTGAGATTAACAAACGCCTACCCCTATTTTGAATGCAACATTCTTTGCTCTCTTATCCCTACTCATTTTCTGTTGAACTAATTTCTTTCCTTTCTTTCATAATCAGCCTTTGCTTTTGTCCTTTCTCATGGTTTTCTTTATCTTTTAGCTTCAGTATATAATTTAGAAATATATTGAATGGATGGTAAAATAATATTTTTAAATGAAGATTTAGAAGAAGAATATATAGATCAACCCAAAGCATATGTTGCAAAAGGATAAGAACATTTGGTACACAAACTTAATAAATTTTTATATAGTCTTAAACAAGCTTTTAGACAATAGAATAAAAAGTTTAAGGAAGAAATTAAGAGGTTTGGCTTTAAAGTAATAAGTTAGATAATGTGTACGTGTAAAAGGCACTCAAAATTCTTGTGTAGCGATGACTCTTTATGTTGATAATTTATAGATATTTTCTTCAAGTGTTGAATCTATAAATGATATAGAAATATATTTTTCAAGCATTTGAAGTGATTTAGAACCTATTGATGTAATTTTAGGTGTTAAAGTAATTAGGCATGATGATAAAATAATTTATCTCAATCAAATTACATTAAGAAAATCTTTAAAAAAATTTAATTGTTTCAATGGTAAGTCGAGCAATTCTCATTTAGATCTTCACCATATTTTAGTACCATATAAAGATAAACTAGTGGCATAATTTGAACATCAATGATAGCTGAACCATCCTAAACTAGGTGGTTCGGGGCGAACTATACTGAATCGGCTCGAAATCAAGTAGATTCGATGGTTCAATTCAATACAAGGACTGAATTGCTCCATATCGTCCTGAACTGCTTGTACCCCATACTATCAAATCGAACCATCTTGTACCATGCCGAACCACTTGGTTTGACCCAGTATAGTGGTGGACGTGAGTGGGCCTCCCTATCCACCTGACCAATACATCTCTAGTTCAGTATGTGGTACACATTGCATTGAAGACCCAGCATCAGTACGTAGTATGACAAACCATGCTAAATATATTAAAATCATTGAAAATTTGATATGCTTGATGAATCGTACCGGATGAGATATAGTATTTGCAATTAGTAAGTAGATTTATTCATAATCCTAATTGTGAGCATTAAAAATAAATTTATAGAGTTCTTAGATATCTTAAAGGTACTATAAGTTATGGTTATACAATTCTACTAATTTAATCGATTTCAAAATGTTATAATGATGCATATTGAGCTTTTGAGAAGATAGATTCCAACATCCTGTTTGGAACAAATGAATTACAATTTTATTTATAAATCTATGATTTGCTCTGTTTGGCAACACAACAAAACATGGATTTCGAATTCCAACTATCAAATCATGGAATTGCTTCTTTTTGTTGCAAATCCTATCAATTTTGATAGGATTTGCAAAAGAATTCTAGAGAATGCAGGAAATAGAATTTTCAGACAAAATTACCCTTTGTTTATGGCATTATTATTATTATGATAAATCATTACTACATTAATAAATGTTATAATAAATAATTGATACTATATTAATTATAATATATCTGTAATATTATGATAACTTATATAATATAATAACTATAATATAATAATATTATTATATTAATATATAATATTAATATTATTGAATATCATATTAAATATTAAAAATCATAATAATAATAATAATATAATATAATATTAAAGTATGATATTATTATATTATAATATATTATAACAATACAATATAATATTAAATATTAATGTTATTTAATATTTAATATATTCTAATATTATTATTAAATATTAAATATTAATATTATTAATTATAATTATATGTAATCATAATATTATGGATTAATAATTTATTATTATATGATAATAATTATAATAATGATCTAAATAATTACTATAATTATTGAATTATAATTATATTTATATGTGTTAATTAAATATTTAACAAATTAGCATTATTAATTATAATTTAATATAATTATATTAAATTATAATTAAATGTAATTAAATATAATAATTAGTATAATTAAACATGATTTGAAGATATAATTAACATAACAATTCTCAAATCATCCATCATTTTTAATTAATTATTACATAAGGGTAATTTAAGAAAATAGAACATTGAATTCAATTTTCAATTCTTCCAAACATAAGAACTCATTTTAATTCCATAGTTTTATGAATGGTGGGCCAAAGAATTCATTTAGAATTCATTTTATTTAGAAATGAATTCCTTAGTGACTTGTGTTCTAAACGAAACCTAAGTTTACTAAAGGCTAGTTATTCATACTTGGTGGAGAGGCTATTTCTTGATCATCCAAAAAGCAAACATGTGTTGCAATGTCTTCAATGTTACAAATACATGACTATGTCACAAGTAGGTAAGGATATAATTTGAATAAGATGATTTCTAAGACATTTCCTTTATGAAGGGATCGATAATTGGTAATCACGTGTTGTGATAACAAGGTAGTTATTCTTGACAAATAACAAGAGATTCGCAATTAAGTCTAAACATATTTCAAGAAAATATTATTACATTAGAAAACTTGTAAGACAAAGTAAAGTCATGTTAGACTATCTACTAACCAAAGAGATGCTACTTGATCCTCTTATGAAAGCCACATCAAGAGAGAAGATACAGAAACCTTGACAGAAATGGAATTATTACCAATACAGTGGGATTACCATGTTGTAGCTTACTCTTAATAGTGATATTAGTTGAATATCACAAGCCAAGAGTTCAAATGAAATTTATCCATAGGTGTATCCAATTGGATCTGTAATGAGGCTACATTTTCTAAGTACATTAAATCTTTGAAATTTGAGATTTCAAAGAAAATTTTGCTTTTATGAGGTAACTAATTCCTCTTACGTATGAATGGAAGGATAGACTTTTGACAAGTTAATAGACATATATGTAGAGTGAATAAAAGTGCTCTTGATTAGCATTACCATATAAGTGTGGAGGTTAGGGTCACCTCCTTGGACTTAATTGGCAAAATCTTAAAGCATTTGTGAATACAGGATAAAGTGCATGACTTTTAAAAGCATGAACTTTTAAACACCAATACCCAAGTATAACAAGAATATAATCTCCCAGCCAACTATTATAATAAAATTATCAAGGTTTAATTCTCTTGTTCTCATAACCTGATAAGATACGTTCAAACTATAGAATAAAGGGTTGTATCATACCAACACTTAACATATTTATCAATAATTATGCTTTATTTATTTCCTTTTTTAAAATAACTTTGATTTTCAAAATAACCAGCCCTTTATGATAGTTACTCTTCTTAACCATTAGGAGGTAGCTACATGTTTTTAGACTTTGACCATTTGGTTCCATTATTCAAAAGGTAGCTACATGTTTTTAGACTTTTTTAAAATAACTTTGATTTTCAAAATAACTAGCCCTTTATGATAGTTACTCTTCTTAATCATTAGGAGGTAGCTACATCTTTTTAGACTTCGACCATTTGGTTCCATTATCCAAAAGGTAGCTACATGTCATTTCACTCCCATACATACCATGAACTCTTATAGAAATGCAAAACTCCTTTGTCCTCTCTATTATTCTATTCCAACCATTTACTCCAATGCTCTCTCTCTCTTTTCGATTAAAAAGGCTAATACTTTCTCAATCTTTCTACCATACCACTTCATCTTTTTTCTCAAGAACATAATATCTACTTTATTATTATTATTTTTATTTATTTTAACCAAGGTACACTACTGAATCACATACTGATACCGAATCAAACCAAACTAGCAGCATACCAATGGTTCGAGGTGGCACAACCTTTTTTTGCTTTTTTTTTAAATTTTTTTATTTATAGTTTCTCAATTTGTTTCCTTTTTTTTATATGGTATATAAGGCTGAGAGCCTTCCACAAACTCTCATCCTATCTCTTTTATTTGCATTTAAAATTATTTAAGTAAATGCCGTAAACCTTTTATTTTCATTTATTTAATATTCCTCATGCAAATAATGGAAATATCCCATATGAATTCAACAAAAATATTAGAAACATCAAATTTCTTAAGAATAAAAAGTCAACTTTCTTTTTTAAGAACATATTCCAAGAATTTTAGAAAATCTCGATTCAACAAATATAAAGTTAGGAGAATTTTATTATTTTAATGAGCTATGAATTAAATCGGTATATGTCAGTGTATAATTCACTGTTACTGTGATCCTATCCAAATCTAAAAATCCTGTAAATTTGACTAAGTGTTGATCAAAGCTTTACAAATTGTATTTTAAGATAATTTTTTTTAGTATTTTATTTTCACATCATTTCTAAGTTAAGTTAATTTTTCGGGATCTTTATCCGGAGTGGAAGTACCATAATTTGATATTTGCTAATCTAAAATTTCTTGAAATTCGTCAAATTTATTGTTGAGATGAACAATTGACTTTTTATTCTTAAGAAATTTGATTTTTTAAATATTTTTGTTGAATTTAAATGGAGGATATTTTTCTTATTTGCATGAGAAATCTTAAGTAAATGAAAAGAAAAAATTTATAATATTTACTTAAATATTTTTGAATGCAAATTAGAGATAGAAAAGAAGATAAGATCTTATAGAAGGCTCTTAGTCTCCCTCTCTCTATTTACGTGAGCTCACAAGAGTCCATATCCCATCTAGCCCACCCTCAAGCCAACCCACACCCGAACTAGGCGGTTTACCATGGTTTGGATTGGTTCGCACCTAAAACCAAACCAAAGAACATTTTCGTACCGATTTCCAAATGGTTTGGTTTGGCGCAAAGTGGTCAGTTCGGTTTGATTCAGCAATTAATGATTTTAATGTTTTCTTTTAGAAAAAGTGTGTGGATATTGATATGATATACTTTTAAGGTAGAGCCTAAAGTGTAAAAGCGTGTAGGTTTTGTACTATAGGGATTATTTTCACAAAATCTACCTGCAAAGTGAGAAAATAATTCTCTTTAAAAAAATGCCTTGAATGGTATGCCTAGCTCAAATTTTATTTATATGTTTGCAGGTCTTCTTTGATTATCATACATGAAGGGTGTTTCTTCAAATAGGTCACTAGGCATGTTGAAGAGAAGGTGAGGGAACAAAGTAGTAGGAAAGGAGGAGAAAAAGGAACGAAGAGGTATTAAGTTGGGCTAAGGGAGGGTAACAAGATGGAGGGCAAGGAGGGGAGGTGGTGGATGGTGGACCAAGGTAGGAGAGTCACATAGAGGTGGCGAGTGGTAAGAGGCCGAGGGAGGGGAATAGAGTAGAGGTAGAGAGGATCATGTTGTAGGCAGTAAGCTGAGATAGGGAGTGAGACAAAGGTAGATGCCGAGGATGGTCAGCAGCAAGCAGTAATCCCTGCTGGGAAACAATGCAAACGTTGAGAAGAATGGCTGGAAATGCTATCTTAAGATACTTTTTGAAAGAAGAAGAAGAAGAAGAAGATAGGCAAAGGTTGAGACGAATGGCTGAAAAAGAAGAAGAAAAAGAAGAAGAAAAGGACAGGCATCTAACTGTTAAGTGCCAACCAATTCCTGTGTATTTTCCTTAAATACCTTTATTGTGGAATAGCTAGGATTTGTCCAATAGTTTTCATAATAATAAAATTGAAGTACTGTTACAAAACCCATAGCTAATCGTAGATGCCGGACAATGAAACAATGTTTTGTAAAATGTCTTTATCACTGCCCTGATTTGAATAGTTTGCAGCCAAAAGAAACGTAGCAAACTTAGCCACACTAAAATGTTAAACTATTGTTCTAGCTCAATTACACCAATAGAATGTTAAATGCATGACAGATAAAAAGAAAGATAATTTGCACTTTGTATAAGGCAATCTTTAGCTAATAAAAAGGCATAAAAAAGTCAAAACATCAGCAACATGACTAGCTTTTCATACCTCACACAGAGGCATTACCGAATGCAGGAAAGAGATTTCCTCCTCCATAAATTTGAAATTAGCAACAAACCGAATGCATTCTTCCAAACCAGCAAAGACTGTGTACTCACCATTAAAGGGGTTCTTTCGGAAGTACAGATCAAACCTGCAACATATTAAGATTAAGAAGAGAAAGGGATTCCATATCCTAAGATCAACTTATGCAAAGATCCTTTCATAGGATGGCTTCTAGATTTATGCATTACATATTTCGGCTAACCAGTTAAGGAATTTAATACACATATCTAGCTTACAGATGCTTCTAAAGAATTTAGCACCGAGCAGCTTTACAAACATATGATGACCTCAAATAACAACACAAAAAAGCAAAAAGGACAAGCACTAACGAAAGTGTTTATTTATTGTTATACTAATTCTGCTATTCAAAAGCTAAGACATGTAGCTTTAACTGCACCTTATCATCCTGTGTAACCAAAGATGGTGTCCTACAATTATTTTATAATACTAAGCACAAAGTCACTTCTACAAGAAAATGAGCTGCAAATTGGGTATATTAAGCACCAATATTCCTTCCACAACATTCAAATGGCTACCTTGCAAACCAATTAACTAATCTACTATTGTATATTTATAAATTTCAGATCACAACTAGATTGAGCTAGAAAAATATTCAATAACCATAATCATAACCAACAGCCTTATCCCAACCATATATGCCTGGACTTTTGTACTTTCTTTGCCATTCATTCCTATTAAGGGCAAAAACACATTTGCAATGTTATTCAGTCTATTTAATATCATTAACTCATCCATGAAGCATCAATATCTGATGCCTTCCCCTGTTTTGTGGCAAAACAATGGTGAAATTGTGTTGATTACTACTACAAGAGTAAGTAATCTGCGATTCCTTTCTGACAGTTCCACAAGAACTTTTACGTTGTTGAATCAACTCCATATCCTGCTTATGTTACAGTAGCCATACCTTACATCCATTATGCAGTTGAAAATTCTTCTACGTTAAAGAATACACAATATACACAATACACAATATGCAGAGTTGGTCTGTGTGTGTGTGCACATGCCCGCGCGTGTGTGTGAGAGAGAGAGAGATTTTACTAATGAAAATACAGAAACACAGCTTTAAGTCTCAGCTTCTACTGAGCTAAAAAATATCAAACCTCCATAGTCAAAAGAAAAGGATGTTTCAAAATGGAAAAATAAAAAAAGAAAAAAAGAAAAAGTTCATATGGTGTATTTGACCATCTCTAATCCTGCATTGGGCTTTAAGCCTTTTGGATTGAAAGATTTGGAGAAATGAGTAGATAATAAAAGAAAAGAGTAAGAATCCCTTGTCTAGTTTGTACATTTAATTAGATCAATAAACATAACCAAGAAGACTTTGTCCCATCTATTTGTATACTATTACAAATATAAACATATCCAAGATGAAAGAAACAAGCAAACCAGGGTAAATATGTTGTCAAGACAGCCACGTAATAAATAAAAATCTCAAAAAAAAAAATAGTACAAAGTAATTAGATCAATAAACATTTAATTAGATCAATAAACATTTAATTAGATCAATAAACATTTAATTAGATCAATAAACATAACCAAGAAGACTTTGTCCCATCTATTTGTATACTATTACAAATATAAACATATCCAAGATGAAAGAAACAAGCAAACAAGGGTAAATATGTTGTCAGGACAGTCACGTAATAAATAAATATCTCCACCAAAAAACAAAAGTACAAAGCAAATACTCTATGCCAATCAGCTAGACACCGGCATAATACAACCATCAAGAAATTCTAATGCAATAAATGTGTTGTTTTTACATCTTTCTCCAAAGAAAAAGAAGCTCAAGTATCTGATTCTGCTGGCAAAGAATCCAAACTGATCCACAGCAGAGAGAGAACCGATACCAATCTATTTCTCCATCAATACTAGACCGTTAAATCCATTGTCAAATCATAACAAGAAGCGGAAAACCAAACTTTCATCCAAAGAAAGCACGAGCCGCCAGATTCACACGTCCCGTCACAATGTTTCCGTGTCTTCCGGTAGACATAGACCATGGTAACAGGGACAGCCAAAAGATAGAATAACAACATCAATCAACAACACCACAATCTATATGTTCTCCCCAACAGATCAGGTAAAAGTAGTAGGTACAACAATCAACAGTTCAATATGAGAAACATGTTATTTTTCCATCTTTCCAAAAGAAAAGCCCTAAATTAAACCGATTTAGACAAGGGAGAAAAAAAAAAAAAAATGAAAATCATTCCAATAACCAACCAAAAAAACGCCGCATCATTTCGACAAACAGAGCTAATATCGTCTCCCTACTTTATTATACAATCAATCACCAAATCATAACAAGAAAGGTGAAGAAGACCCGGCCTTTAATCGGAAGAAACAGAGGAAAGCACGAGAGATAGAGAGACGATACTCACACGGCTCGGTCTTGATGCTTCCCGGCCTTCCAGTAGGCGTAGGCCATAGTGAACTGGTAGAGGTCCGTAAGGAGTGGGGTCACCATCGGATTCGTCGCCCCGTGGATCACCCCCTCCTCCGTCACCGAACCATTCATCTTGGCCGCCGCCTTATCCTCCATGGATCCGCTCATCTTTTCCCTCTATCCGCTAGGGTTTCGATCGCCGCAGCCGCAGCCGCCGCAAAGAGCGGAAGAGAAGGCGGCAGGGCGGAAGGTTCTGCAAGAAAGATGGTATGCGACCGACGGTGTGGAATCCTTAAATCGGACGGCAGTTGAGGAGGTGACGAGAACGAAGAAGTCGTTATTTATAGTTCATTTCCACCCCTTATCGCCCTCACGCATTGATTCGACTGCCAGCCAGAGACTCACGAGTACGTGAGGGAACGGACACGCGTCGTCTACCGGTTTGGTTTGTATACCTTGAATCCTCCCTTCGACCTGTTGGTCACCGGGGAAATTATATTAAAAAATAAATAAAAAAAAAAGGTGTCAACCAGAGCGGTTCCGGTGCACCGAATCTCCCATTAAGCGTAGCGATCGGACTATTCTGTTGAGCCTCATAATATTATATATATATAAAATTGATATGATCTTATTTATATTCTATCCATCAACCATTATTGACATATGAGATGAGATGCGAGCTACTTGTGATTAATAATATCATGCATCAATGGATGATGGCCATCAATGGCTTGATGAGCATCAAATGACTCGCTGTGCCTTTCCATCAAATGACCTTACGAGCGTTGAAACCAACTTGCTTGATATGTCTGCATCCATATAGCAGAGTGTGTGACTCACGTACCTTGATGTCCGACCATTCAACACGTGGAAGTGCATCATTATGCAATGATAGTGCGAATTGCATTAGTGAGTTCATGAACATACGCACCATCACGCTGAGAGTTAGCATATACCAATTATCATCTCCAATGGAAGACCATAATGGCACATGAGAGTTAGCGAAGTGCTTGCATTATAACGATTTATTTTTCATTTGCAATTTATGAAGGACTTTTTTTTTTTTTGTACAACCCTTGTATATGGTTAGATTTTTAAATTTTAGAGCAATTTATGGTTATATGAGATTTGTCTCTTGTTAAGAGATGTTAGATGATCAAAACTAGAAGGGAATGCATTTCAACAATCAAATTATTATTTGAATACTTATTTACTTGCTTTTCTATTAATTTGAAGATATGCAAATGTCATATTGACATTATGGCTTTTGTAATAGATCTTATATGTAATGATCATAATTATCTTTATTTTTTTTTTAAACTTTTTAGATTTATAATCAATAGTTCCTATACTATTGTTATAAATGCTTTCTTGTATTTGGCATGTCAAATGCAAATGGTTTACTCAAGGGAAGGATCATTCATGGCTGGCAGTGGTATTGGCATTCTCATCCTCCAACTTTATGTCCTTATCAATCAATACTTTTTAAAGTAGTTTTGATAACCATAATCTATGTTTAACTTATATGTATATTATCTTTTTTCTTTCATGCAGCATAGAACATAAGAGCTAAAAGACTTAAGGATTCCAAGTCTATTCACGAAAATCAAATAGTAGGTAGTTGATGTGAGCTAATTCGATTAGGATTGGTAACATGTGGTATAGTCGGATACCTACACAAAGAGAAAAAAATTTAATTAGAAAAGGACTCGATGGCCATCCTGTCCAATTTTAATCAGGACTCTCCTTATATGTGATAAGGCCAATTCTTAAAAAAATTAGCCAAATAATTCCTATTAGGATATAATTTTTTCGAAGATCAGGATTTACAAAGCAATATAAGAATCTATCTTATGGTAAAACTCCTCTAAACATCTATAAAGCAATTCTAATCATGCTAGGTAGAACAACTCTCCCTTTTCTTGCTCTTTTTGTTTAAGTCCTATGCTGCCCGTTCAAGAGACCTAGGCCACTCTTCAACCTTTGGCTAACTTGAGCATCGAAAGGTTTTTTTCGAAGGGAAACTTCAAGGTCTCCTAACACTCTTTTTTTGATACAAAAAGTTTAACGAGAAAGATAAATGGATGATAAGAAACCTAGGTCACTCTTCCACCTTTGCTAACTTAAGTATCGAAAGATTTTTCTTAGAGGAAAACTTGAAGGCCCCCTAATGCTCTTTTTTTGATATAGAAAGTTTAATGAGGAAAATGAATGGATGACTAGGAGGTGCTCTACTTTGTGAGTAAGAAGAAATCTCATTTAGCTTGAAGATCAAAAAAAGGCATCAAAAGTAGTGATGAAGAAATAGGGATGAAGACATATCAACCCCACCTACATAAGTTTGCCTTAGAGTGTATCGATATAACTAATGCAAGTCAGCTATAGCAGAAGATCAAGATTCTAACTATGTGAAGTCAAGGTAAGTGTATGAAAGTAACAGATGGATCTACTTTAAATTATGGAAGCGTAGATTTGAAAATAGTAATAAGTAGGGGTGGAAATTTGTGTTGCTATCTCATGTTGAAATTGCGATATAACTCCAAATCTATCTATGAAAATCAAATAGTAGGTAGTGAGGATAAAATAGGGGTGAAGTCATATCAACCCCAATTACACAAGTTTGCTTTAGAGTATATAGATATAACTAACGAAAGCCAACAATAATGAAAGACTGAGATCCTAACTGTGTGAGGTTCAGATAAGTATATGAAAGTAATAAGATGAATCTACTTTACATTATGGAAACATAGATTTAAAAACACTTACAAGTAGAAGTGGTCATTCATGTTGTTATGTCGTATTCGCATCGTGTCAAAGCTGGGGTATAACATTATATGGGTCGACATGAAATATTATTAATAAAAAATATTAATTGGATCATAACTATATCATTTTTGAGTTGGCACAAACCTACAAACCCGCTTAACGTGAAATCAAACCCATTTATTTCATCTTGGGTTCAAATTATGTTTGTATATTGTGTTCAATTTTATCACCCCTACTTGTAAGTAAAAGGTAACTAGAGATATGGACCACTAAGATAATCTCAGTAGGACTTGAACAAGGTCCCTCATATCCCGCAAAGGATCAAGATTTTCTAATAAATAAGTAATAATAAAATATTTTTTAATATTTTCTTATAATTATTTGAATTCAAAGAAAATAAGAAAAGTAACTAACAAGCTAAATTTAAGCAGGAGAATCAAAAAGTAAAACAAGAGACAGTTAGAAACAAAACTAATTTAGAATATCGAGTTGGAATCGGACTATTTGAATCTCTTAATCCAATCGAAGCCACTTTGACCTTCACTCGGACTTTTCACATCTTCGCTAACATTACATCGACTTTATATATATCAGTTTCGCTCTAAGAAGAAAAGTCTTTGAATTGCACAAAAATTGCAATATTGCACTAGAACAAAGCAAAATCACACTACTAAGAGCCCTTATAAGGAGACTCAAAAAAACTTCCACTCAATTCACTATAATCCAAAAAGAGAGAAGCATATGTGGTATCTATAAGATTGTAAGATCTTTTACAATACTTAGAGGTTGTTTGGTTCGTGATAATCTACTTTCGTAATATGATATTGTTATATAGATTATCATATTTAACAATGAGACATGGTAATCTGAACAGTAATATTTGATTCCTAGTGATTTAAGATTATCATAAATTATGATAATTTTTAATTATTAAAAATATTCTTATGGTGAGCTTATCACCATGAGATACAATTTGTTGGTATAGTTTTTCTGTTGAATCATAGGCTTAGATAGCAATGACACTGGTTGATTCCCTTAGTAATAATTTTTTACTTTAACCTTCAATGGATGCAAAATAACTTATGTAGAAAACATACTTGACAAAGGATGTGATAGAAGTGATTCATTCTCAAAATTTTATCTATGCTGTTTTTGGTAAGATTTTGAAACTGTCTTGAGCTTTTTGGATGCTATAAGTCAAGTATTACTGCATGATGATGCTTGATCCTCAATCGAGACTTCTCAGGATTGCCCATGGGGCCTTCTAGCTGAATTTTGAGGGAGGTATACTTTTGGGCTGCATCAGTAATAAAATATTCATTTCTAGATTCAAAAGATTCTCCCTCATCTTTTAATATAATCATAAATTATCAAAAACTTATAGAATGACTTTTGTAACAAACGTACGGAAGTTAATGTTTTATTCTTCTTTTTGTGTTCTGAATGCTAAACCAGTCCTCCTTTATCTCTCTTTTCTCCCTCTCATTCCGTTGTGATAATGTTATAATATTGTTCAACACTAGACACAATCATGCCCTTTAAGAAGGGTAGTTCAAATTTTTTGTGCATTACGTGCAGTCAAATGAGTAGAAATGTTGAGATCAGCAGGACAAAGCTTCTACTGGTTCCTTGGATATCCTAAGCTCCTGAGCCACAAGTTTGTCGCAGCACTATAGTGGAGTCCATCAAGTTTTCAGGTAGGAAAGGGTTCCATAAGTCAGTAATATCAGCCTCAAAGTTTTGCATGCTCCGTTAAGAGAAAGGATCCAGAAAACAATGGGGGGTAAGCATGAGTGGGCCACGAGTGAACCAGACCAAAACAGAAGGAAAACAACAATAATATGAGTTTGTCCAAGGATGTGATGGTTCTCCGATTGGACTAAATTTCTCACCTGCATACTGAGAGGTGCAAGCAACAGAAACCAACCTTGCTTTCCACATTCTCTGGCTTGTGGGAACACTCAAGACTATTATTGCATATTAATGACAGCAGGTTGATGCCTGCCAATAATAGTCGAGTCTTTGAAAATTTTCTGGTGGGCTGAGCAGCCAAAGCTATTCTTGGTGGTGATGCGAACTACATAGAAACTGCACCTTATTTTGTCATTGTCAATGAAATGCGACCAAATTCATTTTTATTTGAAGTTGACAATGGTTGCATCATCCAAACCACATAAAGTTTGCAGTATGGGGGAACCATCTATTGTTTGCTGTTATTTATAACATGAATGGTTTTCTTTCTCACCCAAGAGGATACCTTATATATGATGCCAACTAATTTAGGATTAAAACTTCATTATTGTTATTGTTGTTGTTATTGATGCTTCTTATATACAAGTGTTTGGTGGTGCATCCTTCAGTGTTTGGACCTTTTGTTAATTTATCTTGACTACGTCTTCCTCCGTCAGCCATGTGAAACTAGTGAAAGCCTTTCTATGATGCTGACAAATAACACATCCCAATATTAATTTGACAGTGCATCATTTTATTTGAAAGTGCATCATCCAAACCACATCAAGCCGGCTGCATGTGGGAACCATCTATTGCCTGCTGTTATTGAGTACTTTTCTTTCTCACCCATCCTCTTTTGAGGACATCTTATATACAAGTGTCGGGTGGTGCATCCTTTAGCGTTTGGACCTTGTTAATTTATCTTGACTCCATCTTCCTCCATTGGTTCAACGCATCCTGTTCTACAATACTCACAAATGACGCATCCCAACAGTAATTTCCCCCCTCTCTCATCCTGTCATATTTTTACCCTCTATTCCAGCGCTAGTTCATTTGCCTCGGAGCCTCAACAGAGGCCCAGAAGAATAAGGTGGTCCTTTCATCTGAAGAGGTCTCAAACTTTACCTGGAGCTGGGGCACTTTGACTGTGCTTCTCTCTGTGGTCCAGGAAGCTCGCCTCAATAGCCACCATCCAAAACTCTGAGAATTGGGCCAGCCCACGTGATGCCACTTTCTTTCCTAAGCTAATGTTCTTGCGGACAGTGGATGTTTACGGTAAGATAAGATCAAAGCTTGCATCCCCCTTCGCACATGGAGACGGCTTTCTTTTTTCTTAAAAGAGTTGAGGACAGCCTGGAGGTTAAAGGCGGTGAAGTGTCATCAAAATGCTAGTCTTTGAAATGGCCCTCAAGGGTGAGTTCCAACTCCACTTTCTATCACCATGGCTCACGTTAATATTTCCAGAATAGGCAGCGCTTGTTGATAAAGTAACAAGAAAAGTCATGATGAATGAAATAACCTTCAATTGTTCTTGTTTTTTTACTGTTTGATTTGATTTTGATATACATATGTATATATATATATATATATATATATATATATAAGTTTTTTTAATAGATATTTTTCATATATTCGAATAGAGAATGCATCACTAATTTAATCAACGGAACACGTTTCTAACTCCTAAGCGGTGTACGCTTTTTAGCGTAGTCTTCTAGGAAACTTCCCCACGGAGACCCTCGTGCTCCGATGCTGACTGGTACTTCACGACCGCACCCGCACTCTACGCTCCACACGTGCTACAAATGGATGGGTTTATCCGTCACGGTGCTTCTCACGTGCAGATAAGCCATCAGCCACCGACCGAATCGGCGGACCTCCCATCCGATCAGGCATCACATGATCGGACGGCTAAGATAAGACTCAATCTCGAGGAGCCCCCAAGGTTAGGAAGGGCATTATGGTCATTTTATTTCCCTGCGGGGAATTCCGTACTCTAGAAGGGACCCGCCGAGCCCCAGGCGGTCGCTGGTCAAAGAGGGCCGGGGTAGGCGAGCCAGCTGGGAACACGTGCGGCCTTGGTCGGGCACGTGCACGGGTAGCAAGGCGGGCGGAAGACTGGCCATCCCCGGCGTCGCTGCCGGGTTGACCGGGAACACACCCCCCGGTGGTCCCCACCTCCGCACGCGCGCCACGCGACACGTCACCGTGCGAGCCCCACCCGTTCCAAGGCCGACGTGTCGACATCTAACAGCCTTTCGTGGCCAGCCCTCGTCGGCTAGTGGCTCCGCGGTCGTGCCGTGCAACGGAGCTCCCGCCGAATACCGGATCCTCCTCTGGGTCCCACGACGTACCGCACCAACTTTGGACGCGTGGAGGCTATTGATCGGCTGAAACGGGTGTGTGCCGTTGGAGGGTAACAGCGGCGGAGGAAGGTCGATGGCGTGGTCTTCACAGAATATTTGTACCCCGAGGCTAGGGAGCCGGCTCGTCCCGCGCCCGAATAAAGAGGCCCAGCGGTTCGCGGACGCCCGGGGCCCACCCATTTCCCGGTCCTACCCTCTCCCCAATGTTTGACCGCCCACCACCTATACCCTTTGACCCACCCATCCCAACCGTCCGAAACTACCTCAAGATGCGAGCATTCACGATGGACGGTCATGATCTACTCGAACTGACGACATTCGAGATGCGCTAAACCCCACGCGGCCCGAGTTGGCCGATCTCGGGAACGACAACCGTCGGATCGGTGGACCGTCCTGGCGCCAGGAAGCATCCCACGGGGCCGACGTTCCCCCACCAATATTCCCACAATTGTAATAGGTGATGGTAACGGGAGTGGGATGTTTAAAGCACGAGCAAACAAGACACATGTGACCCTCCCCGTAAAGAGGCCCGATCCCATAGGGCTATTTTGGGAATGTTGGACCCTGAGCGAGGGCACCTACCCGCACGTGTGAAGTCCCCGATAAGAGTCCCCCCAAACCCATGCCTAGTTGACACCCAGGAGAGCACAGCTTGCTATCAGGTAGTTTGATTTCTAAAGAGACGGGGGGAGAGAGAGAGAGAGAGAGAGAGGAGGGTACCTGTGAGGGGATGCCGGGGAGCGTGGCGCCGTTGGATCTGGCGGGGGTGACGATACCGTACCACTTCCGGTGCCCGATCTCGCTGGAGCTGATGCGGGATCCGGTCACCGTGTGCACCGGCCAAACCTATGACCGGGCGAGCATCGAGTCGTGGGTGGCGACCGGGAACACGACGTGTCCGGTCACGCGTGCGCCGCTCACCGACTTCACTCTCATACCGAATCACACCCTGCGCCGGCTCATCCAGGACTGGTGTGTCGCTCATCGCTCACTCGGGGTGGAGCGGATCCCGACCCCGAAGCAACCGGCCGATCCGAGCCTCGTCCGGCTCCTTGTCTCCCAGGCCTCCGCCGGCGAGCCCGGCGCCCGCGGGGCCGCGCTCCGGAGGCTTCGGGCGCTCGCGCGGGAGAGCGACAAGAATCGTGCGGTCATCTCCACCCACGAGACCCGATCGGCGTTGATCGAGATCGCGTTCGATGATCCGGATCCGGATCTGGGACTGGAGGCGATAGGGGTACTGGCCATGTGCTCGCTGACGGATGGGGAGAGCGCGGCGGTGGCGGGGCGGCCGGAGAGGCTGAGGAGATTGGTGGAAGTGATGAGGGGGCATCCTGCGACGGAGGCGCGAATCAGCGCGGCTGCGGTGGTGGAGGCGGTGGCGGCGGGGGCGCGGTCGGCGGAGGCGCGGGCGGCGGTTGGGGGCACGGAGGGTGTGATGGAGGGGCTGGTGGCGCTGGTGGAGGAGAAGGGGAGCAGCGCGCGGGCGGTGCGAGTGGGGATTCGGGGGCTGTTCTCGCTGTGCCTGGCGAAGGAGAACCGGGCGCGGGCGGTGGCGGCCGGGGCGGCGGCGGCGGTGGTGGGGCGCATCGGGGAGCTGGCGTCGGAGCGCGGGGACGCGGAGCGGGCGCTGGCGACGGTGGAGCTGCTGTGCCGGACGGAGGGTGGGAGGGAGGCGGTGGTGGCGGGAGCGGGGGGAGAGGCGCCGGCGGTCGCGGCGCTGGTGAGGGCGATGGCCGGGAAGGCGTCGGAGAGGGCGGCGGAGCACGCGGCGGGGGCGCTGGTGGCCGTGGTCGGAGGGTCGGAGTGGCTCCAGAGTGTGGCGGTGGGGGCCGGGGTGGTGACCCAACTCCTCCTCATGGTGCAAGGGGGCTGTTCGGAGCGCGCCAAGAGGAAGGCTCAGCTCCTCCTGAAGCTTCTTCGGTCGGCGTGGCCCCGCCACGATTCCATCGCCAACTCCGACGACTTTCTCCAGCCTTTCTAAAAGCTTTGCTCCACTACCACTGTTCTATTCTCTGACCACAGATCTATTAATCCACAATTAATTTCTTCTTTCTTTCTTTCTTTCTTTCTTTCTTTTTTTTATTGTTAATTTTTGAGATAATTAAGTCCATCTTATTCCTTACCTCCATTAATCAATGGGGATAAAGATAGATGGTTATGAGATTAGAGTGGGGTGAAGTGGGAGTTTGGGATATGGAATATGTGGTCATGAGTGGTGTTTGGATTATGGAATGGATGGGATGGGATTTCGAGTGTGTATGTATGGTTTTGTATGTATGGATTTTGATTTGGAAAGGATGGATAGGTGACATGGCTTCAATTTCCATGAGTCATTTTTGTTGTTAATTTTGCTGTTTTATATTCTTATTTTATTTGTTTGGTTGGGAGTTAAAGTACATAATGGACAGGAAAAGCAGGAGAACAAAAGCTGTCCTACTTTGCCTGGTAGTGGTAGTTGCAGAATGGAATGTTATTCTCTCTTTAGATTTGAGGGAGTGGGAGTTGTGTTATCATTATTTCCATGCCTTTATGACTCTGACCAAGGTCAGTGATGGTGAGGGTAGGTGAACTCTCTGTCCTAACCCTTGGATATCATCTCTCTTTTTGTTTGTTCTCAAATAAAAACTCTTTAGCCAGCTGCAAATAGTGGGGTTATGGTTTTCCTAGTTTGCATCAAGAATAACTTTTGAGTACATGAAGCAGCATTAATGGGGATCAATGAATCTAGAGCATATAAGTAGGTGGCAACCATACCATGAATTCATAGAACAACCACCATAAGTTCAGCAACCATCTTATAAAAGCACTTGTAATAGTGAAGCTTTACTTTTATGATT
Organism: Metroxylon sagu; assembly: GCA_017589505.3. Lineage (NCBI taxonomy): Eukaryota > Viridiplantae > Streptophyta > Magnoliopsida > Arecales > Arecaceae > Metroxylon > Metroxylon sagu. Next base: position 669,532 of record JACVBY030000465.1, read on the forward strand.
ATTATTATTATTATTATTATTTTTATTTGATCTAAGATGTCTTAATTATGATCCTAGATGAATCTGAACTTATCAGCAAAGGTGATATGAGTTAGCTACATTATCTAGTTATAGGCATATAACCGCATGGCCTAGTTAATTATGAAAAAGAGCCCCATAGGACATAGTGCAAGCCATATGATTTCAAGATGCATGATATGCATTGAACTTTATTATATATTTATGCACAGTAAAAAAATAATTATATATAATATAAAGTTAATTATGTGTAAAAAAATAGAGCGATGGCGTATTAAAGAAATTTTATAGGATGAATCGAATATTATGAAATTCGTCAATTGAAGGTGTGGTCAACGAAAGGACTAATTGGATAGGGTTCTTTTATTTGTTGTTTACAAGGGTTTTGTGCTTTAGGTTTGTGGTGACTGTTTATTTTTTGGGACACTTTTTTGAAAAGGATAGCATTGAGGACCTCATGTGGGTGGTCTGGATGGTTGGTTTCCTTCGTTGTCTTTGAATGCAAGATAGTCTTGGGCACGAATTGAATCCAAATGGGAATTATAGCCTGGTACGAAGAGAGATGGCAAAAGAGGGAGAGGAAGAGAGATACAAAGGGAAAGGAGTGCCTAGCTGTTGGCCATGGATCACGGCTGTGGTTGTCATCACATGAAAATGGATGGAACCATGAGATCACATGGCTTGGCCAATTCAAGCTCTCAACTCGAGTGGCCAACGCATGAAATGAGAGAGCCACAATTGCCCTTTTCCATCTTTTGTCTACGTGGGGTCTCGTCTAAGGGGAAGTCTCTGGAGGTCAACTCGGCTTTTGCTGATGGTCCCCCATCCTCCACCAATGGGAAGCCATTTAGCCCACTAACTAGTTTGTGATTGGTCCCATGGGGATGGGGACTTTTGAGGCAAAGCAAGGGTGAGGATAAGAAATGGGAGACCCATATCTCCACATACGAGCTAGAAAATCTTAAATTAAGCATCCCCATGTCATGCTATCAAAGATGCCACAAATCAAGAATCATTAAAACAAATCTTTACATCATTCATGACCAAAACTTCTTCCTCAAATCATGCATCATAACTTTTGAAGTCACGAGTTGCTGTAATTCCTTCGCTGTAGGTTGAAACATCTTTTTCTTTATTTTTACATTTCTAGTCAACTTAGACTGTGTGCATCCGTGCGCACTCAACGAGTAATGTAAACTTAGCAAAAAATCTTTCATTGTTTAATCTTTCATCTGTATCATTGTTTTATATCCTTTAACAGTCCCTGCTACAAGCAATTTTCTTGTTGAAAAAAATATTTCCTAAAACTTATTTTTGTTAGGGGCTAAAGTCTCATGACCAAGTAAAATGTATACATTGTTAGGGATATATATATATTATATTACATTATATTACCGAGTTTTGAAAATGTATCAAATTGCCTTCTTTTAGATGAATGTTGCAATAATAATGTTGTAATAATATTAAACTGCCAGTCCATCACAGAACATGGCAACCAAATGAACTGCTGTTCTAACTCATGCAAGGCAAAGCCTTAGCTGGCCTAGCTGGCCTAATGCTTCCAGACTCAAGCTGGTTCTTGGATGCATTTCTTGCAAGGAAGGAATCCGGGCTGATTGGCTCGCCAAGCAAGCTTTACATTTTCCCACAATCTTCAAGTAAGATTCTATTTTGTGACAGCAGCTCTGTTTTGTTTCACAGAGAGATTAGCGCAATTGCTTGGACTCTAATCTTTACTGATTTTTTTTTTTTTTTAATTTTAAAGAAAAGATAAGATGGTGATGCTTAAACTTTATTGCAAACTAGTTACATGCCGATGCATTGTATTTATTGTCTTTAATTTTTTTTTCTTTATGATGATGCAATTGTAACCTTTTTTTTTTTTTTTCTTTCTTTCATCCAGTGGATATGTTGCAATGTCTTCTACCATAGTCATCCATTTTATATGCATAATATATATATATATATATATAATAATATGAGATTTATTCTCAATAACTTTTATTGGCTAAAATATATTTTTAGTCCTTAAACTTTCATTCAAATTTATTTTGATCCTCAACTTTTTAATTATTACAATGTAGTCCCTCATTGTAACACTACATTCCTAACATCCATTAAATGAGATCGGTTAGAATCGATGCAATAGCTAATGTATCAACCTCTTACGAACATATAAAGGCTTTTTTCTACTGATATATCAAATGTTCTATCAATTTTACCTGATTCTATGTAATAGAATGTTGGGAATGCAATATTAAAGACTAAATCATGCAATTAAAAAATTAAGGATCAAAATAAATTTTGAGTCTTAAGATTGGAGGCTAAAAATGTGTGTCGAGAGAGAGAGAGAGAGAGAGAGAGAGAGAGAGAGAGAGAGAGAGAGAGAGAGAGAGAGAGAGAGAGAGTTTCTTTCCTCAGATACACAGGATTCCTTGCAGGCCGGGCCTTTGATGGCCCCCTTGTTCTGCCGTGAAACAGCTAGACTTGACGTTAAATACTTCTTGGTGACTGACATAGCTTGCAGGCCGGGCCTTTCAAGACCTCCTTGTTCTGCCATGAACCAGCTGGACTTGACATTAAATAGTTCACGGTGACTGACACAGCTCGTGGGTTCCAGGCTAACTTTAACCAAGATTCGACTTCATTTTCATTTTGAGCCCAAATCCTGTGCAACTCATGGCCTTGACCATTGTTGCTTGTTAAAATTTAATATGATTCGTGAAATTTGTTTTGATATTTCCATTTTAAGATGGTGTGGCCTGAACCCAGTCCCACCTCTTTTAGTTGAAGACACATTTCACACCGGGTTCACTATCATGGTTCAGTATCACTTGCTAAATAGACAATAGCTAGAATAACCATCATATCTTCGGAGACAGGAAGCACCATTCGGAAGTACTGCTCAATATTAAAAAAGAAAGTCTACAACTCTTTTTGCATCATAAAGCCCCGCCATAGCTCTATGGCTCTGGCACCCACATTTGTCCAGTTTCACTTTTTTTTTTCAAGGTTATGAGTTGGTGCAGCCCTAATTGCTCGTGTGAGCACTTAACCCTCTCAACCAATTTGTTAATTGTTCTTATAGATGTTTGACAGACTTTTGGGTGAGCTACATTTAAGGAGCTCAATGTGCCAATGGATCCTTTCTAGAGATCATATTTACATCCAAATCCAAAATATATATTAAATTGAAATCCAAATTTAAACTTAATTATAACTATATATCTATACCTAATATTCAACCCAGAAAGATAAGCCATCATATTGAGTTTCAGGAAGAAATTAAGTATTTTATAAGTTGTTTTGCCATATTTTTAGATTATTTTTCATTATTTATACATCCAAATTAGTATTTCATGAATCAAGAAATACAAAGAGAATAATAAGACAAAAGATATAAAAGGTATACACCAAACATGGTGTCTATTCAATTATTATTTTTATCACCTAAGCATCTATGCAAACAAAAAATATGAAAAAAAAAAGTATTGTATAATAAGAAAGCTTAATATAAATATCAAATCATAATAAAATATTAAAAAATGAATAATTTATTGGCAATAACTCATAATGCATGACATATAGGGATGATGGATGAAGATGAGTTGCAATATAGTGTTTTTTTGTTAATTATTTACATTTTCTATATAATAGAGATGAACCAGATGAAATTGTGTAGATGCTTATATGTCATTCCACGCAAAGATCCAGGCTCTAGCTGGGTTTGCTTACTAATTGAAAAGCTCCTAATAAGTATAATACGAATTATCTAACAAGTACTTTAGTAAGAATTTTAGAGTTCTATATGTAAATTTTTTAGAATACTAAACAATAATTAAAATTCAATAATAGGTGGCTTTCTTAATGGAAAGAAACTGAACACTGATAAGGAAAGAAAAAGAAAACCTATCCTATTTATAATGAAGCCCTAAAAAATTCTTTCATCATTGATCACTATTAAATTTTAGGCCCATATAAATCATCTACCTATATCACTCAATAATAGGTGTATATAAACCCAAATAATATAGAACACATAACAATAGTATTTGAGTGATGCTCAATTCCTGGCCATTCATGATGGGGCTTATTGGAAATGAGAGCCGTGGTATTTTTTGACCTACAATTAGAAATCTCTTGGCTTAATGTCTATCTTTACATAGTTGTATATATGGGTGTATAAGAAAATAGACTAAATTGTAAAATTGTTCTAAACCATGTTTTTTGATTTAGTTTAAATCATTTTTTAATCTCTCAATTGATCTCGATTTAAAAATTTTAAAAGTAAAAAAAGTTAGTTTGGCTGTGATTTGAATTATTTTAAAAAATTAATATAAATTGAGTCAAATCGTGTGCATATACTATTCAAGCTTTCATTTATAATACAGTTAAAATTAAGGTACGATGAACATTCATGAATGATTAGATTATATGAGAGTCATGATCCTTTTCATTATGAATAATTAGGTTGCTATTTGGTCATATAAAGTTTGTTTATATAAATATTTATAGATAAATCATTAAATTAAATCAAAATTTTTTGTTTGATTTAGTAGGACAGCTGCGTTGGCTTTAATTTTGATTTTAAAAACCAGATAGGAATCGATTTAATTCTAAAAATAGCCTGAATTCAATCGAACCGACCTATATGTTGCATACGTAGAATTAGTTATGTGTGTGTCGTGGAATGGTCTCGGCTTCAACTAGAAAATAAAATGCTTTTTAGTCAACTGGTCAGTCTTCCATGAGGTTAATAGTCAGCCACTTGGGCAGATTAATTTGTATTAGACGACAACTTATAATATATAAATTTTATGAATTAAAATACATCAATTCAAACGTTTTATATTTCTCATGGAATAATGAGCCATAAATAAGGGCAACCGCAGCCTGGACTTTGGCCATGGTGATCTGTGACGTTTGGCAAAGAAAATGTAAACAAAATGAGAACAAGACTCCTAATAAACCTCTTATGCACCATCCACGGGAACTAATGCTACAATGGAATATATGCCAATTTTATTAGGAAAATGGTCTGTAACTGCCCAAAAAAATATGTGAAAGTTTGTTGCATAGTGTTGTTTGTAGAATGGCAAGGTTTTCGGTGTAAATTAAATGCATTGATGTAAAATTCAAACAGCACCAATGCAAAATAAGTAATAAAAGATTAAAAAAGTATTAAAAAGATAAAAAAATATTTCAAAAATAATAACAAATCAAGAGTCTATTTTTGATTCTTTTATTTTCTGCCATAGCTATTCTCATTTTCTCATTCTACTCTTAATCAAATATAAAAAATTCTTATTCATTTATCATTAAAAAGACAAAGTTTGTTAGGAACCAATAAAGGATAGAATTTGTTGGAACTAAAAATTTAATTTTTAGGAAGTTGGCTGCACTTATGTGCATAATAATATGCTAGCCCCCAAATGCTCACGTGAGTACAGTAATGTTGCAGGTTAAAACCTTTCTACCCTCAAATCTTAATTGTTGCCACCCAAATCCCTACCCCCTTATCACAATTCAGATTATGCATAGAATCAATAATTCTTTGGCACCAGTTCTATAGATTTTGAGACCCTCTGCTTGTGGGAGACCATCAGCTTAGGTTCCCACTTAAGTTTAAACTGAGACCTTTTACTTGGAGAGAAGGGTTAACAAGCTACACTAGATGTTTAAAATCCTATTTAAAATTCTTATGATGCTTTTTGGCATTTACAATGTCATATCTTGACAAGTTCATGTGGAGTACTTTGGATTAATTCGGATCGATAAAGATTGGATGGTGATCCAGAGAAATGCTATTTTAGGTTATACATTGGCATAAAATTCAAGTAGCATTAATATAAAATAAGTAATAAAAAATTTAAAAAGTATTGAAAAGAAAAGAATTTATTTAAAAAGTAATAACAAATCAAGAGTCTACTTTTGATTCTTTTAGTTTCTGTCACAGCTGTTCTTACTTTCTCATTCTACTCTTAATCAAATATATAAAAATCATATTCATTTATCATTCAAAAAACAAAGTTTGTTAGGAACCACCAAAGGATAGAGCTTGTTGGAACTAAAAATTTAATTTTTAGAAGTTGGCTGCACATATGTGCATAATAATATGCTAGCCCCCAAATGAAGTTCATGTGAGTACAACAATATTGCAGGTTAAAACCTTTCTATCCTCAAATATTAATTATTGCCACCCAAATCATCACCTCTTAGCACAATTCAAATTATGCAGAATCAACAATTATGTGGCACCAGTTCTATAGATTTTGAGACCCTTCGCTTGTGGGAGACCATCAGCTTAGGTTCCCACTTAAGTTTGGACCGAGACCTCTTACTTGGAGAGAAGAATGAACAAGCTGAGCTAGATGTTTAAAGTCCTATTTAAAATTCTTATGATGCTTTTTGGCATACCTTGACAAGTTCATGTGGAGTAATTTGGATCAATTCTGAACGATAAAGACTGGATGGTGATCCAGAGGAATGCTATTTTAAGTTATACATCAGTGTAAAATTCAAGTGGCATTAATATAAAATAAGTAATAAAAAATTAAAAAAGTATTAAAAAGAAAAAAAAATTATTTAAAAAATAATAACAAACCAAGAGTCTACTTTTAATTCTTCTGGTTTCTGTCACAGCTGTTCTCATCTTCTCATTCTACTCTTAATCAAATATATAAAACTTTTATTTCTTTATCATCAAAAAGACAGTTTGTTAGGAACCACTAAAGGATAGAGTTTGTTGGAACTAAAAATTTAATTTTTAGAAAGTTGGCTGTAGATATGTGCATAATAATATGCTAGCCCCCAAATGAAGTTCACGTGAGTACAGCAGTGTTGCAGGTTAAAATCTTTCTACCCTCAAATCTTAGTTGTTGCCACCCAACTCCCTACCCCCTTATCACAATTCAGATTATGCATAGAATCAATAATTCTTTGGCACCAGTTCTATAGATTTTGAGACCCTCTGCTTGTGGGAGACCATCAGCTTAGGTTCCCACTTAAGTTTGGACCGAGACCTCTTACTTGGAGAGAAGAATTAACAAGCTGAGCTAAATGTTTAAAGTCCTATTTAAAAGTCTTATGATGCTTTTTGGCATTTACAATGTTATATCTTGACAAGTTCACGTGGAGTACTTTGGATCAATTCGGATCAATAAAGACTGGATGGTGATCCAGAGAATGCTATTTTAGGTTATGCATCGGTGTAAAATTCAAGTAGCACCAATGTAAAATAAATAATAAAAGATTAAAAAAGTATTGAAGAGAAAAAATATTTAAAAATAATAACAAGTTAAGAGTCTATTTTGATTCTTCACTTTGTAGTACAGCTATTCTCACCTTCTCATTCTATTCTTAATCAAATATATAAAACTCTTCTTCATTTATCACTAAAAAGGCAAAGTTTGTTAGGAACCACTAAAGAATAGAGTTAGTTTGTTGGAACTAAAAATTTAATTTTTAGGAAGTTAGTTGCAGATATGTGTATAATAATGTGCTAGCCCCCAAATGAAGTTCATGTGAGTACAACAATGTTGCAAGTTAAAACCTTTCTACCCTCAAATCTTAATTATTGCCACCCAAATCATCACCCCCTTTTACAATTCAGATTATACATAGAATCAACAATTCGTTGGTACCATTTCTATAGATTTTGAGACCCTCTACTCGTGGAAGACCATTAGCTTAGGTTTCCACTTAAGTTTGGACCAAGATATCTTACTTGGAGAGCAGTATTAGCAAGCTGAGCTAGATGTTTAAAGTCCTATTTAAAAGTCTTATGATGCTTTTTGTCACTTACAATGTCATATCTCGGCATGAACTCAAGAGGAATGCTATTTTAGGTAGATATTTTATTATTTGTTTTAGAAATATCTATTATTTATTTTGATGGATTTTTATTTTTAATATATTTAATTATATCAATAAATATTTTAAAAACATAATTGATAAACTTTTGAATAAAAATTTAATTTTAAGTTGACTCTTTTTAATCTTATTTAATTTTTTAATGGATTCATATTTGATTACCAATTATTAGATCTTAGCTATAAAATAATAGTTAGATACTTGACCTTGAACCGACTCGAACAACCCATTAGATCCAATGTTCTTTACATGGATTTTATCTGACTTGATTTGATCCAAACAATAAATGGATTGGATTCAAATTTAAAATTATGATCTAAATATAAAATCAAGTTGAATAGGGATTAAGCTTGACCCGACTTGGCCCAACGTATTTTGTAGCCCTGTAGACTAGTTTTCTTAGTCGTATATTTATAATTTTTACTCTCTTTGTGCGTGCAACAAGCCAAATTTAATACTTCATGACTATTTTGTTCTAATATTTGAAATTTTCAGCATGCATGCCTTTCTGCGCTAAGGATCAATATTCCTGAGAAGTTTGGATCCATATCTGAGTTTCAGCAGGATCACCTTTTATAGTGGGAAAAATGGATAAATAAATAATACTGTTGGGATTGTCAACAAAGAAAGGCTGGAATGATGTTTTTTAAATTGAAGCAGATATTACAACGTCTTCGAAACAAGCAATATGAAATCGTAGGTAAATACAGTGAAGCCACACTACAACCACACAAAACATGATCTGCTGTTCAATACCTTGCAGTTGTTAGCATAAGATTTTATTTAAAGTGTCGTTTTAACAATATCACTCTTGTTGCAGTAAACATAATGGTCGCAGTAAACAAAGAATTTATTATCAAACATATTTACTAGAAGGTTTAATATATGAACATGTTCGCTTATCTAAGTAAGCTCTTGTCATCAGTTGCCACTATATTCAGCATTTTATGATTGTCGAAGGAAAAAACCTCACGTGATGAATCATTGAACCATGTAAAATGAGTCCATTAGTTACCTATTTTTTGGAAATTTAGTCCTGGGATTAGCCCATCCATGTAAGTTTTGTTGAGTAGAACTGAGATTCTTGAGATCAGAAGAAACCATTAGAAGCCATTCTAAACTTCTTAAAAATTAGAATTAGTTTTTAATTCTAACAAACTTTGTCTTAAAGTTTACAAGTCCAATAAGGACATTAATATGTATCAAACAACAATAAGACTCTTAATACATATAGGAGCTGACTTATAATTCTTGTGGGATATGAGTTGATGAATTTTAATCTTTTTTTTTTCTTATAAGTATCTGTAACTTTTATCTTTGGCTGCAAGGTTGCCACATAATGCACTGTGCTTGCAACAACTTAGAGATGGAAAACTTCATTCAGCTGGATTAGGATATGTTCTAGTCCACCCACCCATGTGCTTTCCTTCCATGCCGCATCTTAAGCAATCTCTGATGGCCCCATTTATGTGAACGACTCCATCGATCACCCTGACTTCAATCTCTTGAAGAGCCTAGCATTGCCTGACGACACCATTCTTTGCTTCATACTCTCCTTACCCAAGATTGCCTCTTTGAGGATCCACTATATGATGGGAAGACCATGCTCAAGATTTGGAGCCTGAACAAGTTCACTAGTACTCTTGGAGCTTTCAACTGCCAAGAAGGTTAGTGTCCTCAAGCTCGCAAGAACAAATATGCTATGGAATTCTCACACATGGGAGGTCTACTACCCCAGCATCGTTATCATCCTTGGAGTGTTCAATAATTGCCATCTCAGTGGCAACAACAAGCTTGGCATTATTAGCATGAAGTTTGCAAGGAGGGAGAGTGCTAGAAGTCATTATGAACTTTCTAAAAATTAGGATTAGTTTTTAATCCTAACAAATTTTGTCTTGAAGTTTGCAAGCTCAATAAAGACATTACTCCCAATATATACCAAATAAGGATGTGGTTCTTAATACATGTTGCAGTCGACTTCTAATCTTTGTAGAATATGAATTTTAATTCTTGTAAGATACGTATAATCTTTAAGGATGTAAAGAGAAGCTGAAAAGTTCAGAAGAGATGTTCTAATACTATTGTGTGTATGTGGGTCTAGTGTGTGAGAGAGTTAGGACAGAGAGAGGAAGAGCTAAGGAGAGACTCTTGACTTGTTATTATTTTTAATATATATTTTTTTCTTTAATATTTTTTTTCTACTATTATTACTTGTTTTACATTAGTGCTACTTGGATCTTATATTGGTAGGTTTGATCTACATTGAAAACATGTCGTTTTACAGAAGCTGATATTTTTCTTTAAATTTTACATGATGTAATACCATCAAGCATATAATCTGAAAGGAGCAAATATTAGACTAAGAAACATAAAGGAACATTCAGAACCTTTCAAGAGTTAAAAAATATGGTGAAAGAAGGCACTATCTATAATATACCTTTAGTGGGAAGAGGAGAAAGTTTGTTGAAGAGGTTGACTTATTTTGCAAAAATTTTATTTCTTTCGCTATGAAAAGAGATATGTCACATGTGTATGCATTAAGTGAGAGAGCTCTTTATATTACCCCTATTGATAGATGTTTGCCCAAGTCATTATGGACCCAGCAGAGAACGAATTCAAGATGACAACATCTTTTTTGCAATGAAACATGGCATGAATTTATCACTGATAAAGAAAACGAACTGCCATTATTTCTATCCGATATTGCACCCCAAGACGGCTCACATATTTGAGGATAACAATGAGACGTCACAAAGGAAAAGCTGAAAGTTTCATAAAACAACCATTAATAGTCTAATTCATCACTTCTAATCACGGCTTGGTAGAATCAGAACCCATACCAATGAGCAAATTCTAAACAGGACCGAGGACAAACACATGACCTGTTCTAGCCCTTCTCTTTCTTGGTGCACTCCATAAAAGGCATGCTCTATCCTCAAAGAGAAAGCATGCATGAGGCCCTTTAGCATGATCACGAAGAAAGCAAGGGAAGTATCTCGCCAACTGCATGTTTGTACAAGTCTTCAACCATCGACATCTCAGGGGATTGATCCGATACTCCGCTTGCCTGTTCCATGAACCATAGTGGCAGTACGAAAGCTAATTCAATCAAGCTTTTTTAGGAATGTGTAATATATATCAGTAAACATAAATGGCTGATTAAGTCACAGGGAGAATGGTGTGGTGTCAAAAGGTCAAGGCATTCCTAGCATGAATTTTGAATTTATCATTACTTTTTTGTTCATCACTGATCAATGCAATTAATTCTGTAACTTTTGAAGTTACAATTTCAATCTTCTCAAAGGAATTTCCATAAATTTCAGGTCATCTTTGTCCAGACATACTACTTACTTACCTCAGCATGGGTAACTAACGGTACTTTTAGTAAGAAGAAGTTACAATCTAAATCAAGGAAGGAAATCAAGAAGAAATATTTTAGAAAGTGCTTAGATTACTCACATTGGCATGAATCATGATCATGGTCGTGCAGTCATTCGATGAGATATGGGCCAAGACCACTTCAAGCTTATACTTCTCAAGGACTTGGACGACGGCCGTGAGGAGGCCCGGCTTCTTGGCAGTGCAGATGCTGATGTGGGCGTCCGCTCCGGTCATGTTCAGCACCACGTTGGGCGACGTCCAAGTGTTGGAGCTGGAGGGGTATTGAGGGATGGAGACAGCCGTGGGCGAGTTCGCCACTGCCAGGTTCTTGGCCTGGTCTGCCTTGAATGCCTCCTTTGTCGTCTTCTCGACCCCCTCCTCCATCTGCATTCCCACTGCTGCCGGTTCGAAGGAGGTCGTGCCTCGGATCCGTTCCTCTTTCAGTTTCTCAAGCTGCTGAACCTTTTGCTGCAGCTTTATGATGTAGCTGACCGCCTCGTCGACAATGGTAGTTTTATCAGCCTGTGGAGAGAGAGAGAGAGAGAGAAATAGTCCGAGAAGAAGATCCATTACAATGCATGACCATCTCCAGTTTTTTTTTTTCATACACAACAGGCGTAGATTTCTATTGAAAAATAGTAAAATCGGCAAAATCCAGGGTAAAGATGAAACGAAAAATCAACTTTTGGGAAAAGAAAAAAGGACGCCAGAGAAGCCGATCTAATGGCGATTGAGTTGGATGCCACCGAAACTTGGATCTGCTGATCGACGTCTCTCTCATTGGTACCTGTTACTTCTCTTAAAACAAAATCGAAATGAAGAAATCATGCTTGCACGCTCTCATGCGCACCGTGATATGCAGCACCGTCAGTGCAATAGCGCTGCTCTTCTTCTTCCAAGTCCTCTTCTCCATTTTTCTAATCTTTCTTAGAAACCAGGAGCAAGCTCTCAAAAGAAAAATAAAAGAAAGAAGAAAAACAAATCTAATGTGGATGGAGAACAAGCACCTGGGCAGGCAGCTGGGGGACGAGGGCATGGAGATTCGAGAACATCTCCCTCATCTTCTTCCTCTTCTCCCTCTCGACCCGTATGCGCTTCGCATGATAGGATTCGCGGCCACGTTTTCCCTCATGTCCCTCGCCCTTGGAGGGCGAGCTCTTCGACGCCTCACTAGAGACCCACTGGCCAGAGGGATCATTCGAGCTCGACTCGGGTAGCTCCATGGCCGCCTTGCGGTCGCTGCCGCTGGAGCCGTTGAGTTAAAGAACGCCCACGGCTGGGCAATCAGAGCTTAATTTATTTATAAATGGAAGCGATGGCAAAAGCCTGATGGTTGTCGTTTTTAAAGCCGAAGAGCTGTATTAAAGAAATATGCTTTCCTCTTGTTTAAATCTTTAGCCCTAGCATTTCTTTAAATTTTTCGGTTGAACCATCAGCCAATATTTATTAGTCATAAATGAATTCATTTGGCCGTTTGTAGCTTCTTTCCAAAAGAAAGCATCTGACTCGCTATATGTTTTAGAAATTCTTCAAATAAATAAGTATAAAAATTTTTGATTTTTCCTCCTCTTTTACTTTTTCTTGGTTGCATTTGCTTTTCATTATCAACATTAAAATACACATTACAATCTAAACTTATATTAGATGTGGAGCACTCATTAATTTATATAGGTAAATTATTTATTATTAAAAAAAATATTTTCAAAGAAGATTGCATCAAGGTTCCATAATTATATTATTAGAAATTTTAGAAATTTTAGAATTTAACCCTAAAAACCGATATTGACACTGTTTAAAGAATATCAAATAAAAGCACAGTATGTTGTTTTAGGACCTATTTTTCTTTTCTTATTTATTGAAATATTCACCTTAATTAGGCATCCCATACTTTGAGAATTTTTTGATTTGATTTTTTATTTTTCTAAAATTCATAGGGTGTTTTATTTAAATTTTTATATGAAATTAATTCTATTAAAATATGACAAGCCGAATATAAAGCCTCACCCTATAAATTATTAGGTAGCCTAGAATTTACTAACATAGTATTAACTATATCTAATAGTGTTTGATTTTTTCTTTCCGTTACTCCATTAGATCAAGGTGCATATGGAGGTGTTACTTGATGTATAATTCTATCCATTTCACAAAATTCTTTCATATTAGTTGAAACATATTCATCACCTTTATCTATGGGTGGGTACAGGCTCGGGGTTAGACCCAAAGTCGTGCCAACTATTGCTAGCTCAAGCCTCGACCTAATAGGATCATTTAAGGCCCTAACCTAGCCCAACCTCGCGCTCTTTATATATTATTAGTATATATTATTAGTTTTATAATATATATAACATATATTTAAATAAGGTTAAAAAGTGCTGGTTGATTCCTTGGCTAGTTCGCTGGCACTTTATTGAGAGGTCTTTTGTTTGACTTGCTTTTTAAGGCCTTTATATAAAAATTATATATTCGGGTTGGGTCGAACCAAGTCTGATCTATTTTTCTTAAGTTTGGGCTCAGCCCAAAATTTGAATGGGCCTAGATACTTAGGCTCGGCCTGGCCCCATAGGCTAAAATTTATGACTTGAGCCCGAAAATTTTCAGGTCAAGTTTGGGCAGGCCCACGAGTTGCTCGGCCTAGCCCAAGGGTTGCTCGACCCATACTCACCCCTACCTCCATTGGATCACAAAATTTTAATTTCTTTTTTAATTGATTTTCAACATAGCTTTATAAATTTTAAATTTGTCAAATAATTAACTTTTTGAATTGATTAGATAAACATAAAAATATTTTGAATGATCATCTATACAAGAAATATTTAGTTTCATGTATCAAGATATTGTTACTATTACATATGTCACTATAAATTAATTACAACAATTTTGTATCATTCTTCATTGATTTAAATGGTTTTCTAGGTTGTTTGGCTTACATATAAATTTCACAGTTTTTTTTATAAATTGATTTGAGATTTTGGAATAAAATCTAAAATCATCATTCTTTATTCATATTTATATGCCCAAGCCTACCATGCCATGACACAGGTCAATGAGAAATTTTATTACCATTAGAAGAAAGCATTATTACATTTAAATGGAACATCCAGCAAATAATCTTTACAAAAAAAATTACATTTCTTCTAAATACAATCTTGTTAGACTCAAATACAACTCTATAACCATGTTGAACTAACAAAAGATGCACTAATTAATTTTTTTCTAATTTCTAGAGCATGACAAACTTTATTTATTGTGTGAAATTTTTTAGATGACAACTCTAACTTGGCTTGGCCTTTTCTTAGGAATAGAGCCACACTCCCATTCCCCATGCCCACGACTGTTGTGCCTGATGGTTGATGAGAGTAAAATAAATTTTTTTCAGCACACACGCGAACATTAGCCTTAAAGTTTACATACCAATCATTTGAATTAAAAATAACATTTAACTCTAGGCTAAAGATAAAATATTTCTCAGATAGGAAAGAAGAGCTGGTCCTTATGGTAACCACATTAGCCTATAGTTTAAGGGCAACAAGAGGTCCAGATACTTTAGGGCTTGTCCATGACGGGAATAGCAATCCTTAGCCTTATGATTTGGCTTTCTACGTACCCAACAAACTGATTCTTTCTTTGACTAAAGTTTTTACCACTGTTGCTCTTAAAAGATTTTTTTTTCTTAAAATTTTGAAGCTTAGGTTTATGTGCATTTTCGGCAATATTTGTCTTAGCCTGAAATTTAGATTTTTGCTATTGGTTTTGTGAGGCATGGTGTTTATCTTCGATCTTTAAGCTAACAAGCATGTCATTAAAAGTGAAATTTTTAGTTTTTGTTTTAGGCCTCTTGCAAATTTAGACCATGAAGATGGCAATTTTTTAATAAAAAATGTAGTAACAAGCACTGCTTCATTAATTTCAATCTCTTTTTTTTTCATATTAAACATAATGTCTTCAAATTCATGAAGCACTATTTAAAGTATCAAATATTATTTTTGCTAATTCAGAAAATATGCATTAACAAGAATAATAGAGCAAACAAGAATAAAAATAATCAAAAAAATGGTTTAAGATAGTATGTGGATTGAAGTACATCAAAGTACTATTTTCAGTAAGGAAATGCCTCCACTACATTAGAATAAATTTTTGCATTCCTTTCATAGCGCATTGGGATGAATTTCTACGCTTCTCTCCTAAATAGGACAACCCATTGGATCTCTTGTATACAATTAAGATAATTCTTAAACCAATGACCATTCGATATGTTCACAAGAAAATATAGATTAAATAGGGAAGAGAAAGAGACTAAGAAGATAGTTTTCATATGGAGATAGAATTTATTCTTTATTACATATAAAATAATATAGATAAAACTTAGATCAAGAGAGAAGCACTTTATTAGAATAAAATACTACTGAAGAGAGAACATGGTCCTTAGGATGGGGAACATAGACTACTCTTCCACCCACATTCTCATGCACCAACAGTTATAAGATAAGAGTAGGATCGCATACAAGAAAAAAAAGGAAAATAAATTTTAAATCAATAAGTTCCAACATGAAAAAAAAGCTGAAAGTCTCATCTAACAATCATTAATAGTTTAATTCACTACTACTAATCACAAGCAGAACCACAGCCATACTAGTAAAGAAATTCTAAACAGTGAGGACACACATGCTTTATTCTCAAGTCAACTTAAGAAGAAGCCCAGTCCTATATAACAAGTCGTAGGCCTTTTCTCTCTCGGTGCACTCCATTGAAGGCATGCTCTATCCTCAAAGAGGAAGCATGCATGAGGCCCTTCAGCATGATCACGAAGAAAGCCAGGGAAGTATCTCGCCAACTGCATATTTGTACAAGTCTTCAATCATCAAAATCCGAGGGGATTGACCCGATACTCCGCTCACCTGTTCCATGAACCATAGTGGTAGTACGAAAGCTAATTCAATCAAGCTCATTTAGGAATGTACAACATATGTTAGTAAACATAAATGGCTGATTAAGTCACAGTGAGAACAGTATGGTCTTGTTTATTGTCAGCTATTGTTGAATTCAATTCAGTTCATATACTTCTTACAATGCTGTTAGACCGTTGTCACGCCCCAGATCCAGTGGTGGTGGCCCAGGGGTGACAACTCGCGGCATGCCAGGCATGCAACAGAACAGGATCATTAAAAATAAAGAGGGGTAATAACTATATGTCATAAACAATTAAATCCTCCATAATATAAGTTATGTAATGTTGGGCAACAAACCAAAAATTTCAAAAATCCAATTGGGGTTACATATAACAAAATTTAAACTATTTACATCATGAAGCTCCCAATTACCCCTGTTGTTGCCCTTGATAATTTTGTGGCTCTGAAAAAACATTGTAAGATTTAAATGAGCTCGCACTCAGTAAGTAAGCCTATTGTAACATAATATAGCCATTTCAAGATTAATGAATCAAATGCATGCTATGCTTCCAAATTTAAAAATATTTCATCATATTATAGAATTATGCAAATCACATACTTAAATAAATTGGAAGCAGATATTATGTAATAAGATTTCAAAATACCATTTCAATTTTTGAATCACTGTAAATCTCATTTTATACTAATGTCCCACGTCCATGTAATAAAACATCTCAAAGATGTATTCTCCCTGTACGCCTCCAATGGAGGAAGGGTACCGGAGTCATTTAGCATATAATGCCATATCCTGTCACAGCACATCCCAAGGATGTGTGTTCTTCACATATTCCCCCTGTGGAGGTGGGTCCCGGAGTCATGTAACATATCATGTGGACCATGATGACATATAATAACACATTCACAAATATCATTTATATGCATTACTGCAAACATATAATCAATATATTTTTCATATTTTACCAAATTGATAATTTCACATAATCATGTCCATAATAATTGCATGTATAAATACCAATTTAATTTACAAAAATTAGCAATAATCAAGTCAAATAGTTCATTTGCATGAATATGGTACCATAATTACCATTTTTCAAATAATACTATAAATAAATTTCATTATCTCAACAATGGCATAATTTAATAATGATTTATGAAAATCATTATAACTAGCTTACTTACCTCACAATGCTAATCCCAAGGTGTAAATCAGCTATATGGATCTTTGGGTACCTACAACATAATTTTTCAGATTTTTAAATTTCAAATTTAGGATGTCAAACTGACTCCTACACTCAACCCAATCTAATCCTGAGCCCAACTTGGGGCTTGAATATCTCCAAATATAGAAGCCCAAATGGGGAAATAAAAATTCTCCGACAAACTAGGATCCATGCTGATCACAACACTATTTTTCTTTTATTGGGCCCAGCCAAATTTAGAGCCTAAAAATTAGGCCCAAATGGGCTAACTGGACTGGGCCGAACTTGGCCCAGTCCTGTTCCTCTTCCTTTCCCACCCCTGGTTCACCTGAACCAGGAGAGGGCTGAGGATGGCCGGGCAGCCTAGGGCCGTCGCTGGCCCTCCCCGGGTCGGCGGCCGCCGACGACCGGCCCCCTGTGCCTGGTCACCGCCGTCGACCACCCCCCTTCCTTTTTTTTTTTTCTTTTTCTTCTTTCTTCCCTTGTTCCTCTTCTCCTTGCCGGTGGCACGGCCGGCCATCACTGGCCGGCTGGACTCCATCGGATGCTGCCCCGGCGCCGATGGGGGCCGCCGGCCGGAGCTTGGGCTCGGCGAGCCGGCGGGCATGCCGCCGGGCCCAAACCAATGCGGGAGCCGGTTCGGCTCCCGTGATAGGGGAGGGCCGTTTGGCCCTCTCCCTCTACTCCACACCCCGCCGATGGCACGGCTGGCCACCACTGGCCGACCGAACCCCGCTGGATGCTGCCCCGGCGCCGGCGGGAGCCGCCACCCACATCCCGGGCTCGACGAGCCGGCGGGCACGCCGCTGGGCCCGAACTAAGAGCCAGGGGAGGGCCATCCAGCGAGCCTCCCCCTCTTTCCCCTTGCCGGCGGCACGGTCGGATGCCGCCCTAGCGCCGATGGGGGCTGCTGCCCGAAGATCGGGCCCGGCGAGCCGGCGGGCACGCCGCTGGGCCCGAACCAAGTGCGGGAGCCGGTTCGGCTCCCGCATCAAGGGAGGGCCCTCCCGCGGCCCTCTCCCTCTCTCTTTCCCACACTCACACTCTCTCTCTACTCTCCTCGTCGGTGACGGGGTTACCTGTCGGCGGCGAGGCGACGGGGACGAGCGGAGGGGCAACAGTGGTGATGGGCAGCATGGGTAAAGGAGACAGATGGGACTAGCACGGTCCCCTCCTCTCCCTTTTTCTTCAGCGAGGGGAGGGCTGAGCCCTCCTGAGCCCACGTGCGCACGCGTGGGTGCGCGCGCGCTGGCGTGCATGCAGCGCGCCGCGTGCCGTGCACCCACATCGCGTATTATTTTATTAAATATATACGTGGGGGGTTTACATCCTCCCCTCCTTATAAAATTTTTGGCCTCAAAATTAATACATATCACGAATAAAATTTTTGAGGCCCAAATTGGAAACTTACAAGCTTTATTTATCTTTCTGATCAAATTACAATGGCAGATACTCTTTTGTACATATATACAAATATCTACTCAGATACAAATAGATGAGAATATTTCTTCTTCATCTCCTCTTCAAGTTCCCATGTAGCTTCCCGCTCAGAATGATTACTTCACTGAACCTTAACATAGAAAATGCTATGCCGTTTCAGAACTTGATCTTTGTGGTTCACAATACGTATATGATGCTCTACATATGTCAAATCCTTCTTCAACAATATGGGCTCCGCTTCTATCACATGGTCAAGTTAGGAATGTACTTCCTCAACATAGAGACATGGAATACATTATGTACCCCAGAGAGTGCAGGAGGTAATGCCAGGCTATAAGCCACTTCCCCACTCTGCTCAAGATCTCAAATGGCCCAATGTATCATGGACTCAATTTTCCTCTAAGCCCAAACCTCATCACGTCTTTGGTTGGTGATACCTTTAGGAAGACATGGTTCCCAACCTAAAATTCCAGCTCTCTTCTTCTTACATCAGCATAGCTCTTCTGTCGGCTCTGAGCTACTCGGAGTCTTTCTTTAATCAGCTGCACTTTTTCTACTGTTTGTTGAATTAGCTCAGGGCTCAACAATTTTCTTTCCCCCACATCATTCCAACACAAGGGAGATCTGCATTTCCTACCATACAGAGCTTTAAATGGAGCCATTTTGATACTGGGTTGGTAACTGTTGTTGTAAGCAAACTCCACCAATGTAGGTGGTTGTCCCAAGCACCACCCAAGTCCATCACACAAGCTCGTAACATGTCCTCTAAGATCTGTATGGTCCTCTCAGACTGTCCATCTGTCTGGGGGTGAAAAGCTGTGCTGAAGTTCAGTTTGGTTCCCAGAGCCTTATGAAGACTTTTCCAAAACTAGGATACAAACCTGGTATCCTGATCTAACACAATCGACTCGGGGACACCATGAAGCCTCATGATCTGCTCAATGTACATGGTGGCCAATCTCTCACTAGAGACCCCAACTCTGAATGGTAGGAAATGGGCTGACTTTGTCAATCTATCAACAATGACTCAGACTGCATCATTGCTTCTGGGAGTTTTGGGCAAACCCGTCACAAAATCCATAGTGATCTTTTCCTATTTTCACTGGGGAATCATCAGAGACTGAAGAGGTCCCACAGGAATTTGATGTTTGGCCTTCACTTGTTGGCACACTAAGCACTTGGCCACATATTGAGCAATCTCTCCTTTCATCCCTTTCCACCAAAATTTTTTTTGTAGGTCTCTGTACATTTTGGTGCCTCCTGGTGTACAAGATAGGGAGCCTCCCTCAAAATTTTTACTCTTAGATCCTCTACATTTGGTACACAGAGCCTACTATTAAATCTCAGGGATCCATCCTCCATTAATTTGAATTCATTCTAAACCCCTGACTGCATAGCTTTTTTAATCTTTTGTAGTTCCAAATCTTCTTTCTGGAAAGACTTAATCCTGTCAATCAGGGTTGGCTGAAGTACAAGTGTTGCTAAAAGCCTATCGGACCGCTGTACTCGCAAACCAACCTCCAACTTTTCAAGGTCTTTATGAATGTGAGGCTGAGAAGTAATTATGGAAGCTAGCTCTGAGGAGGACTTCCTGCTTAAGGCATCAGCTACCATATTGGCCTTCCCTGGGTGATAATGCAGGCTCATGTCATAATCTTTTAGTAGCTTCAGCCACCTCCTCTGCCTCAAGTTTAGCTCCTTTTGAGTGAAAATGTATTTCAGACTTTGATGGTCTGTATACATATCACAAGTCTCCCCATATAGATAATGCTGCCAAATTTTCAGAGCAAAGATCACGGTGGCCAACTCCAGGTCATGAGTAGGATAGTTATGCTCATAAGGCTTCAGCTGCCTGGAGGCATAGGATATCACCTTCCCTTCCTGCATTAGAACACCTCCTAATCCCTTTCAAGAGGCGTTAGTGAATAAAGTGTATCCTCCAGATGTAAATGGAAGGGTAAGGATAGGGGCTGACACCAGATGCTGCTTGAGCTCCTGGAAACTTCTCTCACACTCCTCTGC
Organism: Metroxylon sagu; assembly: GCA_017589505.3. Taxonomy (NCBI): domain Eukaryota; kingdom Viridiplantae; phylum Streptophyta; class Magnoliopsida; order Arecales; family Arecaceae; genus Metroxylon; species Metroxylon sagu. Next base: position 690,371 of record JACVBY030000465.1, read on the forward strand.
CCAAACAAACTTTGCTCGCTTTTGGGTTAAGCGAGTCAGAGGTAAAGCAATGCGAGAGAAGCCTTCCACAAATCTGCGATAATAACCAGCCAGCCCAAAGAAACTTCTGACTTCTGTTACATTGGAAGGCCGACACCAGTTTACGACAGTCTCAATCTTTTTAGGGTCTACAGATATGCCATCTTTGGATATGATGTGACCCAAGAAGGATATTTGACTCATCCAGAAGTCATATTTCTACAGCTTAGCATAAAGTTTCTTCTCCCGAAGAGTCTGCAGAATAATCCTTAAGTGGTCTTCATGTTCCAAATGACTTTTAGAATATATCAAGATATCATCAATGAAGACCACTATAAACTGATCCAAGTATGGTTTAAAGATCCTGTGCATCAAGTCCATGAATGCTATCGGGGCATTAGTCAACCCAAACGGCATCACCAAGAACTCATAATGGCCATACCTGGTTCTAAATGCAGTCTTAGAAACATCCTTAGCTTTTATCTTAAGCTGATGGTACCCTGATCGAAGATCAATCTTTGAGAATACCTGAGCTCCTTGGAGTTGATCAAACAAATCATCAATCCTCGGCAAAGGGTACTTATTCCGCACTGTTACCTTATTAATTTCTCGGTAATCAATGCAGAGCCAAAGACTACCATCCTTCTTTTTGACAAATAATACTGGAGCACTCTAAGGAGAGACACTAGGTCTGATAAATTCCCGATCTAAAAGCTCCTACAACTAACATTTTAACTCCTTTAGCTCAGTTGAGGCCATGCAGTAAGGAGCCTTGGATATAGGTCCAATGCCAGGGGCTAAATCAACGATGAACTCGACTTCTCGATCCGGGAGTAATTCAATCAATTCCTCCGGAAAGACATCAGGAAACTCCCGAGCCACTGGAATATGCTCCAACTTGTGTTCTTCCTGCTGAAGGTCTCTGACCACAGCAAGAAACCCCTGACCACCTTTTCTTAGATATTTTCCACCTTGCAGAGCTGACACCAATAGTGAAGCTAGGTGTTCTTGACTTCCAATAAAACTGAATTCAGGAAGATTAGGAATTTTAAAGATCACCCTTTTCCTGAAACAGTCTATGAAAGCATGATAGGAGGCTAACCAGTCCATCCCCAGGATTACGTCAAAGAACTTCAGTGGGAGGACTATCAAATTAACATTCAACCTCCTATCTTCCATGTCAATTAGATAGGATTTACATACTGAGTCTACCTTCATGACATCTCCATTTGGGAATGCAATATGCAACTCTTGCTTTAGAGGAACGGGTGTCAAGGATGCATTCTTGGTAAGATAACTATCAGATACAAATGAATGTGTGGCATCCGGATCAATTAAAGTTTGGGCATAAGTGTTGCCTACTTTAAACATACCTGTCATAAAGATTAACTTAGCTTAGATATCATGCAGTTTCATATATATATTTTTTTTCCCCTCTATCAACTATCATAATCTATGCATTACACCAGGTATGAATGCAATAATTTAAAGAAATATATATCAAGTTAACAGGCATACCTGTCACCACAGAATTAGAGGCAGCAGCGTCCTTCTGAGTGAGGGTATAGACCCTTCCTTGGGTCCTAGGCTGCTGCTGGCTCTTCCCCTGATCTGGAGGGGGTTGCTGGTCCTTCCGGAGGGGACAGGTGGCCATCTTGTAATCCATCTTCCCATATATAAAGCAGACACTAGTCAGCCTGCGGCACTGTTTGCCCAGATGGGCCTTCCCACAATGAGGACAGTGGGTCTCCTTATCCTTTTGCCCTGAGAGAGCCTGAAAGAAACCCTTCCTCTTCTTAGCCTGCCCTGAAAATTGACCAGAACAAGGTCTTCCCTTCTTCATCCGTCGCTCCCTCACCCGCCGGATGACAATCATGTCCCTCTCAATCACCAGAGCCTTGCTCACCACTGCACTGTAAGTGGGGAGCTCAAATGCATTGACTGCTTGCCTCAACTTGGGCTGCAGTCCCTCGGTGAACTTGGTGATCTCGGCTCTCTCAGTGATAACAAAATTAGGAGCAAATCGGATCAGTCTTCTAAACTCAGCTTCATACTGGGCCACAGAGAGGTTCTTCTACTCTAATCTCATAAACTCAGACTCCATTTGTCTTTGCACACTCCTGGGAAAGTACTGGTCATAAAAAGCCTCCTTAAACTGTCCCCAAGAGATGGCCCGACCTTCCAATCGCTGCTCCAACAGTAGCCACCAATCATAAGCTTCCCCCTGAAGGAGGTAGGTGGCAAATCTAATCCGCTCCTCCTTCTGGCTACCAAGGGCTGCAAAGGCCTTCTCTATCTCTCTTATCCACCTCTCCGCATCAAGTGGGTTGGTGGATCCAGTGAAGGGAGCAGGGGCTAGGCTCTTAAAATCTGTGAAGCTACGACCCCCTCCCTGCCAGGGCTGAGATGGAGAGGGCTGAGCAGACTGTTCGGACTGGTTCGGCTGGGTCTGAGGAGTAGGAGGGGTAGACTGAGTCTGCGGAATGGTAAAGCCAGATAGAGCAGGCAGTAATTATTGAATTTGCTGCTGCATAGCCTGCACTGCCTGAGTCACTCCCAAAAAGGCCTAGAGCAGCTCGGCCTGTAACTGCTGTGGGTCATTGCCAGCCGGGGCAACGGGACCCGAATCTGCAGTGGCTTCCTGACCTCCCTGCTGGTCAGGGTCACCAGCCTGAGAGCCCTCATCGTGTCGCTGACTACTGGTGCGACGAGGCATTATGAATTCCTGCCAAGGTTAGGTTCCAATCAATATCATTATAAACCTCCAAATCTCAAGCATTTTTAAACAAGTCACTTGAATTTTTCCTAGAGTTATTACCCTCCTAATGTCATGTCAATATTTGGCCTAGAGTTAATCATGTGTTTGCCTCTAATGTCAAACCTTGCTCTGATACCATTAAAAGCTGTCACGCCCCAGATCTAGTGGTGGTGGCCCAGGGGTGACAACCCGCCGCATGCCAGGCATTCAAGGTATCCAGTACAGTATCATTAAAAACAAGGAGGGGTAATAACTATATGTCATACACAATTAAATCCTCCATAATACAAGTTATGTAATGTTGGGCAACAAACCAAAAATTTTAAAAATCCAATTGGGGTTACATATAACAAAATATAAACTATTTACATCATGAAGCTCCCAATTACCCTTGTTGTTGCCCTTGATAATTTTGTGGCTCTGAAAAAACATTGCAAGATTTAAATGAGCTCACACTCAGTAAGTAAGCCTATTGTAACATAATATAGCCATTTCAAGATTTTAATGAATCAAATGCATGTTATGCTTCCAAATTTAAAAACATTTCATCATATACTTAAATAAATTGGAAGTAGATATTATGTAATAAGATTTCAAAATACCATTTCAATTTTCAAATCACTGTAAATCTCATTTTATACTAATGTCCCACGTCCACGTAATAAAACATCTCAAAGATGTATCCTCCCTGTACGCCCTCAGTGGAGGAAGGGTGCCGGAGTCATTTAGCATATAATGCCATATCCTGTCACAACATATCCCAAGAATGTGTGTTCTCCACATATTCTCCCTGTGGAGGTGGGTCCCGAAGTCATGTAACATATCATGTGGACCATGATGACATATAATAACACATTCACAAATATCATTTATATGCATTACTATAAACATATAATAAATAGATTTTTCACATTTTATCAAATTTGTAATTTCACATAATCATGTCCATAATCAATTGCATATATAAATACCAATTTAATTTACAGAAATTAGTAATAATCAAGTCAAATAGTTCATTTGCATGAATGTGGTACCACAATTACCATTTTTCAAATAATACTATAAATAAATTTTATTATCTCAACAATGGCATAATTTAATAATGATTTATGAAAATCATTATAACTGACTTACTTACCTCACAATGCTAATCCCAAGGTGTAAATCAGCTATATGGATCTCTGGGTACCTACAACATAATTTTTTAGATTTTTAAATTTCAAATTTAGGATGTCAAGCTGACTCCTACACCCAACCCAATCTAATCCTGGGTCCAACTTGGGGCTTAAATATCTCCAAATATAGAAGCCCAAATGGGAAAATAAAAATTCTTCGACAAATTAGGATCCATACTGATCACAACCCTATTTTTCTTTTATTGGGACCCGGCCCAATTTGGAGCCCAAAAATTAGGCCCAAATGAGCTAACTGGACTAGGCCGAACCCGGCCCAGTCCTGTTCCTCTTCCTTTCCCACCCCTGGTTCACCTGAACCAGGGAAGGGCTGAGGATGGCCGGTGGCCTAGGGCTGCCGCCGGCCCTTCCCGGGGGTCGGCTGGCCGTCGACAACCGGCCGCCGCCGGTAGCCACCCCCTTTCCTTTCCTTTTTCTTTTTTTTTTCTTTTTCTTCTTTCTTCCCTTGTTCCTCTTCTCCTTGCCGGCGGCATGGCCGGCCACCGCTGGTTGACTGAACCCCACCGGATGCCGCCCCGGCGCTGATGGGGGCCGCCGGTCGGAGCCTGGGCCCGGCAAGCCGACAGGCACGCCGCCGGGCCCGAACCAACGCGGGAGCCGGTTCGGCTCCTGCGACAGGGGAGGGCCGTTTGGCCCTCTCCCTCTACTCCACCCCCCGCCGGCGGCACGGTCGGCCACCGCTGGCCGGCCGAACCCTGCCGAACATCGCCCTAGCGCCAGCGGGGGTTGCCGCCCACATCCCGGGCCTGGCGAGCCGGCAGGCACGCCGCTGGGCCCGGACCAAGAGCCAGGGGAGGGCCATCCAGCGGCCCTCCCCCTCTTTCCTCTTACCGGCGGCACGGTCGGCCTCCTCCGGCCGGTCGGACCCCATCGGACGCCGCCCCGGCGCCAGTGGGGGCTGCCGCCCGAAGATCGGGCTCGGCGAGCCGGCGGGCATGCCGTCGAGCCCGAGCCAAGAGCGGGAGCCGGTTCGGCTCCCGCGTCAGGGGAGGGTCCTCCCGCGGCCCTCTTCCTCTCTCTCTCCGACTCTCACACTCTCTCTCCACTCTTCTCACCGATGAGGGGGTTATCTGTCGATGGCGAGGTGGCGGGGACTAGCGGAGGGGCGACAGCGGCGACGAGCAGCGTGGGTAAAGGAGACGGAGGGGACTGGCACGGTCCCCTCCTCTCCCTTTTTCTTCAGCGAGGGGAGGGCTGAGCCCTCCCCTGAGCCCACGTGTGCGTGCGTGGGTGCGCGCGCGCTGGCGTGCATGCAGCGCGCCGCGTGCCGCGCACCCACGCCATGTATTATTTTATTAAATATATACATGGGGGGTTTACAACCGTTGCAATGAGCAATTATAATAGTCCAAAGGTCAAGGCATTCCTAACATGAAATTTGAAGTTATCATTACTTCTTTGTTCATCACTAACCAATGGAATTAATTCAATAACTTTTTAAGTTACAATTTCTATCTTCTCAAGAGAATTTCAATAACTTTCAGGTCATCTTTGTCTAGACATACTACTTCTCAGCATTGGTAACTTTTCATGCCAATTATTCTTCTTTATTCCCCTAAAAACATAATTAATTATCCATTATTCACAAGACATTTTGAGGAAGGAGCTGAGCTTTTTTTTTCCCTTCTTTTTGGTGTAGGTAGAGGAAGAACGGAAGTTCAAACAATTCTATCTAGGTCATCCGAATGACATTACTAGAGCATCTTTTTTTTAACTGATATTTTTTCTCCAGATCAAACACAATGCAGATCATCAAAGCTTGGTAAACGCACAAGTATCATTTAAAATTCCTATTCTCATCTTATTTATCTTAATGCAGAAGGAGTTGCAATCTAAATCAAGGAAGGAAAACGAGAAGAAATATTTTAGAATGTGCTTGGATTACTTACATGGGCATGAATCATGATGATCATGCTCCTGGAGTCATCTGATGTGATTTCGGCCGAGACCACTTCGATGTTATACTTCTCAAGCACATGGGCGATGGCCGTGAAGAGGCGCGGCTTCTTGACGGTGCAGATGCTGATGTGGGCGTCCGCTCCGGTCACGTTCAGCGCGACGTTAGGCGACGTCCAGGTCCGGAAGCAGGAGGGGTATTGAGGGATGGCGACAGCCGAGGGCGAGTTCGCCATTGCCAAATTCTTGACCTGGTCTGCCTTGAATGCCTCTTTTGTCATCGTCTCGATCCCTTTCATCTGCATCCCCAATGCTGACGATTCGCCGGAGGTCGTGCCTCGGATCCGTTCCTCTTTCAGTTTCTCAAGCTGCTGAACTTTTAGCTCCAGCTTTTTGATTGAGCTGATCGCCTCATCGACGATGCTGATTTTATCAGCCTGTGGAAGAGAGAAATTTTAGGAGAAATGAAGAGAGAGAGAGAGAAAGAAATCAGTGATGAATGATAGCTAAAGATTGATTCATTTAGTATGAGGACCGTAAAAAATGGATGTTGATTAGTCTGATAAGAAGCTCCTAAGAAGCCCAAAAAAAACAAAGACCATCTCAATGGAAGCCAGCAGAAATATATTACGCCTTTTGAAGTCACCTCAATGTACTCCACTCCACTTCCTTTAGAAAAAAAGGGTGTAGATTTCTATCGAAAAATAGTAAGTAAAATCGGCAAAATCCAAAAGATCTACTTGGAAAAAGATGGAAGAGGCCAGAGAAGCCAATCTAATGACGATGGAGCTGACGCCGCCGAAACTTTGATCTGCTGATCGACATCTCTGTTTTCAGTTCTTGTTACTTCCATTACTTCTCTTTTTTTTTTTTTTTTTCTTAAAAGAAAAAAAAGAGGAGATCATGCTTGCATGTTCTCGTGCGCACCGCGACAAGCACCACCGTCAGTGAAACAGTATCGCTCTTCTTCTTCTTCTTCCTCCAAGTCCTCTTCTCCCTTTTCTTCTCTTTCTTAGAAACCTGGTGCAATTTCTCAAAAGAAAACAAAAAAAAGAAGAAGGAAAAGCGATCTAATGTAGGTGGAGAACAAACAAGCACCTTCTCAGGCAGCTGGGGGAGGAGGGCATGGAGATTCGTGAACATGGTCGTCATCTTCTTCTTCCTCTTCCTTTCTGTCCGTAGGTGCATCTCATGTTCCGATTCGCCGCCACCTTTTCCCTCCTGGCTCCCGCCCTTGGAGGACGAGCTCTTCAACCCCTCACCCAAGGCCCGCTTCACGGGGCCCGGGCCCGGCAGGCTGTTTGAAGCCGGGGCAGAAGGAATACTCGAGCCCGTCTCCGGCGGCTCCACGGCCGTCTCAACGTGGCCGCCACCGGAGTCGTCTTAGTCAAACGACTCCCACGCCATGCCCTTCCAGAGGAACGCCTGTAGCCCCTCTAGCCCCTCTAGCTCCCCTCCGTCTCCTCCTCCTCCTCCTCCTTCTTGAGACATTGAGAGAGACAGATAAGAGAGAGAGCGAGAGAGAAAGAGGAGGAGAGTGGAAGCGTTTAAAATGGTGGTGGAGTTCAGGAGAATGGATGATGTCTGTGGGAAGAATGAACGCAAAATGTAATCATAAGACGTGCCGTTATCGGCGTCGGAACAAAAACGGACAGCTGCTCGAGGCCTGCGAAGTTTCGCCAAGGAATGGCCGGCTTCCCATCTTACCACGGCGTTTTCGCTATTACTACGAATGCACCACTGGTTTCTACCTTCCTCGCTACTATTTGTGCTCGCAGCCGGTCATGGAAGCGAACCGCGACGACTGCAACGCCGGACGTGTTGTTATTTACGCGGAGAAGGCGGCCATCCGCGATGAACTGCGAGCCAAATGGGCGCGACGTGGATCATTTCCTTCCCTTGTAACACCGCACACCGGAATGGAGCTCAGTGAGGCAGGAGAGGGAGAGGCTGGTGGGACTAGATGACGTGGGGGAATTCGTAGAGAACACGATTGGAAGGGTCAATTGGTGGAGAACACGTGGCATGGTATTTTGGCAATGGGGTTGCGTGCATTGCCGTTTCACTCTGGCAGCGAGAGGATGGTGGCGTTTGAATAGTTTTGAAAAAATATTAAGGCGACAAAGGAGAGGAAGGGATCCAAAGGCCTCGTGGTCCTGTGCAGTGCAAACTACACAAGCTATATGATTTGATTTGGCCGTTATGTTGGAGCTGACATTCTCTGCTTTTCCTCTCTATTTTTATTTTATTATATTATATATAACTTATTTCATAAGTTGTTGTATTTTCTGTTTTTCAAAAAGAGATTGTACTACTTTTCTCAAATTTTTTTTTAAGAAAATTTTACATTATATGTATAGCTAATAGTTAATGTCCAAATCCTTACTTACATCTCATAATTTGATCTTGACATTACAAGAGAGAATTAGATGTATGCAATCTTATCATCTTATTTCTACATAAAGTAAGGGGATGAAAGGTTTCATTATGGCATTTAAGGATTAAGTTTACATGTTTGGATGATAGACTTATATATTGACAAAAATTTAAGGATTTCATAAAACTATTATATATAGTTTGTATATTATTTTATGCTGCTTGTGAGAGTTTTAAAATAATTACACTCTCTTAAGAATAAGAAAAACACTATTTTAGAGGCACTTCAAATCTCTCATTGCATATCCTTGTATATAAGCATTGTTTTGCATATAATATGAGGTAATGACTATGCATATGTTATTAAGGACTATATTCATACTGTAGACCAATGAATAAGGAGTTTGAAGAATTGGACCTTTCACTTTGGATTCGTCGAGGTCGGATTAGGAAAGAACAAAGGTTGACGTCAAAGAACAAGGAGAAGCTCTTCTTCTCTATGGAAAGAGAGATCGAAGGGTTGAATCAAATTGGAAAAGAAAAAGAGTCACCTCCCAGACATTCTACTAGATGACAAATGGAGCTCAACTCCTTAAGGGACGTAGCAGTTGAGGTGTTTGGCAAGGTATTCTTCATATCCTTAATTAGATAATTAATTTAAAAAGAGGAAAAGTGCAAGAAACCAAAAGATATTAAGATGTGAAAGACATCCCTAAGACATCACTACATAAAAATTCTTTGCCAAATCTTAAAGAGGTTGCTATAAATGATCATGTAGACATACAAAGTTTATGAAGGTTCATTTATTCGAGAGAAAAAAAAAACCAAGGGAAAGAAAAATAAATAATGATATTTTTTATTAAAAAAGGAAAGGCTTTTCAAAGACTTTAAATTGATTTTTTCATATTTGCCAACAAAAATAAAATTTTATTTTTAATAAAAATAAGTTTTTCAAGTAATTTTGCTTGCAATTAAATAAATTCTTAATGAATTCGAAATTCTAACCTCAAGTCTTCTAGATATAGATTGAATTTTGAAAAAACTTTACTTTCAATCTATTTTAATAGATTTTGGATCACTTGAAATACACTATTATAATGTCACATATTATGGTTTAAAGTGCACAATATGTAGGCTATCTTTTAGCATAAACACTGAGGCCTCGTTTGGATGCATTATAAGTCTGCTTATGAGAAAACATGATTCATGGGAAGATGACTTCCTAACTTCTATGAGAGTTGCCTCTTTTTAGAAAGTCATGGCTTTTTTACTATACTTTTATTACTTCCTAGCATGAATTTGGTTAACCAAACAAAATAAAATGGAAGTTCTTTTCAGGAAAAGCATTTTTTCTGGGAAGACAGTGGCAACCAAACAGAACCTTATAGGACTGCAAGTGTAGGCTTATGAAGAAAAATGAGTGTCAAAATTTTCACCTAATTTATGTGAGCGACTTCATCGGTCACCATGACTTCAATCTCTTGAAGAGCCTAGCATTGCCTGAGGATACCATTCTTTGCTTCTGGCATCATGCCTTCCTTACTAGATATTGCCTCTTTGAGGATCAAGACCATGCTTAAGCTTTGGAGCCTGAACAAGTTCACTAGTGTTCTTGGAGCCTTCAATTGCCAAGAAGGTTAGTGTCCTCAAGCCTACAGGAACAAATACACTATGGAATTCTCACACATGGGAGGTCTACTACCCCTGCATCATTATCATCCTTAGAGTGTTTAATAATTGCCATCTCCGTGGCAACAACAAGCTTGGCATTATTAGCATGAAGTTTGCAAGGAGGGGGAGTGTTAGAAGTCATGAACTTTCTAAAAATTAGGATTAGTTTTTAATTCTAACAAACTTTGCCTTGAAGTTTGCAAGCTCAATAAAGACATTATTCCCAATATATGCCAAATAAGGATGTGGCTCTTAATACATGTAGGAGTCGACTTCTAATCTTTGTAGAATACGAATTTTAATTCTTATAAGATACGTATGATCTTTAAGGATGTACAGGGAAGCCAAAGAGTTCAAAAGAGATGTTCTAATACTATTATGTGTATGTGGGCCTAGTGTGTGAGAGTTGGGAGAGAGAGAGAGGAAGAGCTAAGGAGAGTCTCTTGACTTGTTATTATTTTTAATATATATTTTTCTTTCTTCAATATATTTTTCTTTCACTATTATTACTTGTTTTACATTAATGCTACTTGGACCTTTTGTCGGTAGGTTTGATCTACATTGAAAACATGCCATTCTACAAAAATATATTTTTCTTCAAATTTCACACGATATAATACCATCAAGCATATAATCTGAAAGGAGCAAATATTAGACTAAGAAACATAAAGGAACATTCAGAACCTTTCAAGAGTTAAAAAATATGGTGAAAGAAGGTGCTATCTATAATATATCTTTAGTAGGAAGAGGAGAAACTTTGTTGAAGAGGTTGACTTATTTTGCAAAAATTTCATTTCTTCCACTATGAAAAGAGATATGTCACATGTGTATGCATTAAATGAGAGAGCTCTCTATATTACCTCTTTTGATAGATGTTTGCCCAAGTCATTATGAACCCAACAAAGAACGTGTATCGATTAAGAAAAGAGGATTAAGGTAAGCTAAGTCAGAGTAAGCCTTAATTAAAACTCGTTAAACTGATTTTTTTCCTTTCGTCTTCACGAATGTTCCATGGTGGATGGAGAGAGGAAATTCAGCAAGGACGATCGATAGTGCGAGGAGAGAAGAAGAGTCTTCGGGAAGCTAACAACTGGACCACTCTTTTCTTCCCTTTTCTTCTCCATTTGACTTCTTCTTATGCTTCTTCTTCCTCTCCTTCTTCCTCTCATTCTTCCTGCATCCTGGCTGGTAAACTACCATTGGAGGGTGTAGTTTGAACCCCCTTCACCGTGGAGCATCACCGGAGCTAGAGTTAACGCTGTTGGTGAGGTAGGTAGGGAGGCCAAAAAAAATGTCACATTATTTCCCTCTGTTCTATTTTTCATTCCTCTGGTTCTTGAGAATTTCCTCAAATCCAGCTGATAGGGTGGGCGATCTTCTAATTAAAGAGTAGGGGAGGATTACGGGAGCTAGAGGATCATTCGGGGAAGCTTAAATTATTGCCAGCAACTCCGGCAAGGCAGAGGTAAACTTTTACTTCCTCTGCTTTCTGGGTTAGCTGAGAATGCGATGGGATTTTTGAGTGATCCATGGGTTGGTCGTTGTCGGAGTACTCGCCGGAGGGGAGAGAGAATCGTCACTGCTCGCCGTTTCCATGGTGGCCGGCAACGAGGAGGCGCAGTGGGGAGGGGAGCCAGGTTGGGAGAAGAAGACAAGAGTCTTCTTCTTCCCTGTTTACTACCAGGTTCGGCCGTGGGAGGCCACCGAACCTGGTAGCGTGCGCCGCTACCCTTCATCAGCGGTAAACAGGCGACGGGAAGAGGGAGCTGGAGTGCGAGTGCCAGTGACGGTGGGTTTGGGCCGTTAGTAGTGAGGAAGAGAAGAGGGTGCTGGGGAGGGAGAGAGTGGGGCGCCAACGTGCGTAGGGGGGGCGGAGCAGTCGACAGGGAGACAAGAGAGAGAGAGAGAGAGAGAGAGAGAGAGAGAGAGGGAGAGAGAGAGCAGAAGAAGAAGAAGAAGAACAAGGGGGGTGGCACTCGCATCGAGGGAGCTAAGGGTGAGCGTGTGAGAAGAAGGTTGAAGCCTTCTTAATGGGTTGAGCCTGAACCAGTGAACCAACTGGTTCAAGTTGGTTCAAGTCTTGGGGCTAGTTTTAAATTAAAAAAATGAAAAGAAAATATTAGGATTTGATTATAGAATTCATGGCAATTGGCTAAACTCACTCTGTAGATTCAGATCTGGGCTTAGAGATGCGTAATTTGATCTCTATTTCATCCAAAAATCATATGATGTTCATGTTGAGTTGGAATAAAATGGTTTAAATGAGGCAAAGGAAACATATTTATTTAAAATTATATCGATCAAATCTGACCTTGAGAATTGAACCATTGTGATTAGCGATAAGTCTAGTTTTAGTAATGATGTTTAAATTGAATAACGGCCAAGGTAATCATAGGAAAATTTATTAACGAAAGTAGGGGCATTTTTATAAATATTGCAAAGTTAGTGAAAACATGTAAAACTAAAAAATAATTAAATTTGGGATAAAAAGCAGTAAGTAGGGGGTTGCTAGACATTGAGTGAGGGGGGTAAAAGAGTTATTTTTAGATTTTGGGCTAGAGGGGTAAAATGGTAATTTTTTTTAGTTATGGATTTTGATAAATTAATTATTTGTATGGGATTATAGGTGATCGTTGACTACACATGTTGCATTGAGGGGATTGTGAGAGTAGCAATTTGAGGTACGAGTTCTACACCCTACTATTGTGTAATATGTTTTCATGACATGCATGCTTGCATATTTCATGTTTTATTATGAGATTTCTTTACATGATTTGAGATGAGTATTATGAATTCTTATGGATTTACGTGTATATTGCAATATATTATTTTGATATAAATGGTTTTGAATTTTCTAATCGTGCTTACGAGTTTTGGCATGCTAGCGATGGGTGGTTTGGTGGTGCTATGGAGATGTTTGGGGGTGACATAGTTGGGAAAGATGGTGTATGTGATGGATATTGTTGATACGTTGTACTAGTTCTGGCAGTGAGTTGGAGTACTGCGGTACCATTACTAGCCTAGACTGGTGGCCCTAGGAAGGGCATGAAGGCCGCGTAAGTCAGGTAGAACATAGTTATGGCAGCAGACATGACTGAGTTTATTATGCTGGGTACTAGTATATAAATCAACCTGAGTGGGAGAAGTATCACCAGGTTAGGTTGTTGACATGTAATACTGGCTCTTAGACGGGAACAGTATGTACCAGTAGTATCATCTTGTGACGTTTACAGACTAAGGGAATGGCTTACTTAGTGATGTCTTTACGAGCGCTGTGGCAAGGGTTATAGAGGAAGGCTCAGGGCATATTGCTTACTAAGTGAGTGCGACTTGTTTTGTGGTATCTTGCGTGCGAGGGTATGGATGTATAGGTGTGGAGGTTATTCTGAGGTTGTGGTATGAGTATTCTGATGTGTGGAGGTGATGGTGGATATGTGGATAATTTGGGTGCGACTACGATCATGTGGATGAGTTGGTGGTGCATAGGGACTCTTGGGTGGCTTGAATTTTCCCTTTGAGTAGGGATTTTATTGATTTCTCGAATGGACATCTGTATGATAATATTGTTTGTTCAAACATATTTTGACTATACTAAACTGTTTATTTGGCATATTCATGAGAGTAAGTGTAGAAGTTCTACTGGGCTTTTTAACTTATTCCATTATATCTTATTTTTTTTTACAGTATATGAGGATGATGTATACTTGATAAACCAAAGCCTTAAGGAGGGACCTCAGGAGTGAGATCAGGGAGCTGTTGTAGTTACTCTTTTGGGTATATGGACTTTTGTATGTATCAGATGAGGATGACATGTACAGGTTTGATGATATAATATAGAAAATAATATATGTGTCTTGGCTTTTATAGCTGCATCTCATGATATGTTCAGGTTGAGATTAGCAGGCTTGGCATACTCTTAAGCTTTGCTTTAAGGATATGCGGCTGTGTTGCGAGCCCCTAAACCGAGATTCACGATTGGGGGTTGTGACAGAATGAATTCGAGATGACAACATTTTTTCGTAATGAAACATGGCATGAATTTATCACTGATAAAGAAAATGAACTGCCATTATTTCTATCCGATATTGCACCAAAGACAGCTCAAATATTTGAGGATAATAATGAGACATCACAAAGGAAAAGCTGAAAGTTTCATAAAACAATCATTAATAATCTAATTCACCACTTTTAATCATAGCCTGCAGAATCAGAACCCATACCAATGAGCAAATTCTAAACAGTACTGAGGACAAACACATGACCTATTTTAGCCCTTCTCTCTCTTGGTGCACTCCATAAAAGGCATGCTCTATCATCAAAGAGAAAGCATGCATGAGGCTCTTCAGCATGATCATGAAGAAAGCCAGGGAAGTATCTCGCCAATTGCATTTTTGTACAAGTCTTCAATCATCAAAATCTGAGGGGATTGACCCATTACTCCACTCACCTGTTCCATGAACCATAGTGGCAGTACGAAAGCTAATTCAATCAAGCTCATTTAGGAATATACAATATATGTTAGTAGACATAAATGGCTGATTAAGTCACAGTGAGAACAGTATGGTCTTGTTTATTGTATTCAATTCAGCTCATATACTTCTTACAATGCTGTTAGACCGTTGCAATGAGCAATTATAATAGTCCAAAGGTCAAGGCATTCCTAAAATGAATTTTGAATTTATCATTACTTTTTTGTTCATCACTAACCAATGGAAATAATTCAATAACTTTTTAAGTTACAGGTTTCTATCTTCTCAAAAGAATTTCAATAACTATCCGGTCATCTTTGTCTAGACATACTACTTCTCAGCGTGGGTAACTTTTCATGCCAATTATTCTTCTTTCTTCCCCTAAAAACATAATTAATTATCCATTATTCACAAGACATTTTGAGGAAGGAGCTGAGGTTTTTTTTTTCCCTTCTTTTTGGTGTAGGCAGAGGAAGAACGGAAGTTCAAACAATTCTATCTAGGTCATCCGAATGACATTACTAGAGCATCTTTTTTTTAACTGATATTTTTTCTCCAGATCAAACACAATGCAGATCATCAAAGCTTGGTAAGACGCACAAGTATCATTTAAAATTCCTATTCTCATCTTATTTATCTTAATGCAGAAGAAGTTGCAATCTAAATCAAGGAAGGAAAACGAGAAGAAATATCTTAGAAAGTGCTTGGATTACTTACATGGGCATGAATCATGATGATGCTCCTGGAGTCATCTGATGTGATTTCGGCCGAGACCACTTCGATGTTATACTTCTCAAGCACATGGGCGATGGCCGTGAAGAGGCGCGGCTTCTTGACGGTGCAGATGCTGATGTGGGCGTCCGCTCCGGTCACGTTCAGCGCGACGTTAGGCGACGTCCAGGTCCGGAAGCAGGAGGGGTATTGAGGGATGGCGACAGCCGAGGGCGAGTTCGCCATTGCCAAATTCTTGGCCTGGTCTGCCTTGAATGCCTCCTTTGTCGTCGTCTCGACCCCCTCCTCCATCTGCATTCCCACTGCTGCCGGTTCGAAGGAGGTCGTGCCTCGGATCCGTTCCTCTTTCAGTTTCTCAAGCTGCTGAACCTTTTGCTGCAGCTTTATGATGTAGCTGACCGCCTCGTCGACAATGGTAGTTTTATCAGCCTGTGGAGAGAGAGAGAGAGAAATAGTCCGAGAAGAAGATCCATTACAATGCATGACCATCTCCAGTTTTTTTTTTTTCATACACAACAGGCGTAGATTTCTATTGAAAAATAGTAAAATCGGCAAAATCCAGGGTAAAGATGAAACGAAAAATCAACTTTTGGGAAAAGAAAAAAGGACGCCAGAGAAGCCGATCTAATGGCGATTGAGTTGGATGCCACCGAAACTTAGATCTGCTGATCGACGTCTCTCTCATTGGTACCTGTTACTTCTCTTAAAACAAAATCGAAATGAAGAAATCATGCTTGCACGCTCTCATGCGCACCGTGTTATGCAGCACCGTCAGTGCAATAGCGCTGCTCTTCTTCTTCCAAGTCCTCTTCTCCATTTTTCTAATCTTTCTTAGAAACCAGGAGCAAGCTCTCAAAAGAAAAATAAAAGAAAGAAGAAAAACAAATCTAATGTGGATGGAGAACAAGCACCTGGGCAGTTAGCTGGGGGACGAGGGCATGGAGATTCGAGAACATCTCCCTCATCTTCTTCCTCTTCTCCCTCTCGACCCGTATGCGCTTCGCATGATAGGATTCGCGGCCACGTTTTCCCTCATGTCCCTCGCCCTTGGAGGGCGATCTCTTCGACGCCTCACTAGAGACCCACTGGCCAGAGGGATCATTCGAGCTCGACTCGGGTAGCTCCATGGCCGCCTTGCGGTCGCTGCCGCTGGAGCCGTTGAGTTAAAGAACGCCCACGGCTGGGCAATCAGAGCTTAATTTATTTATAAATGGAAGCGATGGCAAAAGCCTGATGGTTGTCGTTTTTAAAGCCGAAGAGCTGTATTAAAGAAATATGCTTTCTCTTGTTTAAATCTTTAGCCCTAGCATTTCTTTAAATTCTTTCGGTTGAACCATCAGCCAATATTTATTAGTCATAAATGAATTCATTTGGCCGTTTGTAGCTTCTTTCCAAAAGAAAGCATCTGACTCGCTATATGTTTTAGAAATTCTTCAAATAAATAAGTATAAAAATTTTTGATTTTTCCTCCTCTTTTACTTTTTCTTGGTTGCATTTGCTTTTCATTATCAACATTAAAATACACATTACAATCTAAACTTATATTAGATGTAGAGCACTCATTAATTAATCTAGGTAATTTGTTTTTTATTAAAAAAATATTTTCAAAGAAATTGCATCAAGAGATTCCATAATGGTATTATTAGAAAATTTAAAAATTTTAGAATTTAACCCTAAAACCGATATTGACATCTGTTCATAAAGAATATCAAATAAAAGCACAAGATGTTGTTTTAGGACCTATTTTTTCTTTTCTTATTTATTGAAATATTCACCTTAATTAGGCATCCCATACTTTTTGAGAATTTTTTTGATTTGATTTTTTATTTTTCCAAAATTCATAGGGTGTTTTATCTAAATTTTTATATAAAATTAATTCTATTAAAATATGACAAGCCGAATATAAAGCCTCACCCTATAAATTATTAGGTAGCCTAGAATTTACTAACATAGTATTAACTATATCTAATAGTGTTTGATTTTTTCTTTTGGTTACTCCATTAGATCAAGGTGCATATGGAGGTGTTACTTAATGTATAATTCTATCCATTTCACAAAATTCATTCATATTAGTTGAAACATATTCATCACCTTTATCTATGGGTGAAATTTTAAGGCTCAGGAGTTAGACCCAAAGTCGTCATAACTATTGCTAGCTCAAGCCTCGACCTAATAGGATCATTTAAGGCCCGAACCTAGCCCAACTCGCGCTCTTTATATATTATTAGTATATATTATTAGTTTTATAATATATATAACATATATTTAAATAAGGTTAAAAAAAGTGTCAAGTTGATTCCTTGGCTAGTTCATTTGCCGGCACTTTATTGAGAGGTCTTTTGTTTGACTTGCTTTTTAAGGCCTTTATATAAAAATTATATATTCGGTTGGGCTCGAACCAAGTCTGATCTATTTTTCTTAAGCTCTGGGCTCACCCCAAAATTTGAATGGGCCTAGATACTTAGGCTCGGCCTGGCCCCATAGGCCAAAATTTATGACTTGAGTCCCGAAAATTTTTCAGTCAAGTTTGGGTGTGCCCACGAGTTGCTCCTGGCCTAGCCCAAGGTTGCTCGACCCATACTCACCCCTACCTCCATTGGATCACAAAATTTTAATTTCTTTTTAATTGATTTTCAACATAGCTTTATAAATTTTAAATTTGTCAAATAATTAACTTTTTGAATTGATTAGATAAACATAAAAATATTTTGAATGATCATCTATACAAGAAATATTTAGTTTCATGTATCAAGATATTGTTATATTTATTACATATGTCACTATAAATTAATTACAACAATTTTGTATCATTCTTCATTGATTTAAATGGTTTTCTAGGTTGTTTGGCTTACATATAAATTTCACGGCTTTTTTTTATAAATTGATTTGAGATTTTGGAATAAAATCTAAAATCATCATTCTTTATTCATATTTATATGCCCAAGCCTACCATGCCATGACACGTGTCAATGAGAAATTTTATTACCATTAGAAGAAAGCATTATTACATTTAAATGGAACATCCAAGCAAATAATCTTTACAAAAAAAATTACATTTCTTCTAAATAGAATCTTGTTAGACTAAAAATACAACTCTATAACCATGTTGAACTAATAAAGATGCACTAATTAATTTTTTTCTATTCTCTAGAGCATGACAAACTTTATTTATTGTGTGAAATTTTTTAGATAACAACTCTAACTTGGCTTGGCCTTTTCTTAGGAATAGAGCCACACTCCCATTCCCCATGCCCACAATTTATTTGTGCTCCGATGGTTGATGAGAGGAAAATAAATTTTTATCAACACACACGCAAACATTAGCCTTAAAGTTTACGTACCAATCATTTGAATTAAAAATAACATTTAACTCGGGCTAGAGATAAAATATTTCTCAGAGATAGGAAAGAAGAGCTGATCCTTATAGTAACCACATTAGCCTATAGTTTAAGGGCAACAGAGGTCCGGTATACTTTAGTGGCTTGTCCATGATGGTCATATGCAATCCTTAGCCTTATGATTTGGCTTTCTTGCACACCCAACAAACTGATTCTTTCTTTGACTAAAGTTTTTACCACCGTTGCTCTTAAAAAATTTTTTTTTTTTCTTAAAATTTTGAAGCTTAGGTTTGTGTGCATTTTTGGCAATATGTGTCTTAGCTTGAAATTCATATTTTTGCTATTGGTTTCGTGAGGCATGGTGTTTATCTTCGATCTTTAAGCTAACAAGCATGTCATTAAAAGTGAAATTTTTAGTTTTTGTTTTAGGCCTCTTGCAAATTCAGACCATGAAGATGGCAATTTTTTAATAAAAATGTAGTAACAAGCACCGCTTCATTAATTTCAATCTCTTTTTATTTTCACATTAAACATATTGTCTTTCAAATTCATGAAACACTATTTAAAGTATCAAATATTATTTTTGTTATTGAGAAAATATGCATTAACAAGAATAATAGAGCAAACAAGAATAAAAATAATCAAAAAAAAATGGTTTAAGATAGTATGTGGATTGAAGTACATCAAAGTGCTATTTTCAGTAAGGAAATGCCTCCACTACATCGGAATAAATTTTTGGATTCCTTTCCTAGCGCATTGGGATGAATTTCTACGCTTCTCTCCTAAATAGGACAACCCGTTGGACCTCTTGTATACAATTAAGATAATTCTTAAACCAATGACCGTTCGATACATTCACAAGAAAATATAGATTAAATAGGAAAGAGAAAGAGATTAAGAAGATAGTTTTCATATGAAGGTAGAATTTATTCTTTATTACATATAAAATAATATAGATAAAACTTAGATCAAAAGAGAAGCACTTTATTAGAATAAAATACTACTGAAGAGAGAACATGGTCCTTAGGATGGGGAACATAGACTACTCTTCCACCCACATTCTCATGCACCAACACTTATAAGATAAGAGTAGGAAAATAAATTTTAAATCAATAAGTTCCAACATGAAAAAAAAGCTGAAAGTCTCATCTAACAATCATTAATAGTTTAATTCACTACTACTAATCACAAGCAGAACCACAGCCATACCAGTAAAGAAATTCTAAACAGTGAGGACACACATGCTTTATTCTCAAGTCAACTTAAGAAGAAGCCCAGTCCTATATAACAAGTCAGAGGCCTTTTCTCTCTCGGTGCACTCCATTGAAGGCATGCTCTATCCTCAAAGAGGAAGCATGCATGAGGCCCTTCAGCATGATCACGAAGAAAGCCAGGGAAGTATCTCGCCAACTGCATTTTTGTACAAGTCTTCAATCATCAAAATCTGAGGGGATTGACCCGTTACTCCACTCACCTGTTCCATGAACCATAGTGGCAGTACGAAAGCTAATTCAATCAAGCTCATTTAGGAATATACAATATATGTTAATAGACATAAATGACTGATTAAGTCACAGTGAGAACAGTATGGTCTTGTTTATTGTATTCAATTCAGCTCATATACTTCTACAATGCTGTTAGACCGTTGCAATGAGCAATTATAATAGTCCAAAGGTCAAGGCATTCCTAAAATGAATTTTGAAGTTATCATTACTTTTTTGTTCATCACTAACCAATGGAAATAATTCAATAACTTTTTAAGTTACGGTTTCTATCTTCTCAAAAGAATTTCAATAACTATCCGGTCATCTTTGTCTAGACATACTACTTCTCAGCGTGGGTAACTTTTCATGCCAATTATTCTTCTTCTTCCCCTAAAAACATAATTAATTATCCATTATTCACAAGACATTTTGAGGAAGGAGCTGAGGTTTTTTTTTCCCTTCTTTTTTGGTGTAGGCAGAGGAAGAACGGAAGTTCAAACAATTCTATCTAGGTCATCCGAATGACATTACTAGAGCATCTTTTTTTTAACTGATATTTTTTCTCCAGATCAAACACAATGCAGATCATCAAAGCTTGGTAAGACGCACAAGTATCATTTAAAATTCCTATTCTCATCTTATTTATCTTAATGCAGAAGAAGTTGCAATCTAAATCAAGGAAGGAAAACGAGAAGAAATATCTTAGAAAGTGCTTGGATTACTTACATGGGCATGAATCATGATGATGCTCCTGGAGTCATCTGATGTGATTTCGGCCGAGACCACTTCGATGTTATACTTCTCAAGCACATGGGCGATGGCCGTGAAGAGGCGCGGCTTCTTGACGGTGCAGATGCTGATGTGGGCGTCCGCTCCGGTCACGTTCAGCGCGACGTTAGGCGACGTCCAGGTCCGGAAGCAGGAGGGGTATTGAGGGATGGCGACAGCCGAGGGCGAGTTCGCCATTGCCAAATTCTTGACCTGGTCTGCCTTGAATGCCTCTTTTGTCGTCGTCTCGATCCCTTTCATCTGCATCCCCAATGCTGACGATTCGCCGGAGGTCGTGCTTCGGATCCGTTCCTCTTTCAGTTTCTCAAGCTGCTGAACTTTTAGCTCCAGCTTTTTGATTGAGCTGATCGCCTCATCGACGATGCTGATTTTATCAGCCTGTGGAAGAGAGAAATTTTAGGAGAAATGAAGAGAGAGAGAGAGAAAGAAATCAGTGATGAATGATAGCTAAAGATTGATTCATTTAGTATGAGGACTGTAAAAAAATGGATGTTGATTAGTCTGATAAGAAGCTCCTGGGAAGCCCAAAGAAAACAAAGACCATCTCAATGGAAGCCAGCAGAAATATATTACGCCTTTTGAACTCACCTCAATGTACTCCACTCCACTTCCATTGGAAAAAAAGGGTGTAGATTTCTATCGAAAAATAGTAAGTAAAATCGGCAAAATCCAAAAAATCTACTTAGAAAAAGATGGAGGAGGCAGAGAAGCCAATCTAATGGCGATGGAGCTGACGCCGCCGAAACTTTGTTCTGCTGATCGACATCTCTGTTTTTAGTTCTTGTTACTTCCATTACTTCTCTCTTTTTTTTTTTTTTTTTTTTTTTCTTAAAAGAAAAAAAAGAGGAGATCATGCTTGCATGTTCTCGTGCGCACCGCGACAAGCACCACCGTCAGTGAAACAGTATCGCTCTTCTTCTTCTTCTTCCTCCAAGTCCTCTTCTCCCTTTTCTTCTCTTTCTTAGAAACCTGGTGCAATTTCTCAAAAGAAAACAAAAAAAAGAAGAAGGAAAAGCGATCTAATGTAGGTGGAGAACAAACAAGCACCTTCTTAGGCGGCTGGGGGAGGAGGGCATGGAGATTCGTGAACATGGTCGTCATCTTCTTCCTCCTCTTCCTTTCTGCCCGTAGGTGCATCTCATGTTCCGATTCGCCGCCACCTTTTCCCTCCTGGCTCCCGCCCTTGGAGGACGAGCTCTTCGACCCCTCACCCAAGGCCCGCTTCACGGGGCCCGGGCCCGGCAGGCTGTTTGAAGCCGGGGCAGAAGGAATACTCGAGCCCGTCTCCGGCGGCTCCACGGCCGTCTCAACGTGGCCGCCACCGGAGTCGTCTGAGTCAAACAACTCCCACGCCTCGCCCTTCCAGAGGAACGCCTGTAGCCCCTCTAGCCCCTCTAGCTCCCCTCCGTCTCCTCCTCCTCCTCCTCCTTCTTGAGACATTGAGAGAGACAGATAAGAGAGAGAGCGAGAGAGAGAGAGAGGAGGAGAGTGAAGCGTTAAAAATGGTGGTGGAGTTCAGGTGAAGGGATGATGTCTGTGGGAAGAATGAACGCAAAATGTAATCATAAGACGTGCCGTTATCGGCGTCGGAACAAAAACGGACAGCTGCTCGAGGCCTGCGAAGTTTCGCCAAGGAATGGCCGGCTTCCCATCTTACCACGGCGTTTTCGCTATTACTACGAATGCACCACTGGTTTCTACCTTCCTCGCTACTATTTGTGCTCGCAGCCGGTCATGGAAGCGAACCGCGACGACTGCAATGCCGGACGTGTTGTTATTTACGCGGAGAAGGCGGCCATCCGCGATGAACTGCGAGCCAAATGGGCGCGACGTGGATCATTTCCTTCCCTTGTAACACCGCACACCGGAATGGAGCTCAGTGAGGCAGGAGAGGGAGAGGCTGGTGGGACTAGATGACGTGGGGGAATTCGTAGAGAACACGATTGGAAGGGTCAATTGGTGGAGAACACGTGGCATGGTATTTTGGCAATGGGGTTGCGTGCATTGCCGTTTCACTCTGGCAGCGAGAGGATGGTGGCGTTTGAATAGTTTTGAAAAAATATTAAGGCGACAAAGGAGAGGAAGGGATCCAAAGGCCTCATGGTCCTGTGCAGTGCAAACTACACAAGCTGTGATTTGATTTGGCCGTTATGTTGAAGCTGACATTCTCTGCTTTTCCTCTTTATTTTTATTTTATTATATTATATATAACTTATTTCATAAGTTGTTGTATTTTCTGTTTTTTAAAAAGAGATTGTACTACTTTTCTCAAATTTTTTTAAAAAAACTCTACATTATATGTATAGCTAATAGTTAATATCCAAATCCTGACTTACATCTCATAATTTGATCTTGACTTATAAGAGAGAATTAGATGTATGCAATCTTATTATCTTATTTCTGCATAAAGTAAGGAGATGAAAGGTTTCATTATGGCATTTAAGGATTAAGTTTACATGTTTGGATGATAGACTTATATATTGGCAAAAATTTGAGGGTTTCACAAAACTATTATATATAATTTGTACATTATTTTATACTAGTTGTGAGAGTTTTAAGATAATTACACTCTCTAAAGAATAAGAAAGAGATTATTTTAGAGGCACTTCACATCTCTCTTTGCATACCCTTGTATATAAGCATTGTTTTGCATATAATATGACGTAATGACTATGCATATGTTATTAAGGACTGCATTCATACCCTAAACCAATGAATAAGGAGTTCGAAGAATTGAACCTTTTACTTTAGATTCGTCGAGGTCGAGTTAGGAAAGAACAAAGGTTGACGTCGAAAAACAAGGAGAAGCTCTTCTTCTCTATGGAAAGAGAGATCGAAGGGTTGAATCAGATTGGAAAAGGAAAAGAGTCACCTCCCAGACATTCTACTAGATGACAAATGGAGCTCAACTCCTTAAGGGACGTAGTAGTTGGGGTGTTTGGCAAGGTATTCTTCATAGACCTTAATTAGATAATTAATTCAAGAAGAGGGAAAGTGCAAGAAACCAACAGATATTAAAATATGAAAGACATCGCTAAGACATCACTACATAAAAATTTTTTGCCAAATCTTGAAGAGGTCGCTATAAATGTTCATGCAGATATACAAAGTTATGAAGGTATTCGAGAGAAAAAAAAAAAAAATCCAAGCGAAAGAAAAATAAATAATGATATTTTTTATAAAACAGAAAAGGCTTTTCAAAGACTTTAAAATGAGTTTTTCATATTTTCTAACTTATTTGCCAACAAAAATAAAATTTTATTTTTAATAAAAATAAGTTTTCCAAGTAATTTTGCTTGCAATTAAATAAATTCTTAATGAATTCAAAATTTTAGCCTCAAGTCTTCTAGATATAGATTGAATTTTGAAAAAACTTTACTTTTAATCTATCCTAACAGATTTTGGATCACTTGAAATACACCATTATATTGTCACATATTATGGTTGAAAGTGCACAATATGTAGCCTATCTTTTAACACGAACATCGAGGTCTCGTTTGGATGCATTATAAGTCGGTTTATGAGAAAACGTGATTTATGGGAAGATATCTTCCTAACTCTCGATTTGATTGTCGCTTTTCAGAAAGTCATGGCTTTTTTACTGTACTTTTATTACTTCCTAGCATGAATTTGGTTAACCAAACAAAATGAAATGGAACTTCTTTTCAGGAAAAGCATTTTTTCTGGGAAGACAATGGCAACCAAAGAGAACCTTAGGGCTGGGAGTGTAGGCTTATGAAGAAAAAAGGGTGTCAAAATTTCCACATAATTTTTAAGTGTAATACTTGGACCAAAAATAATAGCAAAAATGTTTCTTCCCCCAAGAAATCATGCAAATTTTTGTCTCTTTTATCTTTTAACATTGTTTTGTATTATAAAGAAAAGATTTATTTTTAGCAGAAGAGTATACAACAAACTCCATCCAAAATGAGGACTGTACTGATAATGTGGTGCAAAGTCATATTTGACTAAAATAAGCATTACAAATAGAAGCTTATCTTTTAATCTTTTTTTTTCTATAAGTGTATGCAACCTTTTATCTTTGGTTGCAAGGCTGCCACACAATGCACTATCCTTACAACAACTTATGAATGGAAAACTTTATTAAGTTGGGTTGAGATATATTCCAGTCCACCCACCCATGCGCTTTCCTTCCACGCTGCATCTCGGGCGATCTTCGATGGCCGAATTTATGTGAGTGACTTTGTTGGCCACCATGACTTCAATCTCTTGAAGAGCCTAGCATTGCCTGAGCATACCATTATTTGCTTCCGGCATCATGCCCTCCTTACTAGATATTGCTTCTTTAAGGATTAAGTCTA
Source organism: Metroxylon sagu (assembly GCA_017589505.3). NCBI lineage: Eukaryota > Viridiplantae > Streptophyta > Magnoliopsida > Arecales > Arecaceae > Metroxylon > Metroxylon sagu. The sequence goes on from JACVBY030000465.1 coordinate 715,417, forward strand.
TGCTCAGGATTTGGAGCCTAAACAAGTTCACTAGTGTTCTTAGAGCCTTAAACTGTCAAGAAGGTTGGTGTCCTCAAGCCTGCAGGAACAAATACACTATGGAATTCTCACATATGGGAGGTCTACTACCCCTGCATCATTATCATCCTTGGAGTGTTCAATAATTGCCATCTCGGTAGCAACAACAAGCTTGGCTTTATTAGCATGAAGTTTGCAAGGAGGGAGAGTGTTAGAAGTCATTATGAACTTTCTAAAAATTAGGATTAGTTTTTAATCCTAACAAATTTTGTCTTGAAGTTTGCAAGCTCAATAAAGACATTACTCCCAATATATACGAAATAAGGATGTGGTTCTTAATACATGTTGCAGTCGACTTCTAATCTTTGTAGAATATGAATTTTAATTCTTGTAAGGTACGTATGATCTTTAAGGATGTACAGAGAAGCTGAAAAGTTCAGAAGAGATGTTCTAATACTATTGTGTGTATGTGGGTCTAGTGTGTGAGAGAGTTAGGAGAGAGAGAGGAAGAGCCAAGGAGAGACTCTTGACTTGTTATTATTTTAATAGATATTTTTTTCTTTAATATTTTTTTTCTACTATTATTACTTGTTTTACATTAGTGCTACTTGGATCTCATGTTGGTAGGTTTGATCTACATTGAAAACATGCCATTCTACAGAAGCCGATATTTTTCTTTAAATTTCACATGATGTAATACCATCAAGCATATGATCTGAAAGGAGCAAATATTAGACTAAGAAACATAAAGGAACATTCAGAACCTTTCAAGAGTTAAAAAATATGGTGAAAGAAGGCACTATCTATAATATACCTTTAGTGGGAAGAGGAGAAAGTTTGTTGAAGAGGTTGACTTATTTTGCAAAAATTTCATTTCTTCCGCTATGAAAAGAGATATGTCACATGTGTATGCATTAAGTGAGAGAGCTCTCTATATTACCCCTATTGATAGATGTTTGCCCAAGTCATTATGGACCCAGCAAAGAACGAATTCAAGATGACAACATCTTTTTTGCAATGAAACATGGCATGAATTTATCACTGATAAAGAAAACGAACTGCCATTATTTCTATCCGATATTGCACCCCAAGACGGCTCACATATTTGAGGATAACAATGAGACGTCACAAAGGAAAAGCTGAAAGTTTCATAAAACAACCATTAATAGTCTAATTCATCACTTCTAATCACAGCCTGTAGAATCAGAACCCATACCAATGAGCAAATTCTAAACAGGACCGAGGACAAACACATGACCTGTTCTAGCCCTTCTCTTTCTTGGTGCACTCCATAAAAGGCATGCTCTATCCTCAAAGAGAAAGCATGCATGAGGCCCTTTAGCATGATCACGAAGAAAGCAAGGGAAGTATCTCGCCAACTGCATGTTTGTACAAGTCTTCAACCATCGACATCTCAGGGGATTGATCCGATACTCCGCTTGCCTGTTCCATGAACCATAGTGGCAGTACGAAAGCTAATTCAATCAAGCTTTTTTAGGAATGTGTAATATATATCAGTAAACATAAATGGCTGATTAAGTCACAGGGAGAATGGTGTGGTGTCAAAAGGTCAAGGCATTCCTAGCATGAATTTTGAATTTATCATTACTTTTTTGTTCATCACTGATCAATGCAATTAATTCTGTAACTTTTGAAGTTACAATTTCAATCTTCTCAAAGGAATTTCCATAAATTTCAGGTCATCTTTGTCCAGACATACTACTTACTTACCTCAGCATGGGTAACTAACGGTACTTTTAGTAAGAAGAAGTTACAATCTAAATCAAGGAAGGAAATCAAGAAGAAATATTTTAGAAAGTGCTTAGATTACTCACATTGGCATGAATCATGATCATGGTCGTGCAGTCATTCGATGAGATATGGGCCAAGACCACTTCAAGCTTATACTTCTCAAGGACTTGGACGACGGCCGTGAGGAGGCCCGGCTTCTTGGCAGTGCAGATGCTGATGTGGGCGTCCGCTCCGGTCATGTTCAGCACCACGTTGGGCGACGTCCAAGTGTTGGAGCTGGAGGGGTATTGAGGGATGGAGACAGCCGTGGGCGAGTTCGCCACTGCCAGGTTCTTGGCCTGGTCTGCCTTGAATGCCTCCTTTGTCGTCTTCTCGACCCCCTCCTCCATCTGCATTCCCACTGCTGCCGGTTCGAAGGAGGTCGTGCCTCGGATCCGTTCCTCTTTCAGTTTCTCAAGCTGCTGAACCTTTTGCTGCAGCTTTATGATGTAGCTGACCGCCTCGTCGACAATGGTAGTTTTATCAGCCTGTGGAGAGAGAGAGAGAGAGAGAGAAATAGTCCGAGAAGAAGATCCATTACAATGCATGACCATCTCCAGTTTTTTTTTTTTTCATACACAACAGGCGTAGATTTCTATTGAAAAATAGTAAAATCGGCAAAATCCAGGGTAAAGATGAAACGAAAAATCAACTTTTGGGAAAAGAAAAAAGGACGCCAGAGAAGCCGATCTAATGGCGATTGAGTTGGATGCCACCGAAACTTGGATCTGCTGATCGACGTCTCTCTCATTGGTACCTGTTACTTCTCTTAAAACAAAATCGAAATGAAGAAATCATGCTTGCACGCTCTCATGCGCACCGTGATATGCAGCACCGTCAGTGCAATAGCGCTGCTCTTCTTCTTCCAAGTCCTCTTCTCCATTTTTCTAATCTTTCTTAGAAACCAGGAGCAAGCTCTCAAAAGAAAAATAAAAGAAAGAAGAAAAACAAATCTAATGTGGATGGAGAACAAGCACCTGGGCAGGCAGCTGGGGGACGAGGGCATGGAGATTCGAGAACATCTCCCTCATCTTCTTCCTCTTCTCCCTCTCGACCCGTATGCGCTTCGCATGATAGGATTCGCGGCCACGTTTTCCCTCATGTCCCTCGCCCTTGGAGGGCGAGCTCTTCGACGCCTCACTAGAGACCCACTGGCCAGAGGGATCATTCGAGCTCGACTCGGGTAGCTCCATGGCCGCCTTGCGGTCGCTGCCGCTGGAGCCGTTGAGTTAAAGAACGCCCACGGCTGGGCAATCAGAGCTTAATTTATTTATAAATGGAAGCGATGGCAAAAGCCTGATGGTTGTCGTTTTTAAAGCCGAAGAGCTGTATTAAAGAAATATGCTTTCCTCTTGTTTAAATCTTTAGCCCTAGCATTTCTTTAAATTTTTCGGTTGAACCATCAGCCAATATTTATTAGTCATAAATGAATTCATTTGGCCGTTTGTAGCTTCTTTCCAAAAGAAAGCATCTGACTCGCTATATGTTTTAGAAATTCTTCAAATAAATAAGTATAAAAATTTTTGATTTTTCCTCCTCTTTTACTTTTTCTTGGTTGCATTTGCTTTTCATTATCAACATTAAAATACACATTACAATCTAAACTTATATTAGATGTGGAGCACTCATTAATTTATATAGGTAAATTATTTATTATTAAAAAAAATATTTTCAAAGAAGATTGCATCAAGGTTCCATAATTATATTATTAGAAATTTTAAAAATTTTAGAATTTAACCCTAAAAACCGATATTGACACTGTTTAAAGAATATCAAATAAAAGCACAGTATGTTGTTTTAGGACCTATTTTTCTTTTCTTATTTATTGAAATATTCACCTTAATTAGGCATCCCATACTTTGAGAATTTTTTGATTTGATTTTTTATTTTTCTAAAATTCATAGGGTGTTTTATTTAAATTTTTATATGAAATTAATTCTATTAAAATATGACAAGCCGAATATAAAGCCTCACCCTATAAATTATTAGGTAGCCTAGAATTTACTAACATAGTATTAACTATATCTAATAGTGTTTGATTTTTTCTTTCCGTTACTCCATTAGATCAAGGTGCATATGGAGGTGTTACTTGATGTATAATTCTATCCATTTCACAAAATTCATTCATATTAGTTGAAACATATTCATCACCTTTATCTATGGGTGGGCTGGGCTCGGGTTAGACCCAAAGTCAGGCCAACTATTGCTAGCTCAAGCCTGACCTAATAGGATCATTTAAGGCCTGAACCTAGCCCAACCTGCGCTCTTTATATATTATTAGTATATATTATTAGTTTTATAATATATATAACATATATTTAAATAAGGTTAAAAAAGTGCTGGTTGATTCCTTGGCTAGTTCGCTGGCACTTTATTGAGAGGTCTTTTGTTTGACTTGCTTTTTAAGGCCTTTATATAAAAATTATATATTCGGGTTGGGTCGAACCAAGTCTGATCTATTTTTCTTAAGTTTGGGCTCAGCCCAAAATTTGAATGGGCCTAGATACTTAGGCTCGGCCTGGCCCCATAGGCTAAAATTTATGACTTGAGCCCGAAAATTTTCAGGTCAAGTTTGGGCAGGCCCACGAGTTGCTCGGCCTAGCCCAAGGGTTGCTCGACCCATACTCACCCCTACCTCCATTGGATCACAAAATTTTAATTTCTTTTTTAATTGATTTTCAACATAGCTTTATAAATTTTAAATTTGTCAAATAATTAACTTTTTGAATTGATTAGATAAACATAAAAATATTTTGAATGATCATCTATACAAGAAATATTTAGTTTCATGTATCAAGATATTGTTACTATTACATATGTCACTATAAATTAATTACAACAATTTTGTATCATTCTTCATTGATTTAAATGGTTTTCTAGGTTGTTTGGCTTACATATAAATTTCACAGTTTTTTATAAATTGATTTGAGATTTTGGAATAAAATCTAAAATCATCATTCTTTATTCATATTTATATGCCCAAGCCTACCATGCCATGACACAGGTCAATGAGAAATTTTATTACCATTAGAAGAAAGCATTATTACATTTAAATGGAACATCCAGCAAATAATCTTTACAAAAAAAATTACATTTCTTCTAAATAGAATCTTGTTAGACTCAAATACAACTCTATAACCATGTTGAACTAATAAAGATGCACTAATTAATTTTTTTCTATTCTCTAGAGCATGACAAACTTTATTTATTGTGTGAAATTTTTTAGATAACAACTCTAACTTGGCTTGGCCTTTTCTTAGGAATAGAGCCACACTCCCATTCCCCATGCCCACAGCTGTTGTGCCTGATGGTTGATGAGAGGAAAATAAATTTTTATCAACACACACGCAAACATTAGCCTTAAAGTTTACGTACCAATCATTTGAATTAAAAATAACATTTAACTCTGGGCTAGAGATAAAATATTTCTCAGATAGGAAAGAAGAGCTGATCCTTATAGTAACCACATTAGCCTATAGTTTAAGGGCAACAGGAGGTCCAGATACTTTAGGGCTTGTCCATGATGGCTGTAGCAATCCTTAGCCTTATGATTTGGCTTTCTACATACCCAACAAACTGATTCTTTCTTTGACTAAAGTTTTTACCACCGTTGCTCTTAAAAAATTCTTTTTTTTTCTTAAAATTTTGAAGCTTAGGTTTGTGTGCATTTTTGGCAATATGTGTCTTAGCTTGAAATTCAGATTTTTGCTATTGGTTTCGTGAGGCATGGTGTTTATCTTCGATCTTTAAGCTAACAAGCATGTCATTAAAAGTGAAATTTTTAGTTTTTGTTTTAGGCCTCTTGCAAATTCAGACCATGAAGATGGCAATTTTTTAATAAAAAATGTAGTAACAAGCACTGCTTCATTAATTTCAATCTCTTTTATTTTCATATTAAACATATTGTCTTCAAATTCATGAAGCACTATTTAAAGTATCAAATATTATTTTTGTTATTGAGAAAATATGCATTAACAAGAATAATAGAGCAAACAAGAATAAAAATAATCAAAAAAATGGTTTAAGATAGTATGTGGATTGAAGTACATCAAAGTGCTATTTTCAGTAAGGAAATGCCTCCACTACATCGGAATAAATTTTTGCATTCCTTTCCTAGCGCATTGGGATGAATTTCTACGCTTCTCTCCTAAATAGGACAACCCGTTGGACCTCTTGTATACAATTAAGATAATTCTTAAACCAATGACCGTTCGATACATTCACAAGAAAATATAGATTAAATAGGAAAGAGAAAGAGATTAAGAAGATAGTTTTCATATGAAGATAGAATTTATTCTTTATTACATATAAAATAATATAGATAAAACTTAGATCAAAAGAGAAGCACTTTATTAGAATAAAATACTACTGAAGAGAGAACATGGTCCTTAGGATGGGGAACATAGACTACTCTTCCACCCACATTCTCATGCACCAACAGTTATAAGATAAGAGTAGGATCGCATACAAGAAAAAAAAGGAAAATAAATTTTAAATCAATAAGTTCCAACATGAAAAAAAAGCTGAAAGTCTCATCTAACAATCATTAATAGTTTAATTCACTACTACTAATCACAAGCAGAACCACAGCCATACCAGTAAAGAAATTCTAAACAGTGAGGACACACATGCTTTATTCTCAAGTCAACTTAAGAAGAAGCCCAGTCCTATATAACAAGTCAGAGGCCTTTTCTCTCTCGGTGCACTCCATTGAAGGCATGCTCTATCCTCAAAGAGGAAGCATGCATGAGGCCCTTCAGCATGATCACGAAGAAAGCCAGGGAAGTATCTCGCCAACTGCATTTTTGTACAAGTCTTCAATCATCAAAATCTGAGGGGATTGACCCGTTACTCCACTCACCTGTTCCATGAACCATAGTGGCAGTACGAAAGCTAATTCAATCAAGCTCATTTAGGAATATACAATATATGTTAGTAGACATAAATGACTGATTAAGTCACAGTGAGAACAGTATGGTCTTGTTTATTGTATTCAATTCAGCTCATATACTTCTTACAATGCTGTTAGACCGTTGCAATGAGCAATTATAATAGTCCAAAGGTCAAGGCATTCCTAAAATGAATTTTGAAGTTATCATTACTTTTTTGTTCATCACTAACCAATGGAAATAATTCAATAACTTTTTAAGTTACGGTTTCTATCTTCTCAAAAGAATTTCAATAACTATCCGGTCATCTTTGTCTAGACATACTACTTCTCAGCGTGGGTAACTTTTCATGCCAATTATTCTTCTTTCTTCCCCTAAAAACATAATTAATTATCCATTATTCACAAGACATTTTGAGGAAGGAGCTGAGGTTTTTTTTTTCCCTTCTTTTTGGTGTAGGCAGAGGAAGAACGGAAGTTCAAACAATTCTATCTAGGTCATCCGAATGACATTACTAGAGCATCTTTTTTTTAACTGATATTTTTTCTCCAGATCAAACACAATGCAGATCATCAAAGCTTGGTAAGACGCACAAGTATCATTTAAAATTCCTATTCTCATCTTATTTATCTTAATGCAGAAGAAGTTGCAATCTAAATCAAGGAAGGAAAACGAGAAGAAATATCTTAGAAAGTGCTTGGATTACTTACATGGGCATGAATCATGATGATGCTCCTGGAGTCATCTGATGTGATTTCGGCCGAGACCACTTCGATGTTATACTTCTCAAGCACATGGGCGATGGCCGTGAAGAGGCGCGGCTTCTTGACGGTGCAGATGCTGATGTGGGCGTCCGCTCCGGTCACGTTCAGCGCGACGTTAGGCGACGTCCAGGTCCGGAAGCAGGAGGGGTATTGAGGGATGGCGACAGCCGAGGGCGAGTTCGCCATTGCCAAATTCTTGACCTGGTCTGCCTTGAATGCCTCTTTTGTCGTCGTCTCGATCCCTTTCATCTGCATCCCCAATGCTGACGATTCGCCGGAGGTCGTGCTTCGGATCCGTTCCTCTTTCAGTTTCTCAAGCTGCTGAACTTTTAGCTCCAGCTTTTTGATTGAGCTGATCGCCTCATCGACGATGCTGATTTTATCAGCCTGTGGAAGAGAGAAATTTTAGGAGAAATGAAGAGAGAGAGAGAGAAAGAAATCAGTGATGAATGATAGCTAAAGATTGATTCATTTAGTATGAGGACTGTAAAAAAATGGATGTTGATTAGTCTGATAAGAAGCTCCTGGGAAGCCCAAAGAAAACAAAGACCATCTCAATGGAAGCCAGCAGAAATATATTACGCCTTTTGAACTCACCTCAATGTACTCCACTCCACTTCCATTGGAAAAAAAGGGTGTAGATTTCTATCGAAAAATAGTAAGTAAAATCGGCAAAATCCAAAAAATCTACTTAGAAAAAGATGGAGGAGGCAGAGAAGCCAATCTAATGGCGATGGAGCTGACGCCGCCGAAACTTTGTTCTGCTGATCGACATCTCTGTTTTTAGTTCTTGTTACTTCCATTACTTCTCTTCTTTTTTTTTTTTTTTCTTAAAAGAAAAAAAAGAGGAGATCATGCTTGCATGTTCTCGTGCGCACCGCGACAAGCACCACCGTCAGTGAAACAGTATCGCTCTTCTTCTTCTTCTTCCTCCAAGTCCTCTTCTCCCTTTTCTTCTCTTTCTTAGAAACCTGGTGCAATTTCTCAAAAGAAAACAAAAAAAAGAAGAAGGAAAAGCGATCTAATGTAGGTGGAGAACAAACAAGCACCTTCTTAGGCGGCTGGGGGAGGAGGGCATGGAGATTCGTGAACATGGTCGTCATCTTCTTCCTCCTCTTCCTTTCTGCCCGTAGGTGCATCTCATGTTCCGATTCGCCGCCACCTTTTCCCTCCTGGCTCCCGCCCTTGGAGGACGAGCTCTTCGACCCCTCACCCAAGGCCAGCTTCACGGGGCCCGGGCCCGGCAGGCTGTTTGAAGCCGGGGCAGAAGGAATACTCGAGCCCGTCTCCGGCGGCTCCACGGCCGTCTCAACGTGGCCGCCACCGGAGTCGTCTGAGTCAAACAACTCCCACGCCTCGCCCTTCCAGAGGAACGCCTGTAGCCCCTCTAGCCCCTCTAGCTCCCCTCCGTCTCCTCCTCCTCCTCCTCCTTCTTGAGACATTGAGAGAGACAGATAAGAGAGAGAGCGAGAGAGAGAGAGAGGAGGAGAGTGAAGCGTTAAAAATGGTGGTGGAGTTCAGGTGAAGGGATGATGTCTGTGGGAAGAATGAACGCAAAATGTAATCATAAGACGTGCCGTTATCGGCGTCGGAACAAAAACGGACAGCTGCTCGAGGCCTGCGAAGTTTCGCCAAGGAATGGCCGGCTTCCCATCTTACCACGGCGTTTTCGCTATTACTACGAATGCACCACTGGTTTCTACCTTCCTCGCTACTATTTGTGCTCGCAGCCGGTCATGGAAGCGAACCGCGACGACTGCAATGCCGGACGTGTTGTTATTTACGCGGAGAAGGCGGCCATCCGCGATGAACTGCGAGCCAAATGGGCGCGACGTGGATCATTTCCTTCCCTTGTAACACCGCACACCGGAATGGAGCTCAGTGAGGCAGGAGAGGGAGAGGCTGGTGGGACTAGATGACGTGGGGGAATTCGTAGAGAACACGATTGGAAGGGTCAATTGGTGGAGAACACGTGGCATGGTATTTTGGCAATGGGGTTGCGTGCATTGCCGTTTCACTCTGGCAGCGAGAGGATGGTGGCGTTTGAATAGTTTTGAAAAAATATTAAGGCGACAAAGGAGAGGAAGGGATCCAAAGGCCTCATGGTCCTGTGCAGTGCAAACTACACAAGCTGTGATTTGATTTGGCCGTTATGTTGAAGCTGACATTCTCTGCTTTTCCTCTTTATTTTTATTTTATTATATTATATATAACTTATTTCATAAGTTGTTGTATTTTCTGTTTTTTAAAAAGAGATTGTACTACTTTTCTCAAATTTTTTTAAAAAAACTCTACATTATATGTATAGCTAATAGTTAATATCCAAATCCTGACTTACATCTCATAATTTGATCTTGACTTATAAGAGAGAATTAGATGTATGCAATCTTATTATCTTATTTCTGCATAAAGTAAGGAGATGAAAGGTTTCATTATGGCATTTAAGGATTAAGTTTACATGTTTGGATGATAGACTTATATATTGGCAAAAATTTGAGGGTTTCACAAAACTATTATATATAATTTGTACATTATTTTATACTAGTTGTGAGAGTTTTAAGATAATTACACTCTCTAAAGAATAAGAAAGAGATTATTTTAGAGGCACTTCACATCTCTCTTTGCATACCCTTGTATATAAGCATTGTTTTGCATATAATATGACGTAATGACTATGCATATGTTATTAAGGACTGCATTCATACCCTAAACCAATGAATAAGGAGTTCGAAGAATTGAACCTTTTACTTTAGATTCGTCGAGGTCGAGTTAGGAAAGAACAAAGGTTGACGTCGAAAAACAAGGAGAAGCTCTTCTTCTCTATGGAAAGAGAGATCGAAGGGTTGAATCAGATTGGAAAAGGAAAAGAGTCACCTCCCAGACATTCTACTAGATGACAAATGGAGCTCAACTCCTTAAGGGACGTAGTAGTTGGGGTGTTTGGCAAGGTATTCTTCATAGACCTTAATTAGATAATTAATTCAAGAAGAGGGAAAGTGCAAGAAACCAACAGATATTAAAATGTGAAAGACATCCCTAAGACATCACTACATAAAAATTTTTTGCCAAATCTTGAAGAGGTTGCTATAAATGTTCATGCAGATATACAAAGTTATGAAGGTATTCGAGAGAAAAAAAAAATCCAAGCGCAAGAAAAATAAATAATGATATTTTTTATAAAATAGAAAAGGCTTTTCAAAGACTTTAAAATGAGTTTTTCATATTTTCTAACTTATTTGCCAACAAAAATAAAATTTTATTTTTAATAAAAATAAGTTTTCCAAGTAATTTTGCTTGCAATTAAATAAATTCTTAATGAATTCAAAATTTTAGCCTCAAGTCTTCTAGATATAGATTGAATTTTGAAAAAACTTTACTTTTAATCTATCCTAACAGATTTTGGATCACTTGAAATACACCATTATATTGTCACATATTATGGTTGAAAGTGCACAATATGTAGCCTATCTTTTAACACGAACATCGAGGTCTCGTTTGGATGCATTATAAGTCGGTTTATGAGAAAACGTGATTTATGGGAAGATATCTTCCTAACTCTCGATTTGATTGTCGCTTTTCAGAAAGTCATGGCTTTTTTACTGTACTTTTATTACTTCCTAGCATGAATTTGGTTAACCAAACAAAATGAAATGGAACTTCTTTTCAGGAAAAGCATTTTTTCTGGGAAGACAATGGCAACCAAAGAGAACCTTAGGGCTGGGAGTGTAGGCTTATGAAGAAAAAAGGGTGTCAAAATTTCCACATAATTTTTAAGTGTAATACTTGGACCAAAAATAATAGCAAAAATGTTTCTTCCCCCAAGAAATCATGCAAATTTTTGTCGCTTTTATCTTTTAACATTGTTTTGTATTATAAAGAAAAGATTTATTTTTTAGCAGAAGAGTATACAACAAACTCCATCCAAAATGAGGACTGTACTGATAATGTGGTGCAAAGTCATATTTGACTAAAATAAGCATTACAAATAGAAGCTTATCTTTTAATCTTTTTTTTTCTATAAGTGTATGCAACCTTTTATCTTTGGTTGCAAGGCTGCCACACAATGCACTATCCTTACAACAACTTATGAATGGAAAACTTTATTAAGTTGGGTTGAGATATATTCCAGTCCACCCACCCATGCGCTTTCCTTCCACGCTGCATCTCGGGCGATCTTCGATGGCCGAATTTATGTGAGTGACTTTGTTGGCCACCATGACTTCAATCTCTTGAAGAGCCTAGCATTGCCTGAGCATACCATTATTTGCTTCCGGCATCATGCCCTCCTTACTAGATATTGCTTCTTTGAGGATTAAGTCTATGCTCAGGATTTGGAGCCTAAACAAGTTCACTAGTGTTCTTGGAGCCTTGAACTGTCAAGAAGGTTGGTGTCCTCAAGCCTGCAGGAACAAATACACTATGGAATTCTCACATATGGGAGGTCTACTACCCCTGCATCATTATCATCCTTGGAGTGTTCAATAATTGCCATCTCGGTGGCAACAACAAGCTTGGCATTATTAGCATGAAGTTTGCAAGGAGGGAGAGTGTTAGAAGTCATTATGAACTTTCTAAAAATTAGGATTAGTTTTTAATCCTAACAAATTTTGTCTTGAAGTTTGCAAGCTCAATAAAGACATTACTCCCAATATATACCAAATAAGGATGTGGTTCTTAATACATGTTGCAGTCGACTTCTAATCTTTGTAGAATATGAATTTTAATTCTTGTAAGGTACGTATGATCTTTAAGGATGTACAGAGAAGCTGAAAAGTTCAGAAGAGATGTTCTAATACTATTGTGTGTATGTGGGTCTAGTGTGTGAGAGAGTTAGGAGAGAGAGAGGAAGAGCCAAGGAGAGACTCTTGACTTGTTATTATTTTAATAGATATTTTTTTCTTTAATATTTTTTTTCTACTGTTATTACTTGTTTTACATTAGTGCTACTTGGATCTCATGTTGGTAGGTTTGATCTACATTGAAAACATGCCATTCTACAGAAGCCGATATTTTTCTTTAAATTTCACATGATGTAATACCATCAAGCATATGATCTGAAAGGAGCAAATATTAGACTAAGAAACATAAAGGAACATTCAGAACCTTTCAAGAGTTAAAAAATATGGTGAAAGAAGGCACTATCTATAATATACCTTTAGTGGGAAGAGGAGAAAGTTTGTTGAAGAGGTTGACTTATTTTGCAAAAATTTCATTTCTTCCGCTATGAAAAGAGATATGTCACATGTGTATGCATTAAGTGAGAGAGCTCTCTATATTACCCCTATTGATAGATGTTTGCCCAAGTCATTATGGACCCAGCAAAGAACGAATTCAAGATGACAACATCTTTTTTGCAATGAAACATGGCATGAATTTATCACTGATAAAGAAAACGAACTGCCATTATTTCTATCCGATATTGCACCCCAAGACGGCTCACATATTTGAGGATAACAATGAGACGTCACAAAGGAAAAGCTGAAAGTTTCATAAAACAACCATTAATAGTCTAATTCATCACTTCTAATCACAGCCTGTAGAATCAGAACCCATACCAATGAGCAAATTCTAAACAGGACCGAGGACAAACACATGACCTGTTCTAGCCCTTCTCTTTCTTGGTGCACTCCATAAAAGGCATGCTCTATCCTCAAAGAGAAAGCATGCATGAGGCCCTTTAGCATGATCACGAAGAAAGCAAGGGAAGTATCTCGCCAACTGCATGTTTGTACAAGTCTTCAACCATCGACATCTCAGGGGATTGATCCGATACTCCGCTTGCCTGTTCCATGAACCATAGTGGCAGTACGAAAGCTAATTCAATCAAGCTTTTTTAGGAATGTGTAATATATATCAGTAAACATAAATGGCTGATTAAGTCACAGGGAGAATGGTGTGGTGTCAAAAGGTCAAGGCATTCCTAGCATGAATTTTGAATTTATCATTACTTTTTTGTTCATCACTGATCAATGCAATTAATTCTGTAACTTTTGAAGTTACAATTTCAATCTTCTCAAAGGAATTTCCATAAATTTCAGGTCATCTTTGTCCAGACATACTACTTACTTACCTCAGCATGGGTAACTAACGGTACTTTTAGTAAGAAGAAGTTACAATCTAAATCAAGGAAGGAAATCAAGAAGAAATATTTTAGAAAGTGCTTAGATTACTCACATTGGCATGAATCATGATCATGGTCGTGCAGTCATTCGATGAGATATGGGCCAAGACCACTTCAAGCTTATACTTCTCAAGGACTTGGACGACGGCCGTGAGGAGGCCCGGCTTCTTGGCAGTGCAGATGCTGATGTGGGCGTCCGCTCCGGTCATGTTCAGCACCACGTTGGGCGACGTCCAAGTGTTGGAGCTGGAGGGGTATTGAGGGATGGAGACAGCCGTGGGCGAGTTCGCCACTGCCAGGTTCTTGGCCTGGTCTGCCTTGAATGCCTCCTTTGTCGTCTTCTCGACCCCCTCCTCCATCTGCATTCCCACTGCTGCCGGTTCGAAGGAGGTCGTGCCTCGGATCCGTTCCTCTTTCAGTTTCTCAAGCTGCTGAACCTTTTGCTGCAGCTTTATGATGTAGCTGACCGCCTCGTCGACAATGGTAGTTTTATCAGCCTGTGGAGAGAGAGAGAGAGAGAGAGAAATAGTCCGAGAAGAAGATCCATTACAATGCATGACCATCTCCAGTTTTTTTTTTTTCATACACAACAGGCGTAGATTTCTATTGAAAAATAGTAAAATCGGCAAAATCCAGGGTAAAGATGAAACGAAAAATCAACTTTTGGGAAAAGAAAAAAGGACGCCAGAGAAGCCGATCTAATGGCGATTGAGTTGGATGCCACCGAAACTTGGATCTGCTGATCGACGTCTCTCTCATTGGTACCTGTTACTTCTCTTAAAACAAAATCGAAATGAAGAAATCATGCTTGCACGCTCTCATGCGCACCGTGATATGCAGCACCGTCAGTGCAATAGCGCTGCTCTTCTTCTTCCAAGTCCTCTTCTCCATTTTTCTAATCTTTCTTAGAAACCAGGAGCAAGCTCTCAAAAGAAAAATAAAAGAAAGAAGAAAAACAAATCTAATGTGGATGGAGAACAAGCACCTGGGCAGGCAGCTGGGGGACGAGGGCATGGAGATTCGAGAACATCTCCCTCATCTTCTTCCTCTTCTCCCTCTCGACCCGTATGCGCTTCGCATGATAGGATTCGCGGCCACGTTTTCCCTCATGTCCCTCGCCCTTGGAGGGCGAGCTCTTCGACGCCTCACTAGAGACCCACTGGCCAGAGGGATCATTCGAGCTCGACTCGGGTAGCTCCATGGCCGCCTTGCGGTCGCTGCCGCTGGAGCCGTTGAGTTAAAGAACGCCCACGGCTGGGCAATCAGAGCTTAATTTATTTATAAATGGAAGCGATGGCAAAAGCCTGATGGTTGTCGTTTTTAAAGCCGAAGAGCTGTATTAAAGAAATATGCTTTCCTCTTGTTTAAATCTTTAGCCCTAGCATTTCTTTAAATTTTTCGGTTGAACCATCAGCCAATATTTATTAGTCATAAATGAATTCATTTGGCCGTTTGTAGCTTCTTTCCAAAAGAAAGCATCTGACTCGCTATATGTTTTAGAAATTCTTCAAATAAATAAGTATAAAAATTTTTGATTTTTCCTCCTCTTTTACTTTTTCTTGGTTGCATTTGCTTTTCATTATCAACATTAAAATACACATTACAATCTAAACTTATATTAGATGTGGAGCACTCATTAATTTATATAGGTAAATTATTTATTATTAAAAAAAATATTTTCAAAGAAGATTGCATCAAGGTTCCATAATTATATTATTAGAAATTTTAAAAATTTTAGAATTTAACCCTAAAAACCGATACTGACAATGTTTAAAGAATATCAAATAAAAGCACAGTATGTTGTTTTAGGACCTATTTTTCTTTTCTTATTTATTGAAATATTCACCTTAATTAGGCATCCCATACTTTGAGAATTTTTTGATTTGATTTTTTATTTTTCTAAAATTCATAGGGTGTTTTATTTAAATTTTTATATGAAATTAATTCTATTAAAATATGACAAGCCGAATATAAAGCCTCACCCTATAAATTATTAGGTAGCCTAGAATTTACTAACATAGTATTAACTATATCTAATAGTGTTTGATTTTTTCTTTCCGTTACTCCATTAGATCAAGGTGCATATGGAGGTGTTACTTGATGTATAATTCTATCCATTTCACAAAATTCATTCATATTAGTTGAAACATATTCATCACCTTTATCTATGGGTGGGCTGGGCTCGGGTTAGACCCAAAGTCAGGCCAACTATTGCTAGCTCAAGCCTGACCTAATAGGATCATTTAAGGCCTGAACCTAGCCCAACCTGCGCTCTTTATATATTATTAGTATATATTATTAGTTTTATAATATATATAACATATATTTAAATAAGGTTAAAAAAGTGCTGGTTGATTCCTTGGCTAGTTCGCTGGCACTTTATTGAGAGGTCTTTTGTTTGACTTGCTTTTTAAGGCCTTTATATAAAAATTATATATTCGGGTTGGGTCGAACCAAGTCTGATCTATTTTTCTTAAGTTTGGGCTCAGCCCAAAATTTGAATGGGCCTAGATACTTAGGCTCGGCCTGGCCCCATAGGCTAAAATTTATGACTTGAGCCCGAAAATTTTCAGGTCAAGTTTGGGCAGGCCCACGAGTTGCTCGGCCTAGCCCAAGGGTTGCTCGACCCATACTCACCCCTACCTCCATTGGATCACAAAATTTTAATTTCTTTTTTAATTGATTTTCAACATAGCTTTATAAATTTTAAATTTGTCAAATAATTAACTTTTTGAATTGATTAGATAAACATAAAAATATTTTGAATGATCATCTATACAAGAAATATTTAGTTTCATGTATCAAGATATTGTTACTATTACATATGTCACTATAAATTAATTACAACAATTTTGTATCATTCTTCATTGATTTAAATGGTTTTCTAGGTTGTTTGGCTTACATATAAATTTCACAGTTTTTTATAAATTGATTTGAGATTTTGGAATAAAATCTAAAATCATCATTCTTTATTCATATTTATATGCCCAAGCCTACCATGCCATGACACAGGTCAATGAGAAATTTTATTACCATTAGAAGAAAGCATTATTACATTTAAATGGAACATCCAGCAAATAATCTTTACAAAAAAAATTACATTTCTTCTAAATACAATCTTGTTAGACTCAAATACAACTCTATAACCATGTTGAACTAATAAAGATGCACTAATTAATTTTTTTCTATTCTCTAGAGCATGACAAACTTTATTTATTGTGTGAAATTTTTTAGATAACAACTCTAACTTGGCTTGGCCTTTTCTTAGGAATAGAGCCACACTCCCATTCCCCATGCCCACAGCTGTTGTGCCTGATGGTTGATGAGAGGAAAATAAATTTTTATCAACACACACGCAAACATTAGCCTTAAAGTTTACGTACCAATCATTTGAATTAAAAATAACATTTAACTCTGGGCTAGAGATAAAATATTTCTCAGATAGGAAAGAAGAGCTGATCCTTATAGTAACCACATTAGCCTATAGTTTAAGGGCAACAGGAGGTCCAGATACTTTAGGGCTTGTCCATGACGGGAATAGCAATCCTTAGCCTTATGATTTGGCTTTCTACATACCCAACAAACTGATTCTTTCTTTGACTAAAGTTTTTACCACCGTTGCTCTTAAAAAATTCTTTTTTTTTCTTAAAATTTTGAAGCTTAGGTTTGTGTGCATTTTTGGCAATATGTGTCTTAGCTTGAAATTCAGATTTTTGCTATTGGTTTCGTGAGGCATGGTGTTTATCTTCGATCTTTAAGCTAACAAGCATGTCATTAAAAGTGAAATTTTTAGTTTTTGTTTTAGGCCTCTTGCAAATTCAGACCATGAAGATGGCAATTTTTTAATAAAAAATGTAGTAACAAGCACTGCTTCATTAATTTCAATCTCTTTTATTTTCATATTAAACATATTGTCTTCAAATTCATGAAGCACTATTTAAAGTATCAAATATTATTTTTGTTATTGAGAAAATATGCATTAACAAGAATAATAGAGCAAACAAGAATAAAAATAATCAAAAAAATGGTTTAAGATAGTATGTGGATTGAAGTACATCAAAGTGCTATTTTCAGTAAGGAAATGCCTCCACTACATCGGAATAAATTTTTGCATTCCTTTCCTAGCGCATTGGGATGAATTTCTACGCTTCTCTCCTAAATAGGACAACCCGTTGGACCTCTTGTATACAATTAAGATAATTCTTAAACCAATGACCGTTCGATACATTCACAAGAAAATATAGATTAAATAGGAAAGAGAAAGAGATTAAGAAGATAGTTTTCATATGAAGATAGAATTTATTCTTTATTACATATAAAATAATATAGATAAAACTTAGATCAAAAGAGAAGCACTTTATTAGAATAAAATACTACTGAAGAGAGAACATGGTCCTTAGGATGGGGAACATAGACTACTCTTCCACCCACATTCTCATGCACCAACACTTATAAGATAAGAGTAGGATCGCATACAAGAAAAAAAAGGAAAATAAATTTTAAATCAATAAGTTCCAACATGAAAAAAAAGCTGAAAGTCTCATCTAACAATCATTAATAGTTTAATTCACTACTACTAATCACAAGCAGAACCACAGCCATACTAGTAAAGAAATTCTAAACAGTGAGGACACACATGCTTTATTCTCAAGTCAACTTAAGAAGAAGCCCAGTCCTATATAACAAGTCAGAGGCCTTTTCTCTCTCGGTGCACTCCATTGAAGGCATGCTCTATCCTCAAAGAGGAAGCATGCATGAGGCCCTTCAGCATGATCACGAAGAAAGCCAGGGAAGTATCTCGCCAACTGCATATTTGTACAAGTCTTCAATCATCAAAATCTGAGGGGATTGACCCGATACTCCGCTCACCTGTTCCATGAACCATAGTGGTAGTACGAAAGCTAATTCAATCAAGCTCATTTAGGAATGTACAACATATGTTAGTAAACATAAATGGCTGATTAAGTCACAGTGAGAACAGTATGGTCTTGTTTATTGTCAGCTATTGTTGAATTCAATTCAGTTCATATACTTCTTACAATGCTGTTAGACCGTTGTCACGCCCCAGATCCAGTGGTGGTGGCCCAGGGGTGACAACTCGCCGCATGCCAGGCATGCAACAGTACAGTATCATTAAAAATAAAGAGGGGTAATAACTATATGTCATAAACAATTAAATCCTCCATAATATAAGTTATGTAATGTTGGGCAACAAACCAAAAATTTCAAAAATCCAATTGGGGTTACATATAACAAAATTTAAACTATTTACATCATGAAGCTCCCAATTACCCCTGTTGTTGCCCTTGATAATTTTGTGGCTCTGAAAAAATATTGTAAAATTTAAATGAGCTCACACTCAGTAAGTAAGCCTATTGTAACATAATATAGCCATTTCAAGATTAATGAATCAAATGCATGCTATGCTTCCAAATTTAAAAATATTTCATCATATTATAGAATTATGCAAATCACATACTTAAATAAATTGGAAGCAGATATTATGTAATAAGATTTCAAAATACCATTTCAATTTTTGAATCACTGTAAATCTCATTTTATACTAATGTCCCACGTCCATGTAATAAAACATCTCAAAGATGTATTCTCCCTGTACGCCCCCAATGGAGGAAGGGTACCGGAGTCATTTAGCATATAATGCCATATCCTGTCACAGCACATCCCAAGGATGTGTGTTCTTCACATATTCCCCCTGTGGAGGTGGGTCCCGGAGTCATGTAACATATCATGTGGACCATGATGACATATAATAACACATTCACAAATATCATTTATATGCATTACTGCAAACATATAATCAATATATTTTTCATATTTTACCAAATTGATAATTTCACATAATCATGTCCATAATAATTGCATGTATAAATACCAATTTAATTTACAGAAATTAGCAATAATCAAGTCAAATAGTTCATTTGCATGAATATGGTACCATAATTACCATTTTTCAAATAATACTATAAATAAATTTCATTATCTCAACAATGGCATAATTTAATAATGATTTATGAAAATCATTATAACTAGCTTACTTACCTCACAATGCTAATCCCAAGGTGTAAATCAGCTATATGGATCTTTGGGTACCTACAACATAATTTTTCAGATTTTTAAATTTCAAATTTAGGATGTCAAACTGACTCCAACACTCAACCCAATCTAATCCTGAGCCCAACTTGGGGCTTGAATATCTCCAAATATAGAAGCCCAAATGGGGAAATAAAAATTCTCCGACAAACTAGGATCCATGCTGATCACAACACTATTTTTCTTTTATTGGGCCCAG
This sequence comes from Metroxylon sagu, assembly GCA_017589505.3. Classification (NCBI taxonomy): domain Eukaryota; kingdom Viridiplantae; phylum Streptophyta; class Magnoliopsida; order Arecales; family Arecaceae; genus Metroxylon; species Metroxylon sagu. Next base: position 735,310 of record JACVBY030000465.1, read on the forward strand.
CCAAATTTAGAGCCTAAAAATTAGGCCCAAATGGGCTAACTGGACTGGGCCGAACCTGGCCCAGTCCTGTTCCTCTTCCTTTCCCACCCCTGGTTCACCTGAACCAGGGGAGGGCTGAGGATGGCCGGCAGCCTAGGGCCGTCGCTGGCCCTCCCCGGGGGTCGGCTGGCCGCCGACGACCGGCCCCAGGTCGGTCACCGCCGTCGACCACCCCCCTTCCTTTCCTTTTTTTTTTCTTTTTCTTCTTTCTTCCCTTGTTCCTCTTCTCCTTGCCGGCGGCACGGCCGGCCATCACTGGCCGGCCGGACTCCATCGGATGCCGCCCCGACTCCGATGGGGGCCGCCGGCCGGAGCTCGGGCCCGGCGAGCCGGCAGGCATGCCGCCGGGCCCAAACCAATGCGGGAGCCGGTTCGGCTCCCGCGATAGGGGAGGGCCGTTTGGCCCTCTCCCTCTACTCCACACCCCGCCGACGGCACGGCTGGCCACCACTGGCCGACCGAACCCCGCTGGATGCTGCCCCGGCGCCGGCGGGAGCCGCCACCCACATCCCGGGCCCGACGAGCCGGCGGGCATGCCGCTGGGCCCGAACTAAGAGCCAGGGGAGGGCCATCCAGCGAGCCTCCCCCTCTTTCCCCTTGCCGGCAGCACGGTCGGACGCCGCCCCGGCACCGATGGGGGCTGCTGCCCGAAGATCGGGCCCGGCGAGCCGGCGGGCACGCCGCTGGGCCCGAACCAAGTGCGGGAGCCGGTTCGGCTCCCGCGTCAAGGGAGGGCCCTCCCGCGGCCCTCTCCCTCTCTCTTTCCCACACTCACACTCTCTCTCTACTCTCCTCGTCGGTGACGGGGTTACCTGTCGGCGGCGAGGCGACGGGGACGAGCGGAGGGGCAACAGTGGCGATGGGCAGCATGGGTAAAGGAGACAGATGGGACTGGCACGGTCCCCTCCTCTCCCTTTTTCTTCAGCGAGGGGAGGGCTGAGCCCTCCTGAGCCCACGTGCGCACGCGTGGGTGCGCGCGCGCTGGCGTGCATGCAGCGCGCCGCGTGCCGTGCACCCACATCGCGTATTATTTTATTAAATATATACGTGGGGGGTTTACATCCTCCCCTCCTTATAAAATTTTTGGCCTCAAAATTAATACATATCACGAATAAAATTTTTGAGGCCCAAATTGGAAACTTACAAGCTTTATTTATCTTTCTGATCAAATTACAATGGCAGATACTCTTTTGTACATATATACAAATATCTACTCAGATACAAATAGATGAGGATATTTCTTCTTCATCTCCTCTTCAAGTTCCCACGTAGCTTCCCGCTCAGAATGATTACTTCACTGAACCTTAACATAGAAAATGCTATGCCGTTTCAGAACTTGATCTTTGTGGTTCACAATACGTATATGATGCTCTACATATGTCAAATCCTTCTTCAACAATATGGGCTCCGCTTCTATCACATGGCTGGGGTTAGGAATGTACTTCCTCAACATAGAGACATGGAATACATTATGTACCCCAGAGAGTGCAGGAGGTAATGCCAGGCTATAAGCCACTTCCCCACTCTGCTCAAGATCTCAAATGGCCCAATGTATCATGGACTCAATTTTCCTCTAAGCCCAAACCTCATCACGTCTTTGGTTGGTGATACCTTTAGGAAGACATGGTTCCCAACCTAAAATTCCAGCTCTCTTCTTCTTACATCAGCATAGCTCTTCTGTCGGCTCTGAGCTACTCGGAGTCTTTCTTTAATCAGCTGCACTTTTTCTACTGTTTGTTGAATTAGCTCAGGGCTCAACAATTTTCTTTCCCCCACATCATTCCAACACAAGGGAGATCTGCATTTCCTACCATACAGAGCTTTAAATGGAGCCATTTTGATACTGGGTTGGTAACTATTGTTGTAAGCAAACTCCACCAATGTAGGTGGTTGTCCCAAGCACCACCCAAGTCCATCACACAAGCTCGTAACATGTCCTCTAAGATCTGTATGGTCCTCTCAGACTGTCCATCTGTCTGGGGGTGAAAAGCTGTGCTGAAGTTCAGTTTGGTTCCCAGAGCCTTATGAAGACTTTTCCAAAACTAGGATACAAACCTGGTATCCTGATCTAACACAATCGACTCGGGGACACCATGAAGCCTCATGATCTGCTCAATGTACATGGTGGCCAATCTCTCACTAGAGACCCCAACTCTGAATGGTAGGAAATGGGCTGACTTTGTCAATCTATCAACAATGACTCAGACTGCATCATTGCTTCTGGGAGTTTTGGGCAAACCCGTCACAAAATCCATAGTGATCTTTTCCTATTTTCACTGGGGAATCATCAGAGACTGAAGAGGTCCCACAGGAATTTGATGTTTGGCCTTCACTTGTTGGCACACTAAGCACTTGGCCACATATTGAGCAATCTCTCCTTTCATCCCTTTCCACCAAAATTTTTTTTGTAGGTCTCTGTACATTTTGGTGCCTCCTGGGTGTACAGTATAGGGAGCCTCCCTCAAAATTTTTACTCTTAGATCCTCTACATTTGGTACACAGAGCCTACTATTAAATCTCAGGGATCCATCCTCCATTAATTTGAATTCATTCTAAACCCCTGACTGCATAGCTTTTTTAATCTTTTGTAGTTCCAAATCTTCTTTCTGGAAAGACTTAATCCTGTCAATCAGGGTTGGCTGAAGTACAAGTGTTGCTAAAAGCCTATCGGACCGCTGTACTCGCAAACCAACCTCCAACTTTTCAAGGTCTTTATGAATGTGAGGCTGAGAAGTAATTATGGAAGCTAGCTCTGAGGAGGACTTCCTGCTTAAGGCATCAGCTACCATATTGGCCTTCCCTGGGTGATAATGCAGGCTCATGTCATAATCTTTTAGTAGCTTCAGCCACCTCCTCTGCCTCAAGTTTAGCTCCTTTTGAGTGAAAATGTATTTCAGACTTTGATGGTCTGTATACATATCACAAGTCTCCCCATATAGATAATGCTGCCAAATTTTCAGAGCAAAGATCACGGTGGCCAACTCCAGGTCATGAGTAGGATAGTTATGCTCATAAGGCTTCAGCTGCCTGGAGGCATAGGATATCACCTTCCCTTCCTGCATTAGAACACCTCCTAATCCCTTTCAAGAGGCGTTAGTGAATAAAGTGTATCCTCCAGATGTAAATGGAAGGGTAAGGATAGGGGCTGACACCAGATGCTGCTTGAGCTCCTGGAAACTTCTCTCACACTCCTCTGCCCAAACAAACTTTGCTCGCTTTTGGGTTAAGCGAGTCAGAGGTAAAGCAATGCGAGAGAAGCCTTCCACAAATCTGCGATAATAACCAGCCAGCCCAAAGAAACTTCTGACTTCTGTTACATTGGAAGGCCGACACCAGTTTACGACAGTCTCAATCTTTTTAGGGTCTACAGATATGCCATCTTTGGATATGATGTGACCCAAGAAGGATATTTGACTCATCCAGAAGTCATATTTCTACAGCTTAGCATAAAGTTTCTTCTCCCGAAGAGTCTGCAGAATAATCCTTAAGTGGTCTTCATGTTCCAAATGACTTTTAGAATATATCAAGATATCATCAATGAAGACCACTATAAACTGATCCAAGTATGGTTTAAAGATCCTGTGCATCAAGTCCATGAATGCTGTCGGGGCATTAGTCAACCCAAACGGCATCACCAAGAACTCATAATGGCCATACCTGGTTCTAAATGCAGTCTTAGAAACATCCTTAGCTTTTATCTTAAGCTGATGGTACCCTGATCGAAGATCAATCTTTGAGAATACCTGAGCTCCTTGGAGTTGATCAAACAAATCATCAATCCTCGGCAAAGGGTACTTATTCCGCACTGTTACCTTATTAATTTCTCGGTAATCAATGCAGAGCCAAAGACTACCATCCTTCTTTTTGACAAATAATACTGGAGCACTCTAAGGAGAGACACTAGGTCTGATAAATTCCCGATCTAAAAGCTCCTACAACTAACATTTTAACTCCTTTAGCTCAGTTGAGGCCATGCAGTAAGGAGCCTTGGATATAGGTCCAATGCCAGGGGCTAAATCAACAGTGAACTCGACTTCTCGATCCGGGAGTAATTCAATCAATTCCTCCGGAAAGACATCAGGAAACTCCCGAGCCACTGGAATATGCTCCAACTTGTGTTCTTCCTGCTGAAGGTCTCTGACCACAGCAAGAAACCCCTGACCACCTTTTCTTAGATATTTCCCACCTTGCAGAGCTGACACCAATAGTGAAGCTAGGTGTTCTTGACTTCCAATAAAACTGAATTCAGGAAGATTAGGAATTTTAAAGATCACCCTTTTCCTGAAACAGTCTATGAAAGCATGATAGGAGGCTAACCAGTCCATCCCCAGGATTACGTCAAAGAACTTCAGTGGGAGGACTATCAAATTAACATTCAACCTCCTATCTTCCATGTCAATTAGATAGGATTTACATACTGAATCTACCTTCATGACATCTCCATTTGGGAATGCAATATGCAACTCTTGCTTTAGAGGAACGGGTGTCAAGGATGCATTCTTGGTAAGATAACTATCAGATACAAATGAATGTGTGGCATCCGGATCAATTAAAGTTTGGGCATAAGTGTTGCCTACTTTAAACATACCTGTCATAAAGATTAACTTAGCTTAGATATCATGCAGTTTTATATGTTTTTTTTTTTTTCCCTCTATCAACTATCATAATCTATGCATTACACCAGGTATGAATGCAATAATTTAAAGAAATATATATCAAGTTAACAGGCATACCTGTCACCACAGAATTAGAGGCAGCAGCGTCCTTCTGAGTGAGGGTATAGACCCTTCCTTGGGTCCTAGGCTGCTGCTGGCTCTTCCCCTGATCTGGAGGGGGTTGCTGGTCCTTCCGGAGGGGACAGGTGGCCATCTTGTGATCCATCTTCCCATATATAAAGCAGGCACTAGTCAGCCTGCGGCACTGTTTGCCCGGATGGGCCTTCCCACAATGAGGACAGTGGGTCTCCTTATCCTTTTGCCCTGAGAGAGCCTGAAAGAAACCCTTCCTCTTCTTAGCCTGCCCTGAAAATTGACCAGAACAAGGTCTTCCCTTCTTCATCTGCTGCTCCCTCACCTGCTGGATGACAATCATGTCCCTCTCAATCACCAGAGCCTTGCTCACCACTGCACTGTAAGTGGGGAGCTCAAATGCATTGACTGCTTGCCTCAACTTGGGCTGCAGTCCCTCGGTGAACTTGGTGATCTCGGCTCTCTCAGTGATAACAAAATTAGGAGCAAATCGGATCAGTCTTCTAAACTCAGCTTCATACTGGGCCACAGAGAGGTTCTTCTACTCTAATCTCATAAACTCAGACTCCATTTGTCTTTGCACACTCCTGGGAAAGTACTGGTCATAAAAAGCCTCCTTAAACTGTCCCCAAGAGATGGCCCGACCTTCCAATCGCTGCTCCAACAGTAGCCACCAATCATAAGCTTCCCCCTGAAGGAGGTAGGTGGCAAATCTAATCCGCTCCTCCTTCTGGCTACCAAGGGCTGCAAAGGCCTTCTCTATCTCTCTTATCCACCTCTCCGCATCAAGTGGGTTGGTGGATCCAGTGAAGGGAGCAGGGGCTAGGCTCTTAAAATCTGTGAAGCTACGACCCCCTCCCTGCCAGGGTTGAGATGGAGAGGGCTGAGCAGACTGTTCGGACTGGTTCGGCTGGGTCTGAGGAGTAGGAGGGGTAGACTGAGTCTGCGGAATGGTAAAGCCAGATAGAGCAGGCAGTAATTATTGAATTTGCTGCTGCATAGCCTGCACTGCCTGAGTCACTCCCAAAAAGGCCTAGAGCAGCTCGGCCTGTAACTGTTGTGGGTCATTGCCAGCCGGGGCAATGGGACCCGAATCTGCAGTGGCTTCCTGACCTCCCTGCTGGTCAGGGTCACCAGCCTGAGAGCCCTCATCGTGTCGCTGACTACTGGTGCGACGAGGCATTATGAATTCCTGCCAAGGTTAGGTTCCAATCAATATCATTATAAACCTCCAAATCTCAAGCATTTTTAAACAAGTCACTTGAATTTTTCCTAGAGTTATTACCCTCCTAATGTCATGTCAATATTTGGCCTAGAGTTAATCATGTGTTTGCCTCTAATGTCAAACCTTGCTCTGATACCATTAAAAGCTGTCACGCCCCAGATCTAGTGGTGGTGGCCCAGGGGTGACAACCCGCCGCATGCCAGGCATTCAAGGTATCCAGTACAGTATCATTAAAAACAAGGAGGGGTAATAACTATATGTCATACACAATTAAATCCTCCATAATACAAGTTATGTAATGTTGGGCAACAAACCAAAAATTTTAAAAATCCAATTGGGGTTACATATAACAAAATATAAACTATTTACATCATGAAGCTCCCAATTATCCTTGTTGTTGCCCTTGATAATTTTGTGGCTCTGAAAAAACATTGCAAGATTTAAATGAGCTCACACTCAGTAAGTAAGCCTATTGTAACATAATATAGCCATTTCAAGATTTTAATGAATCAAATGCATGTTATGCTTCCAAATTTAAAAACATTTCATCATATACTTAAATAAATTGGAAGTAGATATTATGTAATAAGATTTCAAAATACCATTTCAATTTTCAAATCACTGTAAATCTCATTTTATACTAATGTCCCACGTCCACGTAATAAAACATCTCAAAGATGTATCCTCCCTGTACGCCCTCAGTGGAGGAAGGGTGCCGGAGTCATTTAGCATATAATGCCATATCCTGTCACAACATATCCCAAGAATGTGTGTTCTCCACATATTCTCCCTGTGGAGGTGGGTCCCGAAGTCATGTAACATATCATGTGGACCATGATGACATATAATAACACATTCACAAATATCATTTATATGCATTACTGTAAACATATAATAAATATATTTTTCACATTTTATCAAATTTGTAATTTCACATAATCATGTCCATAATCAATTGCATGTATAAATACCAATTTAATTTACAAAAATTAGTAATAATCAAGTCAAATAGTTCATTTGCATGAATGTGGTACCACAATTACCATTTTTCAAATAATACTATAAATAAATTTTATTATCTCAACAATGGCATAATTTAATAATGATTTATGAAAATCATTATAACTGACTTACTTACCTCACAATGCTAATCCCAAGGTGTAAATCAGCTATATGGATCTCTGGGTACCTACAACATAATTTTTTAGATTTTTAAATTTCAAATTTAGGATGTCAAGCTGACTCCTACACCCAACCCAATCTAATCCTGGGTCCAACTTGAGGCTTAAATATCTCCAAATATAGAAGCCCAAATGGGAAAATAAAAATTCTTCGACAAATTAGGATCCATACTGATCACAACCCTATTTTTCTTTTATTGGGACCCGGCCCAATTTGGAGCCCAAAAATTAGGCCCAAATGAGCTAACTGGACTAGGCCGAACCCGGCCCAGTCCTGTTCCTCTTCCTTTCCCACCCCTGGTTCACCTGAACCAGGGAAGGGCTGAGGATGGCCGGTGGCCTAGGGCTGCCGCCGGCCCTTCCCGGGGGTCGGCTGGCCGTCGACAACCGGCCGCCGCCGGTAGCCACCCCCTTTCCTTTCCTTTTTCTTTTTTTTTTCTTTTTCTTCTTTCTTCCCTTGTTCCTCTTCTCCTTGCCGGCGGCATGGCCGGCCACCGCTGGTTGACTGAACCCCACCGGATGCCGCCCCGGCGCTGATGGGGGCCGCCGGTCGGAGCCTGAGCCCGGCAAGCCGACAGGCACGCCGCCGGGCCCGAACCAACGCGGGAGCCGGTTCGGCTCCTGCGACAGGGGAGGGCCGTTTGGCCCTCTCCCTCTACTCCACCCCCCGCCGGCGGCACGGTCGGCCACCGCTGGCCGGCCGAACCCTGCCGAACATCGCCCTAGCGCCAGCGGGGGTTGCCGCCCACATCCCGGGCCTGGCGAGCCGGCAGGCACGCCGCTGGGCCCGGACCAAGAGCCAGGGGAGGGCCATCCAGCGGCCCTCCCCCTCTTTCCTCTTACCGGGGGCACGGTCGGCCTCCTCCGGCCGGTCGGACCCCATCGGACGCCGCCCCGGCGCCAGTGGGGGCTGCCGCCCGAAGATCGGGCTCGGCGAGCCGGCGGGCATGCCGTCGAGCCCGAGCCAAGAGCGGGAGCCGGTTCGGCTCCCGCGTCAGGGGAGGGTCCTCCCGCGGCCCTCTTCCTCTCTCTCTCCGACTCTCACAGTCTCTCTCCACTCTTCTCACCGATGAGGGGGTTATCTGTCGACGGCGAGGTGGCGGGGACTAGCGGAGGGGCGACAGCGGCGACAAGCAGCGTGGGTAAAGGAGACGGAGGGGACTGGCACGGTCCCCTCCTCTCCCTTTTTCTTCAGCGAGGGGAGGGCTGAGCCCACGTGTGCGTGCGTGGGTGCGCGCGCGCTGGCGTGCATGCAGCGCGCCGCGTGCCGCGCACCCACGCCATATATTATTTTATTAAATATATACATGGGGGGTTTACAACCGTTGCAATGAGCAATTATAATAGTCCAAAGGTCAAGGCATTCCTAACATGAAATTTGAAGTTATCATTACTTCTTTGTTCATCACTAACCAATGGAATTAATTCAATAACTTTTTAAGTTACAATTTCTATCTTCTCAAGAGAATTTCAATAACTTTCAGGTCATCTTTGTCTAGACATACTACTTCTCAGCATTGGTAACTTTTCATGCCAATTATTCTTCTTTATTCCCCTAAAAACATAATTAATTATCCATTATTCACAAGACATTTTGAGGAAGGAGCTGAGCTTTTTTTTTCCCTTCTTTTTGGTGTAGGTAGAGGAAGAACGGAAGTTCAAACAATTCTATCTAGGTCATCCGAATGACATTACTAGAGCATCTTTTTTTTAACTGATATTTTTTCTCCAGATCAAACACAATGCAGATCATCAAAGCTTGGTAAGACGCACAAGTATCATTTAAAATTCCTATTCTCATCTTATTTATCTTAATGCAGAAGGAGTTGCAATCTAAATCAAGGAAGGAAAACGAGAAGAAATATTTTAGAAAGTGCTTGGATTACTTACATGGGCATGAATCATGATCATGCTCCTGGAGTCATCTGATGTGATTTCGGCCGAGACCACTTCGATGTTATACTTCTCAAGCACATGGGCGATGGCCGTGAAGAGGCGCGGCTTCTTGACGGTGCAGATGCTGATGTGGGCGTCCGCTCCGGTCACGTTCAGCGCGACGTTAGGCGACGTCCAGGTCCGGAAGCAGGAGGGGTATTGAGGGATGGCGACAGCCGAGGGCGAGTTCGCCATTGCCAAATTCTTGACCTGGTCTGCCTTGAATGCCTCTTTTGTCATCGTCTCGATCCCTTTCATCTGCATCCCCAATGCTGACGATTCGCCGGAGGTCGTGCCTCGGATCCGTTCCTCTTTCAGTTTCTCAAGCTGCTGAACTTTTAGCTCCAGCTTTTTGATTGAGCTGATCGCCTCATCGACGATGCTGATTTTATCAGCCTGTGGAAGAGAGAAATTTTAGGAGAAATGAAGAGAGAGAGAGAGAAAGAAATCAGTGATGAATGATAGCTAAAGATTGATTCATTTAGTATGAGGACCGTAAAAAATGGATGTTGATTAGTCTGATAAGAAGCTCCTAAGAAGCCCAAAAAAAACAAAGACCATCTCAATGGAAGCCAGCAGAAATATATTACGCCTTTTGAACTCACCTCAATGTACTCCACTCCACTTCCTTTAGAAAAAAAGGGTGTAGATTTCTATCGAAAAATAGTAAGTAAAATCGGCAAAATCCAAAAGATCTACTTGGAAAAAGATGGAAGAGGCCAGAGAAGCCAATCTAATGACGATGGAGCTGACGCCGCCGAAACTTTGATCTGCTGATCGACATCTCTGTTTTCAGTTCTTGTTACTTCCATTACTTCTCTTTTTTTTTTTTTTTTTTCTTAAAAGAAAAAAAAGAGGAGATCATGCTTGCATGTTCTCGTGCGCACCGCGACAAGCACCACCGTCAGTGAAACAGTATCGCTCTTCTTCTTCTTCTTCCTCCAAGTCCTCTTCTCCCTTTTCTTCTCTTTCTTAGAAACCTGGTGCAATTTCTCAAAAGAAAACAAAAAAAAGAAGAAGGAAAAGCGATCTAATGTAGGTGGAGAACAAACAAGCACCTTCTCAGGCAGCTGGGGGAGGAGGGCATGGAGATTCGTGAACATGGTCGTCATCTTCTTCTTCCTCTTCCTTTCTGTCCGTAGGTGCATCTCATGTTCCGATTCGCCGCCACCTTTTCCCTCCTGGCTCCCGCCCTTGGAGGACGAGCTCTTCAACCCCTCACCCAAGGCCCGCTTCACGGGGCCCGGGCCCGGCAGGCTGTTTGAAGCCGGGGCAGAAGGAATACTCGAGCCCGTCTCCGGCGGCTCCACGGCCGTCTCAACGTTGCCGCCACCGGAGTCGTCTTAGTCAAACGACTCCCACGCCATGCCCTTCCAGAGGAACGCCTGTAGCCCCTCTAGCCCCTCTAGCTCCCCTCCGTCTCCTCCTCCTCCTCCTCCTTCTTGAGACATTGAGAGAGACAGATAAGAGAGAGAGCGAGAGAGAAAGAGGAGGAGAGTGGAAGCGTTTAAAATGGTGGTGGAGTTCAGGAGAATGGATGATGTCTGTGGGAAGAATGAACGCAAAATGTAATCATAAGACGTGCCGTTATCGGCGTCGGAACAAAAACGGACAGCTGCTCGAGGCCTGCGAAGTTTCGCCAAGGAATGGCCGGCTTCCCATCTTACCACGGCGTTTTCGCTATTACTACGAATGCACCACTGGTTTCTACCTTCCTCGCTACTATTTGTGCTCGCAGCCGGTCATGGAAGCGAACCGCGACGACTGCAACGCCGGACGTGTTGTTATTTACGCGGAGAAGGCGGCCATCCGCGATGAACTGCGAGCCAAATGGGCGCGACGTGGATCATTTCCTTCCCTTGTAACACCGCACACCGGAATGGAGCTCAGTGAGGCAGGAGAGGGAGAGGCTGGTGGGACTAGATGACGTGGGGGAATTCGTAGAGAACACGATTGGAAGGGTCAATTGGTGGAGAACACGTGGCATGGTTTTTTGGCAATGGGGTTGCGTGCATTGCCGTTTCACTCTGGCAGCGAGAGGATGGTGGCGTTTGAATAGTTTTGAAAAAATATTAAGGCGACAAAGGAGAGGAAGGGATCCAAAGGCCTCGTGGTCCTGTGCAGTGCAAACTACACAAGCTATATGATTTGATTTGGCCGTTATGTTGGAGCTGACATTCTCTGCTTTTCCTCTTTATTTTTATTTTATTATATTATATATAACTTATTTCATAAGTTGTTGTATTTTCTGTTTTTTAAAAAGAGATTGTACTACTTTTTCTCAAATTTTTTTAAAAAAACTCTACATTATATGTATAGCTAATAGTTAATATCCAAATCCTGACTTACATCTCATAATTTGATCTTGACATTATAAGAGAGAATTAGATGTATGCAATCTTATTATCTTATTTCTGCATAAAGTAAGGAGATGAAAGGTTTCATTATGGCATTTAAGGATTAAGTTTACATGTTTGGATGATAGACTTATATATTGGCAAAAATTTGAGGGTTTCACAAAACTATTATATATAATTTGTACATTATTTTATACTAGTTGTGAGAGTTTTAAGATAATTACACTCTCTAAAGAATAAGAAAGAGATTATTTTAGAGGCACTTCACATCTCTCTTTGCATACCCTTGTATATAAGCATTGTTTTGCATATAATATGACGTAATGACTATGCATATGTTATTAAGGACTGCATTCATATCCTAAACCAATGAATAAGGAGTTCGAAGAATTGAACCTTTTACTTTAGATTCGTCGAGGTCGAGTTAGGAAAGAACAAAGGTTGACGTCGAAAAACAAGGAGAAGCTCTTCTTCTCTATGGAAAGAGAGATCGAAGGGTTGAATCAGATTGGAAAAGGAAAAGAGTCACCTCCCAGACATTCTACTAGATGACAAATGGAGCTCAACTCCTTAAGGGACGTAGTAGTTGGGGTGTTTGGCAAGGTATTCTTCATAGACCTTAATTAGATAATTAATTCAAGAAGAGAGAAAGTGCAAGAAACCAACAGATATTAAAATATGAAAGACATCGCTAAGACATCACTACATAAAAATTTTTTGCCAAATCTTGAAGAGGTCGCTATAAATGTTCAGGCAGATATACAAAGTTATGAAGGTATTCGAGAGAAAAAAAAAAAATCCAAGCGAAAGAAAAATAAATAATGATATTTTTTATAAAATAGAAAAGGCTTTTCAAAGACTTTAAAATGAGTTTTTCATATTTTCTAATTTATTTGCCAACAAAAATAAAATTTTATTTTTAATAAAAATAAGTTTTCCAAGTAATTTTGCTTGCAATTAAATAAATTCTTAATGAATTCAAAATTTTAGCCTCAAGTCTTCTAGATATAGATTGAATTTTGAAAAAACTTTACTTTTAATCTATCCTAACAGATTTTGGATCACTTGAAATACACCATTATATTGTCACATATTATGGTTGAAAGTACACAATATGTAGCCTATCTTTTAACACGAACATCGAGGTCTCATTTGGATGCATTATAAGTTGGTTTATGAGAAAACGTGATTTATGGGAAGATATCTTCCTAACTCTCGATTTGATTGTCGCTTTTCAGAAAGTCATGGCTTTTTTACTGTACTTTTATTACTTCCTAGCATGAATTTGGTTAACCAAACAAAATGAAATGGAACTTCTTTTCAGGAAAAGCATTTTTTCTGGGAAGACAATGGCAACCAAAGAGAACCTTAGGGCTGGGAGTGTAGGCTTATGAAGAAAAAAGGGTGTCAAAATTTCCACATAATTTTTAAGTGTAATACTTGGATCAAAAATAATAGCAAAAATGTTTCTTCCTCCAAGAAATCATGCAAATTTTTGTCTCTTTTATCTTTTAACATTGTTTTGTATTATAAAGAAAAGATTTATTTTTTAGCAGAAGAGTATACAACAAACTCCATCCAAAATGAGGACTGTACTGATAATGTGGTGCAAAGTCATATTTGACTAAAATAAGCATTACAAATAGAAGCTTATCTTTTAATCTTTTTTTTTCTATAAGTGTATGCAACCTTTTATCTTTGGTTGCAAGGCTGCCACATAATGCACTATCCTTACAACAACTTATGAATGGAAAACTTTATTAAGTTGGGTTGAGATATATTCCAGTCCACCCACCCATGCGCTTTCCTTCCACGCTGCATCTCGGGCGATCTTCGATGGCCGAATTTATGTGAGTGACTTTGTTGGCCACCATGACTTCAATCTCTTGAAGAGCCTAGCATTGCCTGAGCATACCATTATTTGCTTCCGGCATCATGCCCTCCTTACTAGATATTGCTTCTTTGAGGATTATGTCTATGCTCAGGATTTGGAGCCTAAACAAGTTCACTAGTGTTCTTGGAGCCTTGAACTGTCAAGAAGGTTGGTGTCCTCAAGCCTGCAGGAACAAATACACTATGGAATTCTCACATATGGGAGGTCTACTACCCCTGCATCATTATCATCCTTGGAGTGTTCAATAATTGCCATCTCGATGGCAACAACAAGCTTGGCATTATTAGCATGAAGTTTGCAAGGAGGGAGAGTGTTAGAAGTCATTATGAACTTTCTAAAAATTAGGATTAGTTTTTAATCCTAACAAATTTTGTCTTGAAGTTTGCAAGCTCAATAAAGACATTACTCCCAATATATACCAAATAAGGATGTGGTTCTTAATACATGTTGCAGTCGACTTCTAATCTTTGTAGAGTATGAATTTTAATTCTTGTAAGGTACGTATGATCTTTAAGGATGTATAGAGAAGCTGAAAAGTTCAGAAGAGATGTTCTAATACTATTGTGTGTATGTGGGTCTAGTGTGTGTGAGAGTTAGGAGAGAGAGAAGAAGAGCCAAGGAGAGACTCTTGACTTGTTATTATTTTAATAGATATTTTTTTCTTTAATATTTTTTTTCTACTGTTATTACTTGTTTTACATTAGTGCTACTTGGATCTCATGTTGGTAGGTTTGATCTACATTGAAAACATGCCATTCTACAGAAGCCGATATTTTTCTTTAAATTTCACATGATGTAATACCATCAAGCATATGATCTGAAAGGAGCAAATATTAGACTAAGAAACATAAAGGAACATTCAGAACCTTTCAAGAGTTAAAAAATATGGTGAAAGAAGGCACTATCTATAATATACCTTTAGTGGGAAGAGGAGAAAGTTTGTTGAAGAGGTTGACTTATTTTGCAAAAATTTCATTTCTTCCGCTATGAAAAGAGATATGTCACATGTGTATGCATTAAGTGAGAGAGCTCTCTATATTACCCCTATTGATAGATGTTTGCCCAAGTCATTATGGACCCAGCAAAGAACGAATTCAAGATGACAACATCTTTTTTGCAATGAAACATGGCATGAATTTATCACTGATAAAGAAAACGAACTGCCATTATTTCTATCCGATATTGCACCCCAAGACGGCTCACATATTTGAGGATAACAATGAGACGTCACAAAGGAAAAGCTGAAAGTTTCATAAAACAACCATTAATAGTCTAATTCATCACTTCTAATCACAGCCTGTAGAATCAGAACCCATACCAATGAGCAAATTCTAAACAGACCGAGGACAAACACATGACCTGTTCTAGCCCTTCTCTTTCTTGGTGCACTCCATAAAAGGCATGCTCTATCCTCAAAGAGAAAGCATGCATGAGGCCCTTTAGCATGATCACGAAGAAAGCAAGGGAAGTATCTCGCCAACCGCATGTTTGTACAAGTCTTCAACCATCGACATCTCGGGGGATTGATCCGATACTCCGCTTGCCCGTTCCATGAACCATAGTGGCAGTACGAAAGCTAATTCAATCAAGCTTTTTTAGGAATGTGTAATATATATCAGTAAACATAAATGGCTGATTAAGTCACAGGGAGAATGGTGTGGTGTCAAAAGGTCAAGGCATTCCTAGCATGAATTTTGAATTTATCATTACTTTTTTGTTCATCACTGATCAATGCAATTAATTCTGTAACTTTTGAAGTTACAATTTCAATCTTCTCAAAGGAATTTCCATAAATTTCAGGTCATCTTTGTCCAGACATACTACTTACTTACCTCAGCATGGGTAACTAACGGTACTTTTAGTAAGAAGAAGTTACAATCTAAATCAAGGAAGGAAATCAAGAAGAAATATTTTAGAAAGTGCTTAGATTACTCACATTGGCATGAATCATGATCATGGTCGTGCAGTCATTCGATGAGATATGGGCCAAGACCACTTCAAGCTTATACTTCTCAAGGACTTGGACGACGGCCGTGAGGAGGCCCGGCTTCTTGGCAGTGCAGATGCTGATGTGGGCGTCCGCTCCGGTCATGTTCAGCACCACGTTGGGCGACGTCCAAGTGTTGGAGCTGGAGGGGTATTGAGGGATGGAGACAGCCGTGGGCGAGTTCGCCACTGCCAGGTTCTTGGCCTGGTCTGCCTTGAATGCCTCCTTTGTCGTCTTCTCGACCCCCTCCTCCATCTGCATTCCCACTGCTGCCGGTTCGAAGGAGGTCGTGCCTCGGATCCGTTCCTCTTTCAGTTTCTCAAGCTGCTGAACCTTTTGCTGCAGCTTTATGATGTAGCTGACCGCCTCGTCGACAATGGTAGTTTTATCAGCCTGTGGAGAGAGAGAGAGAGAGAGAGAGAAATAGTCCGAGAAGAAGATCCATTACAATGCATGACCATCTCCAGTTTTTTTTTTTTTCATACACAACAGGCGTAGATTTCTATTGAAAAATAGTAAAATCGGCAAAATCCAGGGTAAAGATGAAACGAAAAATCAACTTTTGGGAAAAGAAAAAAGGACGCCAGAGAAGCCGATCTAATGGCGATTGAGTTGGATGCCACCGAAACTTGGATCTGCTGATCGACGTCTCTCTCATTGGTACCTGTTACTTCTCTTAAAACAAAATCGAAATGAAGAAATCATGCTTGCACGCTCTCATGCGCACCGTGATATGCAGCACCGTCAGTGCAATAGCGCTGCTCTTCTTCTTCCAAGTCCTCTTCTCCATTTTTCTAATCTTTCTTAGAAACCAGGAGCAAGCTCTCAAAAGAAAAATAAAAGAAAGAAGAAAAACAAATCTAATGTGGATGGAGAACAAGCACCTGGGCAGGCAGCTGGGGGACGAGGGCATGGAGATTCGAGAACATCTCCCTCATCTTCTTCCTCTTCTCCCTCTCGACCCGTATGCGCTTCGCATGATAGGATTCGCGGCCACGTTTTCCCTCATGTCCCTCGCCCTTGGAGGGCGAGCTCTTCGACGCCTCACTAGAGACCCACTGGCCAGAGGGATCATTCGAGCTCGACTCGGGTAGCTCCATGGCCGCCTTGCGGTCGCTGCCGCTGGAGCCGTTGAGTTAAAGAACGCCCACGGCTGGGCAATCAGAGCTTAATTTATTTATAAATGGAAGCGATGGCAAAAGCCTGATGGTTGTCGTTTTTAAAGCCGAAGAGCTGTATTAAAGAAATATGCTTTCCTCTTGTTTAAATCTTTAGCCCTAGCATTTCTTTAAATTTTTCGGTTGAACCATCAGCCAATATTTATTAGTCATAAATGAATTCATTTGGCCGTTTGTAGCTTCTTTCCAAAAGAAAGCATCTGACTCGCTATATGTTTTAGAAATTCTTCAAATAAATAAGTATAAAAATTTTTGATTTTTCCTCCTCTTTTACTTTTTCTTGGTTGCATTTGCTTTTCATTATCAACATTAAAATACACATTACAATCTAAACTTATATTAGATGTGGAGCACTCATTAAATTATATAGGTAAATTATTTATTATTAAAAAAAATATTTTCAAAGAAGATTGCATCAAGGTTCCATAATTATATTATTAGAAATTTTAAAAATTTTAGAATTTAACCCTAAAAACCGATACTGACACTGCTTAAAGAATATCAAATAAAAGCACAGTATGTTGTTTTTAGGACCTATTTTTCTTTTCTTATTTATTGAAATATTCACCTTAATTAGGCATCCCATACTTTGAGAATTTTTTGATTTGATTTTTTATTTTTCTAAAATTCATAGGGTGTTTTATTTAAATTTTTATATGAAATTAATTCTATTAAAATATGACAAGCCGAATATAAAGCCTCACCCTATAAATTATTAGGTAGCCTAGAATTTACTAACATAGTATTAACTATATCTAATAGTGTTTGATTTTTTCTTTCCGTTACTCCATTAGATCAAGGTGCATATGGAGGTGTTACTTGATGTATAGTTCTATCCATTTCACAAAATTCATTCATATTAGTTGAAACATATTCATCACCTTTATCTATGGGTGGGCTGGGCTCGGGTTAGACCCAAAGTCAGGCCAACTATTGCTAGCTCAAGCCTGACCTAATAGGATCATTTAAGGCCTGAACCTAGCCCAACCTGCGCTCTTTATATATTATTAGTATATATTATTAGTTTTATAATATATATATAACATATATTTAAATAAGGTTAAAAAAGTGCTGGTTGATTCCTTGGCTAGTTCGCTGGCACTTTATTGAGAGGTCTTTTGTTTGACTTGCTTTTTAAGGCCTTTATATAAAAATTATATATTCGGGTTGGGTCGAACCAAGTCTGATCTATTTTTCTTAAGTTTGGGCTCAGCCCAAAATTTGAATGGGCCTAGATACTTAGGCTCGGCCTGGCCCCATAGGCTAAAATTTATGACTTGAGCCCGAAAATTTTCAGGTCAAGTTTGGGCACGCCCACGAGTTGCTCGGCCTAGCCCAAGGGTTGCTCGACCCATACTCACCCCTACCTCCATTGGATCACAAAATTTTAATTTCTTTTTTAATTGATTTTCAACATAGCTTTATAAATTTTAAATTTGTCAAATAATTAACTTTTTGAATTGATTAGATAAACATAAAAATATTTTGAATGATCATCTATACAAGAAATATTTAGTTTCATGTATCAAGATATTGTTACTATTACATATGTCACTATAAATTAATTACAACAATTTTGTATCATTCTTCATTGATTTAAATGGTTTTCTAGGTTGTTTGGCTTACATATAAATTTCACAGTTTTTTTTATAAATTGATTTGAGATTTTGGAATAAAATCTAAAATCATCATTCTTTATTCATATTTATATGCCCAAGCCTACCATGCCATGACACAGGTCAATGAGAAATTTTATTACCATTAGAAGAAAGCATTATTACATTTAAATGGAACATCCAGCAAATAATCTTTACAAAAAAAATTACATTTCTTCTAAATACAATCTTGTTAGACTCAAATACAACTCTATAACCATGTTGAACTAATAAAGATGCACTAATTAATTTTTTTCTATTCTCTAGAGCATGACAAACTTTATTTATTGTGTGAAATTTTTTAGATAACAACTCTAACTTGGCTTGGCCTTTTCTTAGGAATAGAGCCACACTCCCATTCCCCATGCCCACAGCTGTTGTGCCTGATGGTTGATGAGAGGAAAATAAATTTTTATCAACACACACGCAAACATTAGCCTTAAAGTTTACGTACCAATCATTTGAATTAAAAATAACATTTAACTCTGGGCTAGAGATAAAATATTTCTCAGATAGGAAAGAAGAGCTGATCCTTATAGTAACCACATTAGCCTATAGTTTAAGGGCAACAGGAGGTCCAGATACTTTAGGGCTTGTCCATGATGGCTGTAGCAATCCTTAGCCTTATGATTTGGCTTTCTACATACCCAACAAACTGATTCTTTCTTTGACTAAAGTTTTTACCACCGTTGCTCTTAAAAAATTCTTTTTCTTTCTTAAAATTTTGAAGCTTAGGTTTGTGTGCATTTTTGGCAATATGTGTCTTAGCTTGAAATTCAGATTTTTGCTATTGGTTTCGTGAGGCATGGTGTTTATCTTCGATCTTTAAGCTAACAAGCATGTCATTAAAAGTGAAATTTTTAGTTTTTGTTTTAGACCTCTTGCAAATTCAGACCATGAAGATGGCAATTTTTTAATAAAAAATGTAGTAACAAGCACTGCTTCATTAATTTCAATCTCTTTTATTTTCATATTAAACATATTGTCTTCAAATTCATGAAGCACTATTTAAAGTATCAAATATTATTTTTGTTATTGAGAAAATATGCATTAACAAGAATAATAGAGCAAACAAGAATAAAAATAATCAAAAAAATGGTTTAAGATAGTATGTGGATTGAAGTACATCAAAGTGCTATTTTCAGTAAGGAAATGCCTCCACTACATCGGAATAAATTTTTGCATTCCTTTCCTAGCGCATTGGGATGAATTTCTACGCTTCTCTCCTAAATAGGACAACCCGTTGGACCTCTTGTATACAATTAAGATAATTCTTAAACCAATGACCGTTCGATACATTCACAAGAAAATATAGATTAAATAGGAAAGAGAAAGAGATTAAGAAGATAGTTTTCATATGAAGATAGAATTTATTCTTTATTACATATAAAATAATATAGATAAAACTTAGATCAAAAGAGAAGCACTTTATTAGAATAAAATACTACTGAAGAGAGAACATGGTCCTTAGGATGGGGAACATAGACTACTCTTCCACCCACATTCTCATGCACCAACACTTATAAGATAAGAGTAGGATCGCATACAAGAAAAAAAAGGAAAATAAATTTTAAATCAATAAGTTCCAACATGAAAAAAAAGCTGAAAGTCTCATCTAACAATCATTAATAGTTTAATTCACTACTACTAATCACAAGCAGAACCACAGCCATACCAGTAAAGAAATTCTAAACAGTGAGGACACACATGCTTTATTCTCAAGTCAACTTAAGAAGAAGCCCAGTCCTATATAACAAGTCAGAGGCCTTTTCTCTCTCGGTGCACTCCATTGAAGGCATGCTCTATCCTCAAAGAGGAAGCATGCATGAGGCCCTTCAGCATGATCACGAAGAAAGCCAGGGAAGTATCTCGCCAACTGCATTTTTGTACAAGTCTTCAATCATCAAAATCTGAGGGGATTGACCCGTTACTCCACTCACCTGTTCCATGAACCATAGTGGCAGTACGAAAGCTAATTCAATCAAGCTCATTTAGGAATATACAATATATGTTAGTAGACATAAATGACTGATTAAGTCACAGTGAGAACAGTATGGTCTTGTTTATTGTATTCAATTCAGCTCATATACTTCTTACAATGCTGTTAGACCGTTGCAATGAGCAATTATAATAGTCCAAAGGTCAAGGCATTCCTAAAATGAATTTTGAAGTTATCATTACTTTTTTGTTCATCACTAACCAATGGAAATAATTCAATAACTTTTTAAGTTACGGTTTCTATCTTCTCAAAAGAATTTCAATAACTATCCGGTCATCTTTGTCTAGACATACTACTTCTCAGCGTGGGTAACTTTTCATGCCAATTATTCTTCTTTCTTCCCCTAAAAACATAATTAATTATCCATTATTCACAAGACATTTTGAGGAAGGAGCTGAGGTTTTTTTTTCCCTTCTTTTTGGTGTAGGCAGAGGAAGAACGGAAGTTCAAACAATTCTATCTAGGTCATCCGAATGACATTACTAGAGCATCTTTTTTTAACTGATATTTTTTCTCCAGATCAAACACAATGCAGATCATCAAAGCTTGGTAAGACGCACAAGTATCATTTAAAATTCCTATTCTCATCTTATTTATCTTAATGCAGAAGAAGTTGCAATCTAAATCAAGGAAGGAAAACGAGAAGAAATATCTTAGAAAGTGCTTGGATTACTTACATGGGCATGAATCATGATGATGCTCCTGGAGTCATCTGATGTGATTTCGGCCGAGACCACTTCGATGTTATACTTCTCAAGCACATGGGCGATGGCCGTGAAGAGGCGCGGCTTCTTGACGGTGCAGATGCTGATGTGGGCGTCCGCTCCGGTCACGTTCAGCGCGACGTTAGGCGACGTCCAGGTCCGGAAGCAGGAGGGGTATTGAGGGATGGCGACAGCCGAGGGCGAGTTCGCCATTGCCAAATTCTTGACCTGGTCTGCCTTGAATGCCTCTTTTGTCGTCGTCTCGATCCCTTTCATCTGCATCCCCAATGCTGACGATTCGCCGGAGGTCGTGCTTCGGATCCGTTCCTCTTTCAGTTTCTCAAGCTGCTGAACTTTTAGCTCCAGCTTTTTGATTGAGCTGATCGCCTCATCGACGATGCTGATTTTATCAGCCTGTGGAAGAGAGAAATTTTAGGAGAAATGAAGAGAGAGAGAGAGAAAGAAATCAGTGATGAATGATAGCTAAAGATTGATTCATTTAGTATGAGGACTGTAAAAAATGGATGTTGATTAGTCTGATAAGAAGCTCCTGGGAAGCCCAAAGAAAACAAAGACCATCTCAATGGAAGCCAGCAGAAATATATTACGCCTTTTGAACTCACCTCAATGTACTCCACTCCACTTCCATTGGAAAAAAAGGGTGTAGATTTCTATCGAAAAATAGTAAGTAAAATCGGCAAAATCCAAAAAATCTACTTAGAAAAAGATGGAGGAGGCAGAGAAGCCAATCTAATGGCGATGGAGCTGACGCCGCCGAAACTTTGTTCTGCTGATCGACATCTCTGTTTTTAGTTCTTGTTACTTCCATTACTTCTCCTTTTTTTTTTCTTAAAAGAAAAAAATGAGGAGATCATGCTTGCATGTTCTCGTGCGCACCGCGACAAGCACCACCGTCAGTGAAACAGTATCGCTCTTCTTCTTCTTCTTCCTCCAAGTCCTCTTCTCCCTTTTCTTCTCTTTCTTAGAAACCTGGTGCAATTTCTCAAAAGAAAACAAAAAAAAGAAGAAGGAAAAGCGATCTAATGTAGGTGGAGAACAAACAAGCACCTTCTTAGGCGGCTGGGGGAGGAGGGCATGGAGATTCGTGAACATGGTCGTCATCTTCTTCCTCCTCTTCCTTTCTGCCCGTAGGTGCATCTCATGTTCCGATTCGCCGCCACCTTTTCCCTCCTGGCTCCCGCCCTTGGAGGACGAGCTCTTCGACCCCTCACCCAAGGCCAGCTTCACGGGGCCCGGGCCCGGCAGGCTGTTTGAAGCCGGGGCAGAAGGAATACTCGAGCCCGTCTCCGGCGGCTCCACGGCCGTCTCAACGTGGCCGCCACCGGAGTCGTCTGAGTCAAACAACTCCCACGCCTCGCCCTTCCAGAGGAACGCCTGTAGCCCCTCTAGCCCCTCTAGCTCCCCTCCGTCTCCTCCTCCTCCTCCTCCTTCTTGAGACATTGAGAGAGACAGATAAGAGAGAGAGCGAGAGAGAGAGAGAGGAGGAGAGTGGAAGCGTTTAAAATGGTGGTGGAGTTCAGGTGAAGGGATGATGTCTGTGGGAAGAATGAACGCAAAATGTAATCATAAGACGTGCCGTTATCGGCGTCGGAACAAAAACGGACAGCTGCTCGAGGCCTGCGAAGTTTCGCCAAGGAATGGCCGGCTTCCCATCTTACCACGGCGTTTTCGCTATTACTACGAATGCACCACTGGTTTCTACCTTCCTCGCTACTATTTGTGCTCGCAGCCGGTCATGGAAGCGAACCGCGACGACTGCAACGCCGGACGTGTTGTTATTTACGCGGAGAAGGCGGCCATCCGCGATGAACTGCGAGCCAAATGGGCGCGACGTGGATCATTTCCTTCCCTTGTAACACCGCACACCGGAATGGAGCTGAGTGAGGCAGGAGAGGGAGAGGCTGGTGGGACTAGATGACGTAGGGGAATTCGTAGAGAACACGATTGGAAGGGTCAATTGGTGGAGAACACGTGGCATGGTTTTTTGGCAATGGGGTTGCGTGCATTGCCGTTTCACTCTGGCAGCGAGAGGATGGTGGCGTTTGAATAGTTTTGAAAAAATATTGAGGCGACAAAGGAGAGGAAGGGATCCAAAGGCCTCATGGTCCTGTGCAGTGCAAACTACACGAGCTGTGATTTGATTTGGCCGTTATGTTGAAGCTGACATTCTCTGCTTTTCCTCTTTATTTTTATTTTATTATATTATATATAACTTATTTCATAAGTTGTTGTATTTTCTGCTTTTCAAAAAGAGATTGTACTACTTTTCTCAAATTTTTTTAAAAAAACTCTACATTATATGTATAGCTAATAGTTAATGTCCAAATCCTGGCTTACATCTCATAATTTGATCTTGACATTATAAAAGAGAATTAGATGTATGCAATCTTATTATCTTATTTTTGCATAAAGTAAGGAGATGAAAGGTTTCATTACGGCATTTAAAGATTAAGTTTATATGTTTGGATGATAAACTTATATATTGGCAAAAATTTTAGGGTTTCACAAAACTATTATATATAATTTGTACATTATTTTATGTTGCTTGTGAGAGTTTTAAGATAATTACACTCTCTAAAGAATAAGAAAGAGATTATTTTAGAGGCACTTCACATCTCTCTTTGCATACCCTTGTATATAAGAATTGTTTTGCATATAATATGACGTAATGACTATGCATATGTTATTAAGGACTATATTCATACTGTAGACCAATGAATAAGGAGTTTGAAGAATTGGACCTTTCACTTTGGATTCGTCAAGGTCGGATTAGGAAAGAACAAAGGTTGACGTCAAAGAATAAGGAGAAGCTCTTCTTCTCTATGGAAAGAGAGATCGAAGGGTTGAATCAAATTGGAAAAGGAAAAGAGTCACCTCCCAGACATTCTACTAGATGACAAATGGAGCTCAATTCCTTAAGGGACGTAGCAATTGGGGTGTTTGGCAAGGTATTCTTCATATCCTTAATTAGATAATTAATTTAAAAAAAGGAAAAATGCAAGAAATCAAAAGATATTAAAATGTGAAAGACATCCCTAAGACATCACTACATAAAAATTCTTTGCCAAATCTTAAAGAGGTTGCTATAAATGATCATGCAGATATACAAAGTTTATGCAGGTTCATTTATTTGAGAGAAAAAAAAAACCAAGGGAAAGAAAAATAAATAATGATATTTTTTATTAAAAAAGGAAAGGCTTTTCAAAGACTTTAAATTGATTTTTTCATATTTGCAAATTTATTTGCGAACAAAAATAAAATTTTATTTTTAATAAAAATAAGTTTTTCAAGTAATTTTGCTTGCAATTAAATAAATTCTTAATGAGTTCGAAATTCTACCCTCAAGTCTTCTAGATATAGATTGAATTTTGAAAAAACTTTACTTTCAATCTGTTTTAATAGATTTTGGATCACTTGAAATATACTATTATAATGTCACATATTATGGTTTAAAGTGCACAATATGTAGGCTATCTTTTAGCATAAACACTGAGGCCTCGTTTGGATGCATTATAAGTCAGCTTATGAGAAAACATGATTCATGGGAAGATGACTTCCTAACTTCTGTGCGAGTTACCTCTTTCCAGAAAGTCATGGCTTTTTTACTATACTTTTATTACTTCCTAGCATGAATTTGGTTAACCAAACAAAATAAAATGGAAGCTCTTTTCAGGAAAAGCATTTTTTCTGGGAAGACAGTGGCAACCAAACAGAACCTTATAGGGCTGCAAGTGTAGGCTTATGAAGAAAAATGAGTGTCAAAATTTTCACCTAATTTATGTGAGCGACTTCATTGGTTACCATGACTTCAATCTCTTGAAGAGCCTAGCATTGCCTGAGGATACCATTCTTTGCTTCTGGCATCATGCCCTCCTGACCAGATATTGCCTCTTTGAGGATCAAGACCATGCTTAAGCTTTGGAGCCTGAACAAGTTCACTAGCGTTCTTGGAGCCTTCAACTGCCAAGAAGGTTAGTGTCCTCAAGCTTGCATGAACAAATACACTATGGAATTCTCATACATAGGAGGTCTACTACTCCTGCATCATTATCATCCTTAGAGTGTTTAATAATTGCCATCTCGGTGGCAACAACAAGCTTGGCATTGTTAGCATCAAGTTTGCAAGGAGGGGGAGTGTTAGAAGTCATGAACTTTTTAAAAATTAGGATTAGTTTTTAATCCTAACAAACTTTGCCTTGAAGTTTGCAAGCTCAATAAAGACATTATTCCCAATATATGCCAAATAAGGATGTGGCTCTTAATACATATAGGAGTCGACTTCTAATCTTTGTAGAATACGAATTTTAATTCTTATAAGATACGTATGATCTTTAAGGATGTACAGGGAAGCCAAAGAGTTCAAAAGAGATGTTCTAATACTATTATGTGTATGTGGGTCTAGTGTGTGAGAGAGTTGGGAGAGAGAGAGAGGAAGAGCTAAGGAGAGTCTCTTGACTTGTTATTATTTTTAATATATATTTTTCTTTCTTCAATATTTTTTTCTTTCACTATTATTACTTGTTTTACATTAATGCTACTTGGACCTTATGTCGGTAGGTTTGATCTACATTGAAAACATGCCATTCTACAAAAATATATTTTTCTTCAAATTTCACACGATGTAATACCATCAAGCATATAATTTGAAAGGAGCAAATATTAGACTAAGAAACATAAAGGAACATTCAGAACCTTTCAAGTGTTAAAAAATATGGTGAAAGAAGGTGCTATCTATAATATATCTTTAGTGGGAAGAGGAGAAACTTTGTTGAAGAGGTTGACTTATTTTGCAAAAATTTCATTTCTTCCCCTATGAAAAGAGATATGTCACATGTGTATGCATTAAATGAGAGAGCTCTCTATATTGCCTCTTTTGATAGATGTTTGCCCAAGTCATTATGAACCCAACAAAGAATGTGTATCGATTAAGAAAAGAGGATTAAGGTAAGCTAAGTCAGAGTAAGCCTTAATTAAAACTTGTGAAACTGATTTTTTTCCTTCCGTCTTCGTGAATGTTCCTTGGTGGATGGAGAGAGGAAATTCAGCAAAGACGATCGATAGTGCGAGGAGAGAAGAAGAGTCTTCGGGAAGCTAACAGCTAGACCACACTTTTCTTCCCTTTTCTTCTCCATTTGACTTCTTCTTATGCTTCTTCTTCCTCTCCTTCTTCCTCTCCTTCTTCCTGCATCCTGGCTAGTAAACTATCATTGGAGGGTGTAGTTTGAACCCTCTTTACCGTGGAGCATCACCGGAGCTGGAGCCGGAGCTGGAATTAATGCTGTCGGTGAGGTAGGTAGGGAGGCCGAAAAAAATGTCACATTATTTCCCTCTGTTCTATTTTTCATTCCTCTGTTTCTTGATAATTTCCTCAAATCCAGCTGATAGGGTGGGCGATCTTCTAATTAAAGAGTAGGGGAGGATTACTGGAGCTAGAGGATCATTCGGGGAAGCTCAAATCATTGCTGGCAACTCCGGCAAGGCGGAGGTAAACTTTTACTTCCTTTGCTTTCTGGGTTAGCTGAGAATGCGGTGAGATTTTTGGGTGATCCATGGGTTGGTCGTTGCCAGAGTACTCCCCGGAGGGGAGAGAGAATGGCTGCTGCTCGCCGTTTCCATGGTGGCCGGCGATGAGGAGGCGCAGCGGAGAGGGGAGCCAGGTTGGGAGAAGAAGACAAGAGTCTTCTTCTTCCCTGTTTCCAACCAGGTTCGACCGTGGGAGGCCATCGAGCCTGGTAGCATGCGCCGCCGCCCTTCATCAACGGTGAACAGGCGACGGGAAGAGGGAGCCGGAGTGCGAGTGCCGATGACGGTGGGTTTGGGCCGTTAGTAGTGAGGAAGAGAAGAGGGTGCTGGGGAGGGAGAGAGTGGGGTGCCAACGTGCGTAGGGGGTGGAGCGGTCGACAGGGAGACAAGAGAGAGAGAGAGGGAGAGAGAGCAGAAGAAGAAGAAGAAGAAGAAGAAGAACAAGGGGGGTGGCACTCGCGTCGAGGAACCTAAGGGTGAGCGTGTGAGAAGAAGGTTGAAGCCTTCTTAATGGGTTGAGCCTGAACCAGTGAACCAATTGGTTCAAATTGGTTCAAGTCTTAGAGCTAGTTTTAAATTAAAAAAATAAAAAGAAAATATTAGGTTTTGATTATAGAATTCATGGCAATTGACTAAACTCACTCTGTAGATTCAGATCTGGGCTTAGAGATGCGTAATTTGATCTCTATTTCATCCAAAAATCATATGATGTTCATGTTGAGTTGGAATAAAATGGTTTAAATGAGGCAAAGGAAACATATTTATTTAAAATTATATTGATCAAATCTGACCTTGAGAATTGAACCATTGTGATTAGTGATGAGTCTAGCTTTAGTAATGATGTTTAAATTGAATAATGGCCAAGGTAATCAAAAAATTTATTAACGAAAGTAAGGGCATTTTTGTAAATATTGCAAAGTTAGTGAAAACATGTAAAACTAGAAAATAATTAAATTTGGGATAAAAAGCAGTAAGTAGGGGGTTGCTAGACATTGAGTGAGGGGGGTAAAAGAGTTATTTTTAGATTTTGGGCTAGAGGGGTAAAATAGTAATTTTTCTTAGTTATGGATTTTGATAAATTAATTATTTATATGGGATTATAGGTGATCGTTAACTACACATGTTGCATTGAGGGGATTGTGGGAGTAGCAATTTGAGGTATGAGTTCTACACCTTACTATTGTGTAATATGTTTTCATGACATGCATGCTTGCATATTTCATGTTTTATTATGAGATTTCTTTGCATAATTTGAGATGAGTATTATGAATTCTTATGGATTTACGTGTATATTGCAATATATTATTTTGATATAAATGGTTTTGGGTTTTCTAATCGTGCTTACGAGTTTTGGCATGCTAGCGGTCGGTGGCTTGGTGGTGCTATGGAAATGTTTGGAGGTGACATAGTTGGGGAAGATGGTGTATGTGATGGATATTGTTGGTACGTGGTACTAGTTCTGGCAATGAGTTGGAGTACTGCGGTACCATTACTAGCTTAGACTGGTAGCCCTAGGAAGGGCATGAAGGCCGCGTAAGCCGGGTAGAACACAGTTATGGCAGCAGACATGACTGAGTTTATTACGCTGGGTACTAGTATATAAACCAACCTGAGCGGGAGAAGTATCACCAGGTTAGGTTGTTGACATGTAATACTGGCTCTTAGACGGGGACAGTATGTACTAGTAGTATTGTCTCGTGACGTTTACAGATTAAGGGAATGGCTTACTTAGTTATGTCTTTACGAGTGCTGTGGCAAGGGTTATAGAGGAAGGCTCAGGGCGTATTGCTTACTAAGTGAGTGCGACTTGTTTAGTGGTGTCTTGCATGTGAGGGTATGGATGTATAGGTGTGGAGGTTATTCTGAGGTTGTGGTATGAGTATTCTGATGTGTGGAGGTAATGGTTGATATGTGGATGATTTGGGTGCAACTATGGTCACGTGGATGAGTTGGTGGTGCATAGGGACTCTTGGGTGGCTTGAATTTTCCCTTTGAGTAGGGATTTTATTGATTTCTCGAATGGACATCTGTATGATAATATTGCTTGTTCAAACATATTTTGACTATACTAAATTGTTTATTTGGCATATTCATGATAGTAAGTGTAGAAGTTCTACTGGGCTTTTTAGCTTATTCCATTATATCTTATTTTTTTTATAGCAGATGAGGATGATGTATACTTGATAAACCAAAGCCTTAGGGAGGGACCTCAGGAGTGAGATCAGGGAGCTGTTGTAGTTGCTCTTTTGGGTGTATGGACTTTTGTATGTATTAGATGAGGATGACATGTACAGGTTTGATATTATAATATAGAAAATAATATATGTGTCTTGTCTTTTATAGTTGCATCTCATGATATGTTTAGGTTGAGATTAGTAGGCCTGGCATACTCTTGAGCCTTGCTTTAAGGATATGCAGCCGTGTTGCGAGCTCCTAAACCGAGATTCACGATTGGGGTCGTGACAGAACGAATTCGAATTCGAGATTACAACATTTTTTTGTAATGAAACATGGCTTGAATTTATCACTGATAAAGAAAACGAACTGCCATTATTTCTATCCGATATTGCACCAAAGACAGCTCATATATTTGAGGATAACAATGAGACATCACAAAGGAAAAGCTGAAAGTTTCATAAAACAACCATTAATAATCTAATTCACCACTTTTAATCACAGCCTAATCAGAACCCATACCAATGAGCAAATTCTAAACAGTACTGAGGACAAACACATGACCTATTTTAGCCCTTCTCTCTCTTGGTGCACTCCATAAAAGGCATGCTCTATCATCAAAGAGAAAGCATGCATGAGGCTCTTCAGCATGATCATGAAGAAAGCCAGGGAAGTATCTCGCCAACTGCATTTTTGTACAAGTCTTCAATCATCAAAATCTGAGGGGATTGACCCGTTACTCCACTCACCTGTTCCATGAACCATAGTGGCAGTACGAAAGCTAATTCAATCAAGCTCATTTAGGAATATACAATATATGTTAGTAGACATAAATGACTGATTAAGTCACAGTGAGAACAGTATGGTCTTGTTTATTGTATTCAATTCAGCTCATATACTTCTTACAATGCTGTTAGACCGTTGCAATGAGCAATTATAATAGTCCAAAGGTCAAGGCATTCCTAAAATGAATTTTGAAGTTATCATTACTTTTTTGTTCATCACTAACCAATGGAATTAATTCAATAACTTTTTAAGTTACAGTTTCTATCTTCTCAAAAGAATTTCAATAACTATCCGGTCATCTTTGTCTAGACATACTACTTCTCAGCATGGGTAACTTTTCATGCCAATTATTCTTCTTTCTTCCCCTAAAAACATAATTAATTATCCATTATTCACAAGACATTTTGAGGAAGGAGCTGAGGTTTTTTTTTTCCCTTCTTTTTGGTGTAGGCAGAGGAAGAACGGAAGTTCAAACAATTCTATCTAGGTCATCCGAATGACATTACTAGAGCATCTTTTTTTTAACTGATATTTTTTCTCCAGATCAAACACAATGCAGATCATCAAAGCTTGGTAAGACGCACAAGTATCATTTAAAATTCCTATTCTCATCTTATTTATCTTAATGCAGAAGAAGTTGCAATCTAAATCAAGGAAGGAAAACGAGAAGAAATATCTTAGAAAGTGCTTGGATTACTTACATGGGCATGAATCATGATGATGCTCCTGGAGTCATCTGATGTGATTTCGGCCGAGACCACTTCGATGTTATACTTCTCAAGCACATGGGCGATGGCCGTGAAGAGGCGCGGCTTCTTGACGGTGCAGATGCTGATGTGGGCGTCCGCTCCGGTCACGTTCAGCGCGACGTTAGGCGACGTCCAGGTCCGGAAGCAGGAGGGGTATTGAGGGATGGCGACAGCCGAGGGCGAGTTCGCCATTGCCAAATTCTTGACCTGGTCTGCCTTGAATGCCTCTTTTGTCGTCGTCTCGATCCCTTTCATCTGCATCCCCAATGCTGACGATTCGCCGGAGGTCGTGCCTCGGATCCGTTCCTCTTTCAGTTTCTCAAGCTGCTGAACTTTTAGCTCCAGTTTTTTGATTGAGCTGATCGCCTCATCGACGATGCTGATTTGATCAGCCTGTGGAAGAGAGATATTTTAGGAGAAATGAAGAGAGAGAGAGAGAAAGAAATCAGTGATGAATGATAGCTAAAGATTGATTCATTTAGTATGAGGACTGTAAAAAATGGATGTTGATTAGTCTAATAAGAAACTCCTGGGAAGCCCAAAGAAAACAAAGACCATCTCAATGGAAGCCAGCAGAAATATATTACGCCTTTTGAGCTCACCTCAATGTACTCCACTCCACTTCCATTGGAAAAAAAGGGTGTAGATTTCCATCGAAAAATAGTAAGTAAAATCGGCAAAATCCAAAAAATCTACTTAGAAAAAGATGGAGGAGGCCAGAGAAGCCAATCTAATGGCGATGGAGCTGACGCCGCCGAAACTTTGTTCTGCTGATCGACATCTCTGTTTTCAGTTCTTGTTACTTCCATTACTTCTCTTTTTTTTTTTTTTTTTTTCTTCTTAAAAGAAAAAAAAGAGGAGATCATGCTTGCATGTTCTCGTGCGCACCGCGACAAGCACCACCGTCAGTGAAACAGTATCGCTCTTCTTCTTCTTCTTCCTCCATTACAATGCATGACCATCTCCAGTTTTTTTTTTTTCATACACAACAGGCGTAGATTTCTATTGAAAAATAGTAAAATCGGCAAAATCCAGGGTAAAGATGAAACGAAAAATCAACTTTTGGGAAAAGAAAAAAGGACGCCAGAGAAGCCGATCTAATGGCGATTGAGTTGGATGCCACCGAAACTTGGATCTGCTGATCGACGTCTCTCTCATTGGTACCTGTTACTTCTCTTAAAACAAAATCGAAATGAAGAAATCATGCTTGCACGCTCTCATGCGCACCGTGATATGCAGCACCGTCAGTGCAATAGCGCTGCTCTTCTTCTTCCAAGTCCTCTTCTCCATTTTTCTAATCTTTCTTAGAAACCAGGAGCAAGCTCTCAAAAGAAAAATAAAAGAAAGAAGAAAAACAAATCTAATGTGGATGGAGAACAAGCACCTGGGCAGGCAGCTGGGGGACGAGGGCATGGAGATTCGAGAACATCTCCCTCATCTTCTTCCTCTTCTCCCTCTCGACCCGTATGCGCTTCGCATGATAGGATTCGCGGCCACGTTTTCCCTCATGTCCCTCGCCCTTGGAGGGCGAGCTCTTCGACGCCTCACTAGAGACCCACTGGCCAGAGGGATCATTCGAGCTCGACTCGGGTAGCTCCATGGCCGCCTTGCGGTCGCTGCCGCTGGAGCCGTTGAGTTAAAGAACGCCCACGGCTGGGCAATCAGAGCTTAATTTATTTATAAATGGAAGCGATGGCAAAAGCCTGATGGTTGTCGTTTTTAAAGCCGAAGAGCTGTATTAAAGAAATATGCTTTCCTCTTGTTTAAATCTTTAGCCCTAGCATTTCTTTAAATTTTTCGGTTGAACCATCAGCCAATATTTATTAGTCATAAATGAATTCATTTGGCCGTTTGTAGCTTCTTTCCAAAAGAAAGCATCTGACTCGCTATATGTTTTAGAAATTCTTCAAATAAATAAGTATAAAAATTTTTGATTTTTCCTCCTCTTTTACTTTTTCTTGGTTGCATTTGCTTTTCATTATCAACATTAAAATACACATTACAATCTAAACTTATATTAGATGTGGAGCACTCATTAATTTATATAGGTAAATTATTTATTATTAAAAAAAATATTTTCAAAGAAGATTGCATCAAGGTTCCATAATTATATTATTAGAAATTTTAAAAATTTTAGAATTTAACCCTAAAAACCGATATTGACACTGTTTAAAGAATATCAAATAAAAGCACAGTATGTTGTTTTAGGACCTATTTTTCTTTTCTTATTTATTGAAATATTCACCTTAATTAGGCATCCCATACTTTGAGAATTTTTTGATTTGATTTTTTATTTTTCTAAAATTCATAGGGTGTTTTATTTAAATTTTTATATGAAATTAATTCTATTAAAATATGACAAGCCGAATATAAAGCCTCACCCTATAAATTATTAGGTAGCCTAGAATTTACTAACATAGTATTAACTATATCTAATAATGTTTGATTTTTTCTTTCCATTACTCCATTAGATCAAGGTGCATATGGAGGTGTTACTTGATGTATAGTTCTATCCATTTCACAAAATTCATTCATTTTAGTTGAAACATATTCATCACCTTTATCTATGGGTGGGCTGGGCTCGGGTTCAGGTTAGGTCAGACCTAAAGTCAGGCCAACTATTGCTAGCTCAAGCCTGACCTAATAGGATCATTTAAGGCCTAAGCCTAGCCCAACCTATGCTCTTTATATATTATTAGTTTTATAATATATATAACATATATTTAAATAAGGTTAAAAAAGAGCTAGTTGATTCCTTGGTCAGATCGCTGGCACTTTATTGAGAGGTCTTTTGTTTGACTTGCTTTTTAGCCTTCATATAAAAATTATATATTCAGGTTGGGTCGAACCAAGTCTGATCTATTTTTCTTAAGTTTCGGCTCAGTCCAAAATTTGAATGGGCCTAGATACTTAGGCTCGGCCTGGCCCCACATGCTAAAATTTGTGACTTGAGCTTGAAAATTTTTAGGTCAAGTTCGGGCAGGCCCATGAGTTGCTCGGCCTAGCCCATGGGTTGCTCGACCCATACTCACCCCTACCTCCATTGGATCACAAAATTTTAATTTCTTTTTTAATTGATTTTCAACGTAGCTTTATAAATTTTAAATTTGTCAAATAATTAACTTTTTGAATTGATTAGATAAACATAAAAATATTTTGAATGATCATCTATACAAGAAATATTTAGTTTCATGTATCAAGATATTGTTACTATTGCATATGTCCCTATAAATTAATTTGTGACTGACACAGGTCAATAAGAAATTTTATTACCATTAGAAGAAAGCATTATTACGTTTAAATGGAACATCCAGCAAATAATCTTTACAAAAAAAATTACATTTCTTCTAAATACAATCTTGTTAGACTCAAATACAACTCTATAACCATGTTGAACTAACAAAAGATGCACTAATTAATTTTTTTCTAATTTCTAGAGCATGACAAACTTTATTTATTGTGTGAAATTTTTTAGATGACAACTCTAACTTGGCTTGGCCTTTTCTTAGGAATAGAGCCACACTCCCATTCCCCATGCCCACGACTGTTGTGCTTGATGGTTGATGAGAGGAAAATAAATTTTTATCAGCACACACGCGAACATTAGCCTTAAAGTTTACATACCAATCATTTGAATTAAAAATAACATTTAACTCTAGGCTAAAGATAAAATATTTCTCAGATAGGAAAGAAGAGCTGGTCCTTATGGTAACCACATTAGCCTATAGTTTAAGGGCAACAAGAGGTCCAGATACTTTAGGGCTTGTCCATGACGGGAATAGCAATCCTTAGCCTTATGATTTGGCTTTCTACGTACCCAACAAACTGATTCTTTCTTTGACTAAAGTTTTTACCACTGTTGCTCTTAAAAGATTTTTTTTTTCTTAAAATTTTGAAGCTTAGGTTTATGTGCATTTTCGGCAATATTTGTCTTAGCCTGAAATTTAGATTTTTGCTATTGGTTTTGTGAGGCATGGTGTTTATCTTCGATCTTTAAGCTAACAAGCATGTCATTAAAAGTGAAATTTTTAGTTTTTGTTTTAGGCCTCTTGCAAATTCAGACCATGAAGATGGCAATTTTTTAATAAAAAATGTAGTAACAAGCACTGCTTCATTAATTTCAATCTCTTTTTTTTTCATATTAAACATAATGTCTTCAAATTCATGAAGCACTATTTAAAGTATCAAATATTATTTTTGCTAATTCAGAAAATATGCATTAACAAGAATAATAGAGCAAACAAGAATAAAAATAATCAAAAAAATGGTTTAAGATAGTATGTGGATTGAAGTACATCAAAGTACTATTTTCAGTAAGGAAATGCCTCCACTACATTAGAATAAATTTTTGCATTCCTTTCATAGCGCATTGGGATGAATTTCTACGCTTCTCTCCTAAATAGGACAACCCATTGGATCTCTTGTATACAATTAAGATAATTCTTAAACCAATGACCATTCGATATGTTCACAAGAAAATATAGATTAAATAGGGAAGAGAAAGAGACTAAGAAGATAGTTTTCATATGGAGATAGAATTTATTCTTTATTACATATAAAATAATATAGATAAAACTTAGATCAAGAGAGAAGCACTTTATTAGAATAAAATACTACTGAAGAGAGAACATGGTCCTTAGGATGGGGAACATAGACTACTCTTCCACCCACATTCTCATGCACCAACAGTTATAAGATAAGAGTAGGATCGCATACAAGAAAAAAAAGGAAAATAAATTTTAAATCAATAAGTTCCAACATGAAAAAAAAGCTGAAAGTCTCATCTAACAATTATTAATAGTTTAATTCACTACTATTAATCACAAGCAGAACCACAGCCATACCAGTAAAGAAATTCTAAACAGTGAGGACACACATGCTTTATTCTCAAGTCAACTTAAGAAGAAGCCCAGTCCTATATAACAAGTCAGAGGCCTTTTCTCTCTCGGTGCACTCCATTGAAGGCATGCTCTATCCTCAAAGAGGAAGCATGCATGAGGCCCTTCAGCATGATCACGAAGAAAGCCAGGGAAGTATCTCGCCAACTGCATATTTGTACAAGTCTTCAATCATCAAAATCTGAGGGGATTGACCCGATACTCCGCTCACCTGTTCCATGAACCATAGTGGTAGTACGAAAGCTAATTCAATCAAGCTCATTTAGGAATGTACAACATATGTTAGTAAACATAAATGGCTGATTAAGTCACAGTGAGAACAGTATGGTCTTGTTTATTGTCAGCTATTGTTGAATTCAATTCAGTTCATATACTTCTTACAATGCTGTTAGACCGTTGTCACGCCCCAGATCTAGTGGTGGTGGCCCAGGGGTGACAACCTGCCACATGCCAGGCATGCAAGGCATCCAGTACAGTATCATTAAAAATAAAGAGGGGTAATAACTATATGTCATACACAATTAAATCCTCCATAATACAAGTTATGTAATGTTGGGAAACAAACCAAAAATTTCAAAAATCCAATTGGGGTTACATATAACAAAATATAAACTATTTACATCATGAAGCTCCCAATTACCCCTGTTGTTGCCCTTGATAATTTTGTGGCTCTGAAAAAATATTGTAAGATTTAAATGAGCTCACACTCAGTAAGTAAGCCTATTGTAACATAATATAGCCATTTCAAGATTTTAATGAATCAAATGCATGCTATGCTTCCAAATTTAAAAATATTTCATCATATTATAGAATTATGCAAATCACATACTTAAATAAATTGGAAGTAGATATTATGTAATAAGATTTCAAAATACCATTTCAATTTTCAAATCACTGTAAATCTCATTTTATACTAATGTCCCATATCCACGTAATAAAACATCTCAAAGATGTATTCTCCTTGTACGCCCCCAGTGGAGGAAGGGTGCCGGAGTCATTTAGCATATAATGCCATATCCTATCACAGCACATCCCAAGGATATGTGTTCTCCACATATTCCCCCTGTGGAGGTGGGTCCCGGAGTCATGTAACATATCATGTGGACCGTAATGACATATAATAACACATTCACAAATATCATTTATATGCATTACTGCAAACATATAATCAATATATTTTTCATATTTTACCAAATTGATAATTTCACATAATCATGTCCATAATAATTGCATGTATGAATACCAATTTAATTTACAGAAATTAGCAATAATTAAGTCAAATAGTTCATTTGCATGAATGTGGTACCATAATTACCATTTTTTAAATAATACTATAAATAAATTTCATTATCTCAACAATGGCATAATTTAATAATGATTTATGAAAATCATTATAACTGGCTTACTTACCTTACAATGCTAATCCCAAGGTGTAAATCAGCTATATGGATCTTTGGGTACCTACAACATAATTTTTTAGATTTTTAAATTTCAAATTTAGGATGTCAAACTGACTCCTACACTCAACCCAATCTAATCCTAGGCCCAACTTGGGGCTTGAATATCTCCAAATATAGAAGCCCAAATGGGGAAATAAAAATTCTCCGACAAACTAGGATCCTTGCTGATCACAACACTATTTTTCTTTTATTGGGCCCAGCCAAATTTGGAGCCCAAAAATTAGGCCTAAATGGGCTAACTGGACTGAGCCGAACCCGGCCCAGTCCTGTTCCTCTTCCTTTCACACCCCTGGTTCACCTGAACCAGGGGAGGGCTGAGGATGGCCGGCGGCCGGCCCTCCCCGAGGGTCGGCTGGCCGCCGACGACCAGCCCCAGGCCGGTCGCCGCCGTCGACCACCCCCGTTCCTTTCCTTTTTTTTTCTTTTTCTTCTTTCTTCCCTTGTTCCTCTTCTCCTTGCTGGCAGCACGGCCGGCCATCGCTGGCTGGCCGGACTCCATCGGACGCCACCTCGGCACCGATGGGGGCCGCCGGCCGGAGCCTGAGCCCGGTGAGCCGGCGGGCACGCCGCCGGGCCCGAACCAATGTGGGAGTCGGTTCGGCTCCTGCGACAAGGGAGGGCCGTTTGGCCCTCTCCCTTTACTCCACCCCCCGCCGACGGCACGGCCGGCCACCATTGGCCGGTCGAACCCCACTGGATGCCGCCCCGGCGCCGGCGGGGGCCGCCGCCCACATCCTGAGCCCGACGAGCCGGCGGACACGCCGCTGGGCCCGGACTAAGAGCCAGGGAGGGCC
This sequence comes from Metroxylon sagu, assembly GCA_017589505.3. NCBI lineage: Eukaryota > Viridiplantae > Streptophyta > Magnoliopsida > Arecales > Arecaceae > Metroxylon > Metroxylon sagu. The sequence continues at coordinate 772,618 of JACVBY030000465.1, forward strand.
GTCCAGCGGGCCTCCCCCTCTTTCCCCTTGTCGGTGACACGGCCGGCCTCCTCCAGCCGGTCTCCTCCAGCCGGTCAGACCCCACTGGACGCCGCCCCAGCGCCAGTGGGGGCTGCTGCTCGAAGATCGGGTCCGACGAGCCGGCGGGTACGCCGCTGGGCCCGAACCAAGTGCGGGAGCCGGTTCGGCTCCCGCGTCAGGGGAGGGCCCTCCCGCGGCCCTCTCCCTCACTCTTTCCCACACTCACACTCTCTCTCCACTCTCCTCATCGGTGAGGGGGTTACCTGTCGGCGGTGAGGCGACGGGAACGAGCGGAGGGGCAACAGCGACGACGGGCAGCATGGGTAAAGGAGACAGAGGGGACTGGCACGGTCCCCTCCTCTCCCTTTTTCTTCAGCGAGGGGAGGGCTGAGCCCTCCTGAGCCCACGTGCGCGTGCGCTGGCGTGCATGCAGCGCGCCGCGTGCGGCGCACCCATGCCGCATATTATTTTATTAAATATATACGTGGGGGTTTACATCCTCCCCTCCTTATAAAATTTTCGACCTCGAAATTAATACATATCACGAATAAAATTTTTGAGGCCCAAATTGGAAACTTATAAGCTTTATTTATCTTTCTGATTAAATTACAATGGTAGATACTCTTTTGTACATATATACAAATATCTACTCAGATACAAATAGATGAGGATATTTCTTCTTCATCTCCTCTTCAAGTTCCCACGTAGCCTCCCGCTCAGAATGATTACTTCACTGAACCTTAACATAGGGAATGCTATGCCATCTCAGAACTTGATCTTTGTGGTTCATAATACGTATATGATGCTCTACATATGTCAAATCCTTCTTCAACAATATGGGCTCCGCTTCTATCACATGGCTGGGGTCAGGAATGTACTTCCTCAACATAGAGACATGGAATACATTATGTACCCCAGAGAGTGCAGGAGGTAATGCCAGGCTATAAGCCACTTCCCCACTCTGCTCAAGATCCCAAATGGCCCAATGTATCATGGACTCAATTTTCCTCTAAGCCCAAACCTCATCATGTCTTTGGTTGGTGATACCCTTAGGAAGACATGGTCCCCAACCTAAAATTCCAACTCCCATCTTCTTACATCAGCATAGCTCTTCTGTCGGCTCTGAGCTACTCGGAGTCTTTCCTTAATCAGCTGCACTTTTTCTACTGTTTGCTGAATTAGCTCAGGGCCCAACAATTTTCTTTCCCCCACATCATTCCAACACAAGGGAGATCTGCATTTCCTACCATACAGAGCTTCAAATGGAGCCATTTTGATACTGGCTTGGTAACTGTTGTTGTAAGCAAACTCCACCAATGTAGGTGGTTGTCCCAAGCACCACCCAAGTCCATCACACAAGCTCGTAACATGTCCTCTAAGATCTGTATGGTCCTCTCAGACTGTCCATCTGTCTGGGGGTGAAAAGCTGTGCTAAAGTTCAGTTTGATTCCCAGAGCCCTATGAAGACTCTTCCAAAACTGGGATACAAACCTGGTATCCCGATCTAACACAATCGACTCAGGGACACCATGAAGCCTCACGATCTGCTCAATGTACATGGTGGCCAATCTCTCACTAGAGACCCCAACTCTGAATGGTAGGAAATGGGCTGACTTTGTCAATCTATCAATAATGACCCAGACTGCATCATTGCTTCTGGGAGTTTTGGGCAAACCCATCACAAAATCCATAGTGATCTTTTCCTATTTCCACTGGGGAATCATCAGAGACTGAAGAGGTCTCGCAGGCCTTTGATGTTTAGCCTTCACTTGTTGGCACACTAAGCACTTGGCCACATATTGAGCAATCTCTCCTTTCATCCCTTTCCACCAAAAATTTTTTTGTAGGTCTCTATACATTTTGGTGCCTCCTGGATGTACAGTATAGGGAGAGTAGTGAGCCTCCCTCAAAATTTCTACTCTTAGATCCTCTACATTTGGCACACAGAGCCTACTATTAAATCTCAGGGATCCATCCTCCATTAATTTGAATTCATTCTGAACCCCTGACTGCATAGCTTTCTTAATCTTTTGCAGTTCCAAATCTTCTTTCTGGAAAGACTTAATCCTGTCAATCAGGGTTGGCTGAAGTACAAGTATTGCTAAAAGCCTATCGGACCGCTGTACTCACAAACCAACCTCCAACTTTTCAAGGTCTCTATGAATGTGAGGCTGAGAAGTAATTATGGAAGCTAGCTCTGAGAAGGACTTCCTGCTTAAGGCATCAACTACCATATTGGCCTTCCCTGGGTGATAATGCAGGCTCATGTCATAATCTTTTAGTAGCTCCAGCCACCTCCTCTGCCTCAAGTTTAGCTCCTTTTGAGTGAAAATGTATTTCAGACTTTGATGGTCTGTATACATATCACAAGTCTCCCCATATAGATAATGCCGCCAAATTTTCAGAGCAAAGATCACGGCGGCCAACTCCAGGTCATGAGTAGGATAGTTATGCTCATAAGGCTTCAGCTGCCTGGAGGCATAGGCTATCACCTTCCCTTCCTGCATCAGAACACCTCCTAATCCCTTTCGAGAGGCGTCAGTGAATAAAGTGTATCCTCCAGATGTAGATGGAAGGGTAAGGATAGGGGCTGACACCAGGCGCTGCTTGAGCTCCTGGAAACTTCTCTCACACTCCTCTGCCCAAACAAACTTTGCTCGCTTTTGGGTTAAGCGAGTCAGAGGTAAAGCAATGCGAGAGAAGCCTTCCATAAATCTGCGATAATAACCAACCAGCCCAAAGAAACTTCTGACTTCTGTTACATTGGAAGGCCGACACCAGTTAACGACAGTCTCAATCTTTTTAGGGTCTACAGATATGCCATCTTTGGATATGATGTGACCCAAGAAGGATATTTGACTCATCCAGAAGTCATATTTCTGCAGCTTAGCATAAAGTTTCTTCTCCCGAAGAGTCTGCAGAACAATCCTTAAGTGGTCTTCATGTTCCAAATGACTTTTAGAATATATCAAGATATCATCAATGAAGACCACTATAAACTGATCCAAGTATGGTTTAAAGATCCTGTGCATCAAGTCCATGAATGCTGTCAGGGCATTAGTCAATCCAAACGGCATCACCAAGAACTCATAATGGCCATACCTAGTTCTGAATGCAGTCTTAGAAACATCCTTAGCTTTTATCTTAAGCTGATGGTACCCTGATCGAAGATCAATCTTTGAGAATACCTGAGCTCCTTGGAGTTGATCAAACAGATCATCAATCCTCGGCAAAGCGTACTTATTCCGCACTGTTACCTTATTAATTTCTCGGTAATCAATGCAGAGCCAAAGACTGCCATCCTTCTTTTTGACAAATAATACTGGAGCACCCTAAGGAGAGACACTGGGTCGGATAAATCCCCAATCTAAAAGCTCCTACAACTGACATTTTAACTCCTTTAGCTCAGCTGAGGCCATGCGGTAAGGAGCCTTGGATATAGGTCCAATGCCAGGGGCTAAATCAATAGTGAACTTGACTTCTCGATCCGGAGGTAATTCAATCAATTCCTTCGGAAAGACATCAGGAAACTCCCGAGCCACTGGAATATGCTCCAACTTGTGTTCTTCCTGCTGAAGGTCTCTGACCACAGCAAGAAACCCCTGACCACCTTTTCTTAGATATTTTCCAGCTTGCAGAGCTGACACCAATAGTGAAGCCAGGTGTTCTTGGCTCCCAATAAAACTGAATTCAGGAAGATTAGGAATTTTAAAGATCACCCTTTTCCTGAAACAATCTATGGAAGCATGATAGGAGGCTAACCAGTCCATCCCCAGGATTACGTCAAAGAACTTCAGTGGGAGGACTATCAAATTAACATTCAACCTCCTATCTTCCATGTCAATTAGATAGGATTTACATACTGAGTCTACCTTCATGACATCTCCATTTGGGAATGCAATATGCAACTCTTGTTTTAGAGGAACGGGTGTCAAGGATGCATTCTTGGTAAGATAACTATCAGATACAAATGAATGTGTGGCATCCGGATCAATTAAAGTTTGGGCATAAGTGTTGCCTACTTTAAACATACCGTCATGAAGATTAACTTAGCTTAAATATCATGCAGTTTCATATGTTTTTTTTTTTCTCTTCTATCAACTATCATAATCTATGCATTACACCAGGTATGAATGCAATAATTTAAAGAAATATATATCAAGTTAACAGGCATACCTGTCACCACAGAATTAAAGGCAACAGCGTCCTTCTGAGTGAGGGTATAGACCCTTCATTGGGTCCTGGGTTGCTGCTGGCTCTTCCCTTGATCTGGAGGGGGCTGCTGGTCCTTTCGGAGGGGACAGGTGGCCATCTTGTGATCCATCTTCCCATATATAAAGCAAACACCAGTCAGCCTGTGGCACTGTTTGCCCGGATGGGCCTTCCCGCAATAAGAACAGTGGGTCTCCTTATCCTTTTGCCCTGAGAGAGCCTGAAAGAAACCCTTCCTCTTCTTAGCCTGCCCTGAAAATTGACCAGAAGAAGGTCTTCCCTTTTTCATCTGCTGCTCCCTCACCTGCTGGATGGCAATCATGTCCCTCTCAATCACCAGAGCCTTACTCACCACTGCACTGTAAGTGGGGAGCTCAAATGCATTGACTGCTTGCCTCAACTTGGGCTGCAGTCCCTCGGTGAACTTGGTGATCTCGGCTCTCTCAGTGATAACAAAATCAGGAGCAAATCAGATCAGTCTTCTAAACTCAGCTTCATACTGGGCCACAGAGAGGTTCTTCTGCTCTAATCTCATAAACTCAGACTCCATTTGTCTCTGCACACTCTTGGGGAAGTACTGGTCATAAAAAGCCTCCTTAAATTATCCCCAAGAGATGGCCCAACTTTCCAATCGCTGCTCCAATAGTAGCCACCAATCATAAGCTTCCCCCTGAAGGAGGTAGGTGGCAAATCTAATCCGCTCCTCCTCCTGGCTACCAAGGGCCACAAAGGCCTTCTCTATCTCTCTTATCCACCTCTTCGCATCAAGTGGGTTGGTGGATCCAGTGAAGGGAGCAGGGGCTAGGCTCTTAAAATCTGTGATGCTACGACCCCCTCCCTGCCAGGGCTGAGATGGAGAGGGCTGAGCAGACTGTTCGGGCTGGACCGGCTGGGTCTGAGGAGTAGGAGGGGTAGACTGAGTCTACGGAATGGTAAAACCAGATAGAGCAGGCAATAATTGCTGAATCTGCTGCTGCATAGCCTGCACTGCCTGAGTCACTCCCAAAAAGGCCTAGAGCAGCTCGGCCTGTAACTGCTGTGGGTCGTTGCTAGCCGGGGCAACGGGACTCGAATCTGCAGTGGCTTCCTGGCCTCCCTGCTGGTCAGGGTCACCAGCTTGAGAGCCCTCATCGTGTCGCTGACTACTGGTGCGACGAGGCATTATGAATTCCTGCCAAGGTTAGGTTCCAATCAATATCATTATAAACCTCCAAATCTTAAGCATTTTTAAACAAGTCATTTGAATTTTTCCTAGAGTTATTACCCTCCTAATGTCATGTCAATATTTGGCCTAGAGTTAATCATGTGTTTGCCTTTAATGTCAAACCTTGCTCTGATACCATTAAAAGCTGTCACGCCCCAGATCTAGTGGTGGTGGCCAGGGGTGACAACCCGCCGCATGCCAGGCATACAAGGCATCTAGTACAATATCATTAAAAACAAGGAGGGGTAATAACTATATGTCATACATAATTAAATCCTCCATAATACAAGTTATGTAATGTTGGGCAACAAACCAAAAATTTCAAAAATCCAATTGGGGTTACATATAACAAAATATAAACTATTTACATAATGAAGCTCCTAATTACCCCTGTTGTTGCCCTTGATAATTTTGTGGCTCTAGAAAAACATTATAAGATTTATATGAGCTCACACTCAGTAAGTAAGCCTATTGTAACATAATATAGCCATTTCAAGATTTTAATGAATCAAATGCATGTTATGCTTCCAAATTTAAAAACATTTCATCATATTATAGAATTATGCAAATCATATACTTAAATAAATTGGAAGCAGATATTATGTAATAAGATTTCAAAATATCATTTCAATTTCCAAATCACTGTAAATCTCATTTTATACTAATGTCCCACGTCCACGTAATAAAATATCTCAAAGATGTATCCTCCCTGTATGCCCCCAGTGGAGGAAGGGTGCCGGAGTCATTTAGCATATATGCCATATCCTGTCACAGCACATCCCAAGGATGTGTGTTCTCCACATATTCCCCCTGTGGAGGTGGGTCCCGAAGTCATGTAATATATCATGTGGACCATGATGACATATAATAACACATTCACAAATATTATTTATATGCATTACTGTAAACATATAATAAATATATTTTTCATATTTTACCAAATTTGTAATTTCACATAATCATGTCCATAATCAATTGCATGTATAAATACCAATTTAATTTACAGAAATTAGCAATAATCAAGTCAAATAGTTCATTTGCATGAATGTGGTACCACAATTACCATTTTTCAAATAATACTATAAATAAATTTCATTATCTCAACAATGGCATAATTTAATAATGATTTATGAAAATCATTATAACTGACTTACTTACCTCACAATGCTAATCCCAAGGTGTAAATCAGCTATATGGATCTCTGGGTACCTACAACATAATTTTTTAGATTTTAAATTTCAAATTTAGGATGTCAAACTGACTCCTACACCCAACTCAATCTAATCCTGGGCCCAACTTGGGGCTTGAATATCTCCAAATATAGAAGCCCAAATGGGGAAATAAAAATTCTTCGACAAACTAGAATCCATGCTGATCACAACCCTTTTTTTCTTTTATTGGGCCCGGTCCAATTTGGATCCCAAAAATTAGGCCCAAATGAGCTAACTGGACTGGGCCGAACCCGGCCCAGTCCTGTTCCTCTTCCTTTCCCACCCCTGGTTCACCTGAACCAGGGGAGGGCTGAGGATGGCCGGTGGCCTAGGGCTGCCGCCGGCCCTCCTCGGGGGTCGGCTGGCCGCTGACGACCGACCGCCGCCGGTAGCCACCCCCTTTCCTTTCCTTTTTCTTTTTTTTTCTTTTTCTTCTTTCTTCCCCTGTTCCTCTTCTCCTTGCCGGCGGCACGGCCGGCCACCGCTGGCCGACTGAACCCCATCGGACGCTGCCCCGGCGTCGGTGGGGGCCGCCGGCCAGAGCCCGGGCCTGGCAAGCCGGCAGGCACGCCGTCGAGCCCGAACTAACACGGGAGCCGGTTCGGCTCCTGCGACAGGGGAGGGCCGTTTGGCCCTCTCCCTCTACTCCACCCCTCGCCGACGGCACGGTCGGCCACCGCTGGCCGGTCGAACCCTGCCGGACATCGCCCTGGCGCCGGCGGAGGCCGCCGCCCACATCCTGGTCCTGGCGAGCCGGCAGGAACGCCGCCGGGCCCGGACCAAGAGCCAGGGGAGTGCCATCCAGCAACCCTCCCTCTCTTTCCTCTTACCGGCGGCATGACCGGCCTCCTTTGGCCGGCCGGACCCCATCGGACGCCGCCCCGACACCGGTGGGGGCTGCCGCCCGAAGATCGGGCCCGGCGAGCCGGCGGGCATGCCGTCGGGCCCGAGCCAAGAGCGGGAGCCGGTTCGGCTCCCGCGTCAGGGGAGGGTCCTCCCGCGGTCCTCTTCCTCTCTCTCTCCCACTCTCACACTCTCTCTCCACTCTTCTCGCCAGTGAGGGGGTTATCTGTCGACGGTGAGGTGGCAGGGACTAGCGGAGGGGCGACAGCGGCGACGAGCAGCGTGGGTAAAGGAGACGGAGGGGACTGGCACGGTCCCCTCCTCTCCCTTTTTCTTCAGCAAGGGGAGGGCTGAGCCCTCCCCTGAGCCCACGTGTGCGTGCGTGGGTGCGTGCGCGCTGGCGTGCATGCAGAGCGTCGCGTGCTGCGCACCCACGTCGTGTATTATTTTATTAAATATATACATGGGGGGTTTATAACCGTTGCAATGAGCAATTATAATAGTCCAAAGGTCAAGGCATTCCTAACATGAATTTTGAAGTTATCATTACTTCTTGTTCATCACTAACCAATGGAATTAATTCAATAACTTTTTAAGTTACAATTTCTATCTTCTCAAGAGAATTTCAATAACTTTCAGATCATCTTTGTCTAGACATACTACTTCTCAGCATTGGTAACTTTTCATGCCAATTATTCTTCTTTCTTCCCCTAAAAACATAATTAATTATCCATTATTCACAAGACATTTTGAGGAAGGAGCTGAGCTTTTTTTTTCCCTTCTTTTTGGTGTAGGCAGAGGAAGAACGGAAGTTCAAACAATTCTATCTAGGTCATCCGAATGACATTACTAGAGCATCTTTTTTTTAACTGATATTTTTTCTCCAGATCAAACACAATGCAGATCATCAAAGCTTGGTAAAACGCACAAGTATCATTTAAAATTCCTATTCTCATCTTATTTATCTTAATGCAGAAGAAGTTGCAATCTAAATCAAGGAAGGAAAACGAGAAGAAATATTTTAGAAAGTGCTTGGATTACTTACATGGGCATGAATCATGATGATGCTCCTGGAGTCATCTGATGTGATTTCGGCCGAGACCACTTCGATGTTATACTTCTCAAGCACATGGGCGATGGCCGTGAAGAGGCGCGGCTTCTTGACGGTGCAGATGCTGATGTGGGCGTCCGCTCCGGTCACGTTCAGCGCGACGTTAGGCGACGTCCAGGTCCGGAAGCAGGAGGGGTATTGAGGGATGGCGACAGCCGAGGGCGAGTTCGCCATTGCCAAATTCTTGACCTGGTCTGCCTTGAATGCCTCTTTTGTCGTCGTCTCGACCACTTTCATCTGCATCCCCAATGCTGACGATTCGCCGGAGGTCGTGCCTCGGATCCGTTCCTCTTTCAGTTTCTCAAGCTGCTGAACTTTTAGCTCCAGCTTTTTGATTGAGCTGATCGCCTCATCGACGATGCTGATTTTATCAGCCTGTGGAAGAGAGAAATTTTAGGAGAAATGAAGAGAGAGAGAGAGAAAGAAATCAGTGATGAATGATAGCTAAAGATTGATTCATTTAGTTTGAGGACCGTAAAAAATGGATGTTGATTAGTCTGATAAGAAGCTCCTAAGAAGCCCAAAAAAACAAAGACCATCTCAATGGAAGCCAGCAGAAATATATTACGCCTTTTGAAGTCACCTCAATGTACTCCACTCCACTTCCTTTAGAAAAAAAGGGTGTAGATTTCTATCGAAAAATAGTAAGTAAAATCGGCAAAATCCAAAAGATCTACTTGGAAAAAGATGGAGGAGGCCAGAGAAGCCAATCTAATGGCGATGGAGCTGACGCCGCCGAAACTTTGATCTGCTGATCGACATCTCTGTTTTCAGTTCTTGTTACTTCCATTACTTCTCTTTTTTTTTTTTTTTTTCTTAAAAGAAAAAAAAGAGGAGATCATGCTTGCATGTTCTCGTGCGCACCGCGACAAGCACCACCGTCAGTGAAACAGTATCGCTCTTCTTCTTCTTCTTCCTCCAAGTCCTCTTCTCCCTTTTCTTCTCTTTCTTAGAAACCTGGTGCAATTTCTCAAAAGAAAACAAAAAAAAGAAGAAGGAAAAGCGATCTAATGTAGGTGGAGAACAAACAAGCACCTTCTCAGGCAGCTGGGGGAGGAGGGCATGGAGATTCGTGAACATGGTCGTCATCTTCTTCTTCCTCTTCCTTTCTGTCCGTAGGTGCATCTCATGTTCCGATTCGCCGCCACCTTTTCCCTCCTGGCTCCCGCCCTTGGAGGACGAGCTCTTCAACCCCTCACCCAAGGCCCGCTTCACGGGGCCCGGTCCCGGCAGGCTGTTTGAAGCCGGGGCAGAAGGAATACTCGAGCCCGTCTCCGGCGGCTCCACGGCCGTCTCAACGTGGCCGCCACCGGAGTCGTCTGAGTCAAACGACTCGCACGCCATGCCCTTCCAGAGGAACGCCTGTAGCCCCTCTAGCCCCTCTAGCTCCCCTCCGTCTCCTCCTCCTCCTCCTTCTTGAGACATTGAGAGAGACAGATAAGAGAGAGAGCGAGAGAGAAAGAGGAGGAGAGTGGAAGCGTTTAAAATGGTGGTGGAGTTCAGGTGAATGGATGATGTCTGTGGGAAGAATGGACGCAAAATGTAATCATAAGACGTGCCGTTATCGGCGTCGGAACAAAAACGCACAGCTGCTGGAGGCCTGCGAAGTTTCGCCAAGGAATGGCCGGCTTCCCATCCTACCACGGCGTTTTCGCTATTACTACGAATGCAGCACTGGTTTCTACCTTCCTCGCTACTATTTGTGCTCGCAGCCGGTCATGGAAGCGAACCACGACGACTGCAATGCCGGACGTGTTGTTATTTACGCGGAGAAGGCGGCCATCCGCGATGAACTGCGAGCAAAATGCCGGCGACGTGGATCATTTCCTTCCCTTGTAACACCGCACACCGGAATGGAGCTCAGTGAGGCAGGAGAGGGAGAGGCTGGTGGGACTAGATGACGTGGGGGAATTCGTAGAGAACACGATTGCAAGGGTCAATTGGTGGAGAACACGTGGCATGGTATTTTGGCAATGGGGTTGCGTGCATTGCCGTTTCACTCTGGCAGCGAGAGGATGGTGGCGTTTGAATAGTTTTGAAAAAATATTAAGGCGACAAAGGAGAGGAAGGAATCCAAAGGCCTCGTGGTCCTGTGCAGTGCAAACTACACAAGCTATGATTTGATTTGGCCGTTATGTTGGAGCTGACATTCTCTGCTTTTCCTCTCTATTTTTATTTTATTATATTATATATAACTTATTTCATAAGTTGTTGTATTTTCTGTTTTTCAAAAAGAGATTGTACTACTTTTCTCAAATTTTTTTTAAAAAAAATTTTACATTATATGTATAGCTGGTAGTTAATGTCCAAATCCTGACTTACATCTCATAATTTGATCTTGACATTACAAGAGAGAATTAGATGTATGCAATCTTATCATCTTATTTTTACATAAAGTAAGGGGATGAAAGGTTTCACTATGGCATTTAAGGATTAAGTTTACATGTTTGGATGATAGACTTATATATTGACAAAAATTTAAGGATTTCATAAAACTATTATATATAGTTTGTATATTATTTTATGCTGCTTGTGAGAGTTTTAAGATAATTACACTCTCTTAAGAATAAGAAAAACACTATTTTAGAGGCACTTCAAATCTCTCATTGCATATCCTTGTATATAAGCATTGTTTTGCATATAATATGAGGTAATGACTATGCATATGTTATTAAGGACTATATTCATACTGTAGACCAATGAATAAGGAGTTTGAAGAATTGGACCTTTCACTTTGGATTCGTCGAGGTCGGATTAGGAAAGAACAAAGGTTGACGTCAAAGAACAAGGAGAAGCTTTTCTTCTCTATGGAAAGAGAGATCGAAGGGTTGAATCAAATTGGAAAAGGAAAAGAGTCACCTCCCAGACATTCTACTAGATGACAAATGGAGCTCAACTCCTTAAGGGATGTAGCAGTTGAGGTGTTTGGCAAGGTATTCTTCATATCCTTAATTAGATAATTAATTTAAAAAGAGGAAAAGTGCAAGAAACCAAAAGATATTAAAATGTGAAAGACATCCCTAAGACATCACTACATAAAAATTCTTTGCCAAATCTTAAAGAGGTTGCTATAAATGATCACGCAGATATACAAAGTTTATGAAGGTTCATTTTTTCGAGAGAAAAAAAAACCAAGGGAAAGAAAAATAAATAATGATATTTTTTATTAAAAAAGGAAAGGCTTTTCAAAGACTTTAAATTGATTTTTTCATATTTGCAAATTTATTTGCGAGCAAAAAAAAATTTTTATTTTTAATAAAAATAAGTTTTTCAAGTAATTTTGCTTGCAATTAAATAAATTCTTAATGAATTCGAAATTCTAACCTCAAGTCTTCTAGATATAGATTGAATTTTGAAAAAACTTTACTTTCAATCTATTTTAATAGATTTTGGATCATTGAAATACACTATTATAATGTCACATATTATGGTTTAAAGTGCACAATATGTAGGCTATCTTTTAGCATAAACACTAAGGCCTCGTTTGGATGCGTTATAAGTCAGCTTATGAGAAAGCATGATTCATGGGAAGATGACTTCCTAACTTCTGTGAGATTTGCCTCTTTTTAGAAAGTCATGGCTTTTTTACTATACTTTTATTACTTCCTAGCATGAATTTGGTTAACCAAACAAAATAAAATGGAAGCTCTTTTCAGGAAAAGCATTTTTTCTAGGAAGACAGTGGCAACCAAACAGAACCTTATAGGGCTGCAAGTGTAGGCTTATGAAGAAAAATGAGTGTCAAAATTTTCACCTAATTTATGTGAGCGACTTCATCGGTCACCATGACTTCAATCTCTTGAAGAGCCTAGCATTGCCTGAGGATACCATTCTTTGCTTCTGGCATCATGCCTTCCTTACCAGATATTGCCTCTTTGAGGATCAAGACCATGCTTAAGCTTTGGAGCCTGAACAAGTTCACTAGTGTTCTTGGAGCCTTCAACTGCCAAGAAGGTTAGCGTCCTCAAGCCTGTAGGAACAAATACACTATGGAATTCTCACACATGGGAGGTCTACTACCCCTGCATCATTATCATCCTTAGAGTGTTTAATATTTGCCATCTCGGTGCAACAACAAGCTTGGCATTATTAGCATCAAGTTTGCAAGGAGGGGGAGTGTTAGAAGTCATGAACTTTCTAAAAATTAGGATTAGTTTTTAATCCTAACAAACTTTTCCTTGAAGTTTGCAAGCTCAATAAAGACATTATTCCCAATATATGCCAAATAAGGATGTGGCTCTTAATACATGTAGGAGTCGACTTCTAATCTTTGTAGAATACGAATTTTAATTCTTATAAGATACGTATGATCTTTAAGGATGTACAGGGAAGCCAAAGAGTTCAAAAGAGATGTTCTAATACTATTATGTGTATGTGGGTCTAGTGTGTGAGAGAGTTGGGAGAGAAAAGGAAGAGCTAAGGAGAGTCTCTTGACTTGTTATTATTTTTAATATATATTTTTCTTTCTTCAATATTTTTTTCTTTCACTATTATTACTTGTTTTACATTAATGCTACTTGGACCTTATGTCGATAGGTTTGATCTACATTGAAAACATGCCATTCTACAAAAATATATTTTTCTTCAAATTTCACACGATATAATACCATCAAGCATATAATCTGAAAGGAGCAAATATTAGACTAAGAAACATAAAGGAACATTCAGAACCTTTCAAGAGTTAAAAAATATGGTGAAAGAAGGTGCTATCTATAATATATCTTTAGTAGGAAGAGGAGAAACTTTGTTGAAGAGGTTGACTTATTTTGCAAAAATTTCATTTCTTCCACTATGAAAAGAGATATGTCACATGTGTATGCATTAAATGAGAGAGCTCTCTATATTACCTCTTTTGATAGATGTTTGCCCAAGTCATTATGAACCCAACAAAGAACGTGTATCGATTAAGAAAAGAGGATTAAGGTAAGCTAAGTCAGAGTAAGCCTTAATTAGAACTCGTTAAACTGATTTTTTTCCTTCCGTCTTCGTGAATGTTCCATGGTGGATGGAGAGAGGAAATTCAGCAAGGACGATCGATAGTGCGAGGAGAGAAGAAGAGTCTTCGGGAAGCTAACAACTGGACCACTCTTTTCTTCCCTTTTCTTCTCCATTTGACTTCTTCTTATGCTTCTTCTTCCTCTCCTTCTTCCTCTCCTTCTTCCTGCATCCTGACTGGTAAACTATCATTGGAGGGTGTAGTTTGAACCCTCTTTACCATGGAGCATCGCCGGAGCTGGAGCCAGAGCTGGAATTAACACTGTCGGTGAGGTAGGTAGGGAGGCCGAAAAAAATGTCACATTATTTCCCTCTGTTCTATTTTTCATTCCTCTGTTTCTTGACAATTTCCTCAAATCCAGCTGATAGGGTGGGCGATCTTCTAATTAAAGAGTAGGGGAGGATTACGGGAGTTAGAGGATCATCCGGGGAAGCTTAAATCATTGCCAGCAACTCCGGCAAGGCAGAGGTAAACTTTTACTTCCTTTGCTTTCTGGGTTAGCTGAGAATGCGGTGGGATTTTTGAGTGATCCATGGGTTGGACGTTGTCGGAGTACTCGCCGGAGGGGAGAGAGAATCGTCGCTGCTTGTCGTTTCCATGGTGGCCGGCAACGAGGAGGCACAGTGGGGAGGGGAGCCAGGTTGGGAGAAGAAGACAAGAGTCTTCTTCTTCCCTGTTTCCAACCAGGTTCGGCCGTGGGAGGCCACCGAACCTGGTAGCGTGCGCCGCCACCCTTCATCAGCGGTGAACAGGCGGCGGGAAGAGGGAGCCGGAGTGCGAGTGCCGGTGACGGTGGGTTTGGGCCGTTAGTAGTGAGGAAGAGAAGAGGGTGCTGGGGAGGGAGAGAGTGGGGCGCCAACATGCGTAGGGGGGGCGGAGCGATCGACAGGGAGACAAGAGAGAGAGAGAGAGAGAGAGAGAGAGAGAGAGAGAGCAGAGAGAGGGAGAGAGAGAGAAGAAGAAGAAGAAGAAGAAGAAGAACAAGGGGGGTGGCACTCGCGTCAAGGGAGCTAAGGGTGAGCGTGTGAGAAGAAGGTTGAAGCCTTCTTAATGGGTTGAGCCTGAACCAGTGAACCAATTGGTTCAAGTTGGTTCAAGTCTTGGGGCTAGTTTTAAATTAAAAAAATAAAAAGAAAATATTAGGATTTGATTATAGAATTCATGGCAATTGACTAAACTCTCTCTGTAGATTCAGATATGAGCTTAGAGATGCATAATTTGATCTCTATTTCATCCAAAAATCATATGATGTTTATGTTGAGTTGGAATAAAATGGTTTAAATGAGGCAAAGGAAACATATTTATTTAAAATTACATTAATCAAATCTGACCTTGAGAATTGAACCATTGTGATTAGTGATGAGTCTAGTTTTAGTAATGATGTTTAAATTGAATAATGGCCAAGGTAATCAAAAAAATTTTTAACGAAAGTAGGGGCATTTTTGTAAATATTGCAAAGTTAGTGAAAACATGTAAAACTAGAAAATAATTAAATTTGGGATAAAAAGCAGAAAGTAGGGGGTTGCTAGACATTGAGTGAGGGGGTAAAAGAGTTATTTTTAGATTTTGGGCTAGAGGGGTAAAATAGTAATTTTTCTTAGTTATAGATTTTGATAAATTAATTATTTATATGGGATTATAGGTGATCGTTGACTACACATGTTGCATTGAGGGGATTGTGGGAGTAGCAATTTGAGGTACGAGTTCTACACCTTACTATTGTGTAATATGTTTTCATGACATGCATGCTTGCATATTTCATGTTTTATTATGAGATTTCTTTGCATGATTTGATATGAGTATTATGAATTCTTATGGATTTACGTGTATATTGCAATATATTAGATGTATGCAATCTTATTATCTTATTTCTGCATAAAGTAAGGAGATGAAAGGTTTCATTATGGCATTTAAGGATTAAGTTTACATGTTTGGATGATAAACTTATATATTGGCAAAAATTTGAGGGTTTCACAAAACTATTATATATAATTTGTACATTATTTTATACTACTTGTGAGAGTTTTAAGATAATTACACTCTCTAAAGAATAAGAAAGAGATTATTTTAGAGGCACTTCACATCTCTCTTTGAATACCCTTGTATATAAGCATTGTTTTGCATATAATATGACGTAATGACTATGCATATGTTATTAAGGACTGCATTCATACCCTAAACCAATGAATAAGGAGTTCGAAGAATTGGACCTTTTACTTTAGATTCGTTGAGGTCGAGTTAGGAAAGAACAAAGGTTGACGTCGAAAAACAAGGAGAAGCTCTTCTTCTCTATGGAAAGAGAGATCGAAGGGTTGAATCAGTTTGGAAAAGGAAAAGAGTCACCTCCCAGACATTCTACTAGATGACAAATGGAGCTCAACCCCTTAAGGGACGTAGTAGTTGGGGTGTTTGGCAAGGTATTCTTCATAGACCTTAATTAGATAATTAATTCAAGAAGAGGGAAAGTGCAAGAGACCAACAGATATTAAAATGTGAAAGACATCCCTAAGACATCACTACATAAAAATTTTTTGCCAAATCTTGAAGAGGTTGCTATAAATGTTCATGCAGATATACAAATTTATGAAGGTATTCGAGAGAAAAAAAAAAATCCAAGCGAAAGAAAAATAAATAATGATATTTTTTATAAAACAGAAAAGGCTTTTCAAAGACTTTAAAATGAGTTTTTCATATTTTCTAATTTATTTGCCAACAAAAATAAAATTTTATTTTTAATAAAAATAAGTTTTCCAAGTAATTTTGCTTGCAATTAAATAAATTCTTAATGAATTCGAAATTTTAGCCTCAAGTCTTCTAGATATAGATTGAATTTTGAAAAAACTTTACTTTTAATCTATCTTAACAGATTTTGGATCACTTGAAATACACCATTATATTGTCACATATTATGGTTGAAAGTGCACAATATGTAGCCTATCTTTTAACACGAACATCGAGGTCTCGTTTGGATGCATTATAAGTCGGTTTATGAGAAAACGTGATTTATGGGAAGATATCTTCCTAACTCTCGATTTGATTGTCGCTTTTCAGAAAGTCATGGCTTTTTTACTGTACTTTTATTACTTCCTAGCATGAATTTGGTTAGCCAAACAAAATGAAATGGAACTTCTTTTCAGGAAAAGCATTTTTTCTGGGAAGACAATGGCAACCAAAGAGAACGTTAGGGCTGGGAGTGTAGGCTTATGAAGAAAAAAGGGTGTCAAAATTTCCACATAATTTTTAAGTGTAATACTTGGACCAAAAATAATAGCAAAAATGTTTCTTCCCCCAAGAAATCATGCAAATTTTTGTCTCTTTTATCTTTTAACATTGTTTTGTATTATAAAGAAAAGATTTATTTTTTAGCAGAAGAGTATACAACAAACTCCATCCAAAATGAGGACTATACTGATAATGTGGTACAAAGTCATATTTGACTAAAATAAGCATTACAAATAGAAGCTTATCTTTTAATTTTTTTTTTTCTATAAGTGTATGCAACCTTTTATCTTTGGTTGCAAGCCTGCCACATAATGCACTATCCTTACAACAACTTATGAATGGAAAACTTCATTAAGTTGGATTGAGATATATTCCAGTCCACCCACCCATGCGCTTTCCTTCCACGCCGCATCTCGGGCGATCTTCGATGGCCGAATTTATGTGAGTGACTTTGTTGGCCACCATGACTTCAATCTCTTGAAGAGCCTAGCATTGCCTGAGCATACCATTCTTTGCTTCCGGCATCATGCCCTCCTTACTAGACATTGCTTCTTTGAGGATTAAGTCTATGCTCAGGATTTGGAGCCTAAACAAGTTCACTAGTGTTCTTGGAGCCTTGAACTGTCAAGAAGGTTGGTGTCCTCAAGCCTGCAGGAACAAATACACTATGGAATTCTCACATATGGGAGGTCTACTACCCCTGCATCATTATCATCCTTGGAGTGTTCAATAATTGCCATCTCGGTGGCAACAACAAGCTTGGCATTATTAGCATGAAGTTTGCAAGGAGGGAGAGTGTTAGAAGTCATTATGAACTTTCTAAAAATTAGGATTAGTTTTTAATCCTAACAAATTTTGTCTTGAAGTTTGCAAGCTCAATAAAGACATTACTCCCAATATATATCAAATAAGGATGTGGTTCTCAATACATGTTGCAGTCGACTTCTAATCTTTGTAGAATATGAATTTTAATTCTTGTAAGGAACGTATGATCTTTAAGGATGTACAGAGAAGCTGAAAAGTTCAGAAGAGATGTTCTAATACTATTGTGTGTATGTGGGTCTGGTGTGTGAGAGAGTTAGGAGAGAGAGAGGAAGAGCCAAGGAGAGACTCTTGACTTGTTATTATTTTAATAGATATTTTTTTCTTTAATATTTTTTTTCTACTGTTATTACTTGTTTTACATTAGTGCTACTTGGATCTAATGTTGGTAGGTTTGATCTACATTGAAAATATGCCATTCTACAGAAGCCGATATTTTTCTTTAAATTTCACATAATGTAATACCATCAAGCATATGATCTGAAAGGAGCAAATATTAGACTAAGAAACATAAAGGAACATTCAGAACCTTTCAAGAGTTAAAAAATATGGTGAAAGAAGGCACTATCTATAATATACCTTTAGTGGGAAGAGGAGAAAGTTTGTTGAAGAGGTTGACTTATTTTGCAAAAATTTCATTTCTTCCGCTATGAAAAGAGATATGTCACATGTGTATGCATTAAGTGAGAGAGCTCTCTATATTACCCCTATTGATAGATGTTTGCCCAAGTCATTATGGACCCAGCAAAGAACGAATTCAAGATGACAACATCTTTTTTGCAATGAAACATGGCATGAATTTATCACTGATAAAGAAAACGAACTGCCATTATTTCTATCCGATATTGCACCCCAAGACGGCTCACATATTTGAGGATAACAATGAGACGTCACAAAGGAAAAGCTGAAAGTTTCATAAAACAACCATTAATAGTCTAATTCATCACTTCTAATCACAGCCTGTAGAATCAGAACCCATACCAATGAGCAAATTCTAAACAGTATTGAGGGCAAACACATGACCTATTCTAGCCCTTCTCTTTCTTGGTGCACTCCATAAAAGGCATGCTCTATCCTCAAAGAGAAAGCATGCATGAGGCCCTTTAGCATGATCACGAAGAAAGCAAGGGAAGTATCTCGCCAACTGCATGTTTGTACAAGTCTTCAACCATCGACATCTCAGGGGATTGATCCGATACTCCGCTTGCCTGTTCCATGAACCATAGTGGCAGTACGAAAGCTAATTCAATCAAGCTTTTTTAGGAATGTGTAATATATATCAGTAAACATAAATGGCTGATTAAGTCACAGGGAGAATGGTGTGGTGTCAAAAGGTCAAGGCATTCCTAGCATGAATTTTGAATTTATCATTACTTTTTTGTTCATCACTGATCAATGCAATTAATTCTGTAACTTTTGAAGTTACAATTTCAATCTTCTCAAAAGAATTTCCATAAATTTCAGGTCATCTTTGTCCAGACATACTACTTACTTACCTCAGCATGGGTAACTAACGGTACTTTTAGTAAGAAGAAGTTACAATCTAAATCAAGGAAGGAAATCAAGAAGAAATATTTTAGAAAGTGCTTAGATTACTCACATTGGCATGAATCATGATCATGGTCGTGCAGTCATTCGATGAGATATGGGCCAAGACCACTTCAAGCTTATACTTCTCAAGGACTTGGACGACGGCCGTGAGGAGGCCCGGCTTCTTGGCAGTGCAGATGCTGATGTGGGCGTCCGCTCCGGTCATGTTCAGCACCACGTTGGGCGACGTCCAAGTATTGGAGGTGGAGGGGTATTGAGGGATGGAGACAGCCGTGGGCGAGTTCGCCACTGCCAGGTTCTTGGCCTGGTCTGCCTTGAATGCCTCCTTTGTCGTCGTCTCGACCCCCTCCTCCATCTGCATTCCCACTGCTGCCGGTTCGAAGGAGGTCGTGCCTCGGATCCGTTCCTCTTTCAGTTTCTCAAGCTGCTGAACCTTTTGCTGCAGCTTTATGATGTAGCTGACCGCCTCGTCGACAATGGTAGTTTTATCAGCCTGTGGAGAGAGAGAGAGAGAGAGAGAAATAGTCCGAGAAGAAGATCCATTACAATGCATGACCATCTCCAGTTTTTTTTTTTCATACACAACAGGCGTAGATTTCTATTGAAAAATAGTAAAATCGGCAAAATCCAGGGTAAAGATGAAACGAAAAATCAACTTTTGGGAAAAGAAAAAAGGACGCCAGAGAAGCCGATCTAATGGCGATTGAGTTGGATGCCACCGAAACTTGGATCTGCTGATCGACGTCTCTCTCATTGGTACCTGTTACTTCTCTTAAAACAAAATCGAAATGAAGAAATCATGCTTGCACGCTCTCATGCGCACCGTGATATGCAGCACCGTCAGTGCAATAGCGCTGCTCTTCTTCTTCCAAGTCCTCTTCTCCATTTTTCTAATCTTTCTTAGAAACCAGGAGCAAGCTCTCAAAAGAAAAATAAAAGAAAGAAGAAAAACAAATCTAATGTGGATGGAGAACAAGCACCTGGGCAGGCAGCTGGGGGACGAGGGCATGGAGATTCGAGAACATCTCCCTCATCTTCTTCCTCTTCTCCCTCTCGACCCGTATGCGCTTCGCATGATAGGATTCGCGGCCACGTTTTCCCTCATGTCCCTCGCCCTTGGAGGGCGAGCTCTTCGACGCCTCACTAGAGACCCACTGGCCAGAGGGATCATTCGAGCTCGACTCGGGTAGCTCCATGGCCGCCTTGCGGTCGCTGCCGCTGGAGCCGTTGAGTTAAAGAACGCCCACGGCTGGGCAATCAGAGCTTAATTTATTTATAAATGGAAGCGATGGCAAAAGCCTGATGGTTGTCGTTTTTAAAGCCGAAGAGCTGTATTAAAGAAATATGCTTTCCTCTTGTTTAAATCTTTAGCCCTAGCATTTCTTTAAATTTTTCGGTTGAACCATCAGCCAATATTTATTAGTCATAAATGAATTCATTTGGCCGTTTGTAGCTTCTTTCCAAAAGAAAGCATCTGACTCGCTATATGTTTTAGAAATTCTTCAAATAAATAAGTATAAAAATTTTTGATTTTTCCTCCTCTTTTACTTTTTCTTGGTTGCATTTGCTTTTCATTATCAACATTAAAATACACATTACAATCTAAACTTATATTAGATGTGGAGCACTCATTAATTTATATAGGTAAATTATTTATTATTAAAAAAAATATTTTCAAAGAAGATTGCATCAAGGTTCCATAATTATATTATTAGAAATTTTAAAAATTTTAGAATTTAACCCTAAAAACCGATATTGACACCGTTTAAAGAATATCAAATAAAAGCACAGATGTTGTTTTAGGACCTATTTTTTCTTTTCTTATTTATTGAAATATTCACCTTAATTAGGCATCCCATACTTTGAGAATTTTTTGATTTGATTTTTTATTTTTCTAAAATTCATAGGGTGTTTTATTTAAATTTTTATATGAAATTAATTCTATTAAAATATGACAAGCCGAATATAAAGCCTCACCCTATAAATTATTAGGTAGCCTAGAATTTACTAACATAGTATTAACTATATCTAATAGTGTTTGATTTTTTCTTTCCGTTACTCCATTAGATCAAGGTGCATATGGAGGTGTTACTTGATGTATAGTTCTATCCATTTCACAAAATTCATTCATATTAGTTGAAACATATTCATCACCTTTATCTATGGGTGGGTCGGGCTCGGTTCAAAGTTAGGTCGACCCAAAGTCGTGCCAACTATTGCTAGCTCAAGCCCGACCTAATAGGATCATTTAAGGCCTAAGCCTAGCCCAACCTATGCTCTTTATATATTATTAGTATATATTATTAGTTTTATAATATATATAACATATATTTAAATAAGGTTAAAAAAGTGCTAGTTGATTCCTTGGCTAGTTCGCCGGCACTTTATTGAGAGGTCTTTTGTTTGACTTGCTTTTTAAGGCCTTTATATAAAAATTATATATTCGGGTTGGGTCGAACCAAGTCTCGATCTATTTTTCTTAAGTTTGGGCTCAGTCCAAAATTTGAATGGGCCTAGATACTTAGGCTCGGCCTGGCCCCATAGGCTAAAATTTATGACTTGAGCTTGAAAATTTTTAGGTCAAGTTTGGGCAGCCCACGAGTTGCTCGGCCTAGCCCATGGGTTGCTCGACCCATACTCACCCCTACCTCCATTGGATCACAAAATTTTAATTTCTTTTTTAATTGATTTTCAACATAGCTTTATAAATTTTAAATTTGTCAAATAATTAACTTTTTGAATTGATTAGATAAACATAAAAATATTTTGAATGATCATCTATACAAGAAATATTTAGTTTCATGTATCAAGATATTGTTACTATTACATATGTCACTATAAATTAATTACAACAATTTTGTATCATTCTTCATTGATTTAAATGGTTTTCTAGGTTGTTTGGCTTACATATAAATTTCACAGTTTGATTTATAAATTGATTTGAGATTTTGGAATAAAATCTAAAAACATCATTCTTTATTCATATTTATATGCCCAAGCCTACCATGCCATGACACAGTCAATAAGAAATTTTATTACCATTAGAAGAAAGCATTATTACGTTTAAATGGAACATCCGGCAAATAATCTTTACAAAAAAAATTACATTTCTTCTAAATACAATCTTGTTAGACTCGAATACAACTCTAAAACTACGTTAAACTAGCAAAGATGCACTAATTAAATTTTTTCTAATTTCTAGAGCATGACAAACTTTATTTATTGTGTGAAATTTTTTAGATGACAACTCTAACTTAGCTTGGCCTCTTCTTAGGAATAGAGCCACACTCCCATTCCCCATGCCCACAGCTGTTGTGCCTGATGGTTGATGAGAGGAAAATAAATTTTTATCAACACACACGCGAACATTAGCCTTAAAGTTTACATACCAATCATTTGAGTTAAAAATAACATTTAACTTTAGGCTAAAGATAAAATATTTCTCGTATAGGAAAGAAGAGCCGGTCCTTATGGTAACCACATTAGCCTATAGTTTAAGGGCAACAAGAGGTCCAAATACTTTTAGGGCTTGTCCATGATGGAATAGCAATCCTTAGCCTTATGATTTGGCTTTCTACATACCCAACAAACTGATTCTTTCTTTGACTAAAGTTTTTACCACCGTTGCTCTTAAAAGATTTTTTTTTTTCTTAAAATTTTGAAGCTTAGGTTTATGTGCATTTTCGGCAATATTTGTCTTAGCTTGAAATTTAGATTTTTGCTATTGGTTTTGTGAGGCATGGTGTTTATCTTCGATCTTTAAGCTAACAAGCATGTCATTAAAAGTGTAATTCTTAGTTTTTGATTTAGGCCTCCTGCAAATTCAGACCATGGAGATGGCAATTTTTTAATAAAAATGTAGTAACAAGCACTGCTTCATTAATTTCAATCTCTTTTTTTTTCATATTAAACATAATGTCTTCAAATTCATGAAGCACTATTTAAAGTATCAAATATTATTTTTGCTAATTCAGAAAATATGCATTAACAAGAATAATAGAGCAAACAAGAATAAAAATAATCAAAAAAATGGTTTAAGATAGTATGTGGATTGAAGTACATCAAAGTACTATTTTCAGTAAGGAAATGCCTCCACTACATTAGAATAAATTTTTGCATTCCTTTCATAGCGCATTGGGATGAATTTCTACGCTTCTCTCCTAAATAGGACAACCCATTGGATCTCTTGTATACAATTAAGATAATTCTTAAACCAATGACCATTCGATATGTTCACAAGAAAATATAGATTAAATAGGGAAGAGAAAGAGACTAAGAAGATAGTTTTCATATGGAGATAGAATTTATTCTTTATTACATATAAAATAATATAGATAAAACTTAGATCAAGAGAGAAGCACTTTATTAGAATAAAATACTACTGAAGAGAGAACATGGTCCTTAGGATGGGGAACATAGACTACTCTTCCACCCACATTCTCATGCACCAACAGTTATAAGATAAGAGTAGGATCGCATACAAGAAAAAAAAGGAAAATAAATTTTAAATCAATAAGTTCCAACATGAAAAAAAAGCTGAAAGTCTCATCTAACAATTATTAATAGTTTAATTCACTACTATTAATCACAAGCAGAACCACAGCCATACCAGTAAAGAAATTCTAAACAGTGAGGACACACATGCTTTATTCTCAAGTCAACTTAAGAAGAAGCCCAGTCCTATATAACAAGTCAGAGGCCTCTTCTCTCTCGGTGCACTCCATTGAAGGCATGCTCTATCCTCAAAGAGGAAGCATGCATGAGGCCCTTCAGCATGATCACGAAGAAAGCCAGGGAAGTATCTCGCCAACTGCATATTTGTACAAGTCTTCAATCATCAAAATCTGAGGGGATTGACCCGATACTCCGCTCACCTGTTCCATGAACCATAGTGGTAGTACGAAAGCTAATTCAATCAAGCTCATTTAGGAATGTACAACATATGTTAGTAAACATAAATGGCTGATTAAGTCACAGTGAGAACAGTATGGTCTTGTTTATTGTCAGCTATTGTTGAATTCAATTCAGTTCATATACTTCTTACAATGCTGTTAGACCGTTGTCACGCCCTGCATCTAGTGGTGGTGGCCTGTGGGTGACAACTTGCCACATGCCGTGCATGCAAGGCATCCAAAGATGCGTATCATTAAAAATAAAGAGGGGTAATAACTATATGTCATACACAATTAAATCCTCCATAATACAAGTTATGTAATGTTGGGCAACAAACCAAAAATTTCAAAAATCCAATTGGGGTTACATATAACAAAATATAAACTATTTACATCATGAAGCTCCCAATTACCCTTGTTGTTGCCCTTGATAATTTTGTGGCTCTGAAAAAACATTGTAAGATTTAAATGAGCTCACACTCAGTAAGTAAGCCTATTGTAACATAATATAGCCATTTCAAGATTTTAATGAATCAAATGCATGCTATGCTTCCAAATTTAAAAATATTTCATCATATTATAGAATTATGCAAATCACATACTTAAATAAATTGGAAGTAGATATTATGTAATAAGATTTCAAAATACCATTTCAATTTTCAAATCACTGTAAATCTCATTTTATACTAATGTCCCATATCCACGTAATAAAACATCTCAAAGATGTATTCTCCTTGTACGCCCCTAGTGGAGGAAGGGTGCCGGAGTCATTTAGCATATAATGCCATATCCTATCACAGCACATCCCAAGGATATGTGTTCTCCACATATTCCCCCTGTGGAGGTGGGTCCCGGAGTCATGTAACATATCATGTGGACCGTAATGACATATAATAACACATTCACAAATATCATTTATATGCATTACTGCAAACATATAATCAATATATTTTTCATATTTTATCAAATTGATAATTTCACATAATCATGTCCATAATAATTGCATGTATGAATACCAATTTAATTTACAAAAATTAGCAATAATTAAGTCAAATAGTTCATTTGCATGAATGTGGTACCATAATTGCCATTTTTTAAATAATACTATAAATAAATTTCATTATCTCAACAATGGCATAATTTAATAATGATTTATGAAAATCATTATAACTGGCTTACTTACCTTACAATGCTAATCCCAAGGTGTAAATCAGCTATATGGATCTTTGGGTACCTACAACATAATTTTTTAGATTTTTAAATTTCAAATTTAGGATGTCAAACTGA
Organism: Metroxylon sagu; assembly: GCA_017589505.3. Lineage (NCBI taxonomy): Eukaryota > Viridiplantae > Streptophyta > Magnoliopsida > Arecales > Arecaceae > Metroxylon > Metroxylon sagu. Next base: position 797,990 of record JACVBY030000465.1, read on the forward strand.
CTCCTACACTCAACCCAATCTAATCCTAGGCCCAACTTGGGGCTTGAATATCTCCAAATATAGAAGCCCAAATGGGGAAATAAAAATTTTTCGACAAACTAGGATCTATGCTAATCACAACACTATTTTTCTTTTATTGGGCCCAGCCAAATTTGGAGCCCAAAAATTAGGCCTAAATGGGCTAACTGGACTGAGCCGAACCCGGCCCAGTCCTGTTCCTCTTCCTTTCACACCCCTGGTTCACCTGAACCAGGGGAGGGCTGAGGATGGCTGGCGGCCTAGGGCCGCCGCTGGCCCTCCTCGAGGGTCGGCTGGCCGCCGACGACCAGCCCCAGGCCGGTCGACGCCGTCGACCACCCCCGTTCCTTTCCTATTTTTTTCTTTTTCTTCTTTCTTCCCTTGTTCCTCTTCTCCTTGCTGGCAGCACGGCCGGCCATCGCTGGCTGGCCGGACTCCATCGGACGCCACCTCGGCACCGATGGGGGCCGCCGGCCGAAGCCCGAGCCCGGTGAGCCGGCGGGCACGCCGCCGGGCCCGAACCAATGTGGGAGTTGGTTCGGCTCCTGCGACAAGGTAGGGCCGTTTGGCCCTCTCCCTCTACTCCACCCCCCGCCGACGGCACGGCCGGCCACCATTGGCCGGTCGAACCCCACTGGATGCCGCCCCGGCGCCGGCGGGGGCCGCCGCCCACATCCCGAGCCCGACGAGCCGGCGGACACGCCGCTGGGCCAGGACTAAGAGCCAGGGAGGGCCGTCCAGCGGGCCTCCCCCTCTTTCCCCTTGCCGGTGACACGGCCGGCCTCCTCCGTCTCGGCCGGTCAGACCCCACTGGACGCTGCCCCAGCGCCAGTGGGGGCTGCTGCTCGAAGATCAGGTCCGACGAGCCGGCGGGCACGCCGCTGGGCCCGAACCAAGTGCGGGAGCCGGTTTGGCTCCCTCGTCAGGGGAGGGCCCTCCCGCGGCCCTCTCCCTCACTCTTTCCCACACTCACACTCTCTCTCCACTCTCCTCATCGGTGAGGGGGTTACCTGTCGGCGGTGAGGCGACGGGGATGAGCGGAGGGGCAACAGCGGCGACGGGCAGCATGGGTAAAGGAGACAGAGGGGACTGGCACGGTCCCCTCCTCTCCCTTTTTCTTCAGCGAGGGGAGGGCTGAGCCCTCCTGAGCCCACGTGCGCGTGCGCTGGCGTGCAAGCTGCGCGCCCCGTGCGGCGCAGCCATGCCGCATATTATTTTATTAAATATATACGTGGGGGTTTACATCCTCCCCTCCTTATAAAATTTTCGACGTCGAAATTAATACATATCACGAATAAAATTTTTGAGGCCCAAATTGGAAACTTATAAGCTTTATTTATCTTTCTGATTAAATTACAATGGTAGATACTCTTTTGTACATATATACAAATATCTACTCAGATACAAATAGATGAGGATATTTCTTCTTCATCTCCTCTTCAAGTTCCCACGTAGCCTCCCGCTCAAAATGATTACTTCACTGAACCTTAACATAGGGAATGCTATGCCATCTCAGAACTTGATCTTTGTGGTTCATAATACGTATATGATGCTCTACATATGTCAAATCCTTCTTCAACAATATGGGCTCCGCTTCTATCACATGGTTGGGGTCGTGTAATGTACTTCCTCAACATAGAGACATGGAATACATTATGTACCCCAGAGAGTGCAGGAGGTAATGCCAGGCTATAAGCCACTTCCCCACTCTGCTCAAGATCCCAAATGGCCCAATGTATCATGGACTCAATTTTCCTCTAAGCCCAAACCTCATCATGTCTTTGGTTGGTGATACCCTTAGGAAGACATGGTCCCCAACCTAAAATTCCAACTCCCATCTTCTTACATCAACATAGCTCTTCTGTCGGCTCTGAGTTACTTGGAGTCTTTCCTTAATCAGCTGCACTTTTTCTACTGTTTGCTGAATTAGCTCAGGGCCCAACAATTTTCTTTCCCCCACATCATTCCAACACAAGGGAGATCTGCATTTCCTACCATACAGAGCTTCAAATGGAGCCATTTTGATACTGGCTTAGTAACTGTTGTTGTAAGCAAACTCCACCAATGTAGGTGGTTGTCCCAAGCACCACCCAAGTCCATCACACAAGCTCGTAACATGTCCTCTAAGATCTGTATGGTCCTCTCAGACTGTCCATCTGTCTGGGGGTGAAAAGCTGTGCTAAAGTTCAGTTTGATTCCCAGAGCCCTATGAAGACTCTTCCAAAACTGGGATACAAACCTGGTATCCCGATCTAACACAATCGACTCGGGGACACCATGAAGCCTCACGATCTGCTCAATGTACATGGTGGCCAATCTCTCACTAGAGACCCCAACTCTGAATGGTAGGAAATGGGCTGACTTTGTCAATCTATCAATAATGACCCAGACTGCATCATTGCTTCTGGGAGTTTTGGGCAAACCCATCACAAAATCCATAGTGATCTTTTCCTATTTCCACTGGGGAATCATCAGAGACTGAAGAGGTCTCGCAGGCCTTTGATGTTTAGCCTTCACTTGTTGGCACACTAAGCACTTGGCCACATATTGAGCAATCTCTCCTTTCATCCCTTTCCACCAAAATTTTTTTTGTAGCTCTCTATACATTTTGGTGCCTCCTGGATGTACAGTATAGGGAGAGTAGTGAGCCTCCCTCAAAATTTCTACTCTTAGATCCTCTACATTTGGCACACAGAGCCTACTATTAAATCTCAGGGATCCATCCTCCATTAATTTGAATTCATTCTGAACCCCTGACTGCATAGCTTTCTTAATCTTTTGTAGTTCCAAATCTTCTTTCTGGAAAGACTTAATCCTGTCAATCAGGGTTGACTAAAGTACAAGTATTGCTAAAAGCCTATCGGACCGCTGTACTCACAAACCAACCTCCAACTTTTCAAGGTCTCTATGAATGTGAGGCTGAGAAGTAATTATGGAAGCTAGCTCTGAGAAGGACTTCCTGCTTAAGGCATCAACTACCATATTGGCCTTCCCTGGGTGATAATGCAGCCTCATGTCATAATCTTTTAGTAGCTCCAAACTCCACCTCCTCTGCCTCAAGTTTAGCTCCTTTTGAGTAAAAATGTATTTCAGACTTTGATGGTCTGTATACATATCACAAGTCTCCCCATATAGATAATGCCGCCAAATTTTCAGAGCAAAGATCACGGCGGCCAACTCCAGGTCATGAGTAGGATAGTTATGCTCGTAAGGCTTCAGCTGCCTGGAGGCATAGGCTATCACCTTCCCTTCCTGCATCAGAACACCTCCTAATCCCTTTCGAGAGGCGTCAGTGAATAAAGTGTATCCTCCAGATGTAGATGGAAGGGTAAGGATAGGGGCTGACACCAGGCGCTGCTTGAGCTCCTGGAAACTTCTCTAACACTCCTCTGCCCAAACAAACTTTGCTCGCTTTTGGGTTAAGCGAGTCAGAGGTAAAGCAATGCGAGAGAAGCCTTCCATAAATCTGCGATAATAACCAACCAGCCCAAAGAAACTTCTGACTTCTGTTACATTGGAAGGCCGACACCAGTTAACGACAGTCTCAATCTTTTTAGGGTCTACAGATATGCCATCTTTGGATATGATGTGACCCAAGAAGGATATTTGACTCATCCAGAAGTCATATTTCTGCAGCTTAGCATAAAGTTTCTTCTCCCGAAGAGTCTGCAGAACAATCCTTAAGTGGTCTTCATGTTCCAAATGACTTTTAGAATATATCAAGATATCATCAATGAAGACCACTATAAACTGATCCAAGTATGGTTTAAAGATCCTGTGCATCAAGTCCATGAATGCTGTCAGGGCATTAGTCAATCCAAACGGCATCACCAAGAACTCATAATGGCCATACCTAGTTCTGAATGCAGTCTTAGAAACATCCTTAGCTTTTATCTTAAGCTGATGGTACCCTGATCGAAGATCAATCTTTGAGAATACCTGAGCTCCTTGGAGTTGATCAAACAGATCATCAATCCTCGGCAAAGCGTACTTATTCCGCACTGTTACCTTATTAATTTCTCGGTAATCAATGCAGAGCCAAAGACTGCCATCCTTCTTTTTGACAAATAATACTGGAGCACCCTAAGGAGAGACACTGGGTCGGATAAATCCCCAATCTAAAAGCTCCTACAACTGACATTTTAACTCCTTTAGCTCAGCTGAGGCCATGCGGTAAGGAGCCTTGGATATAGGTCCAATGCCAGGGGCTAAATCAATAGTGAACTTGACTTCTCGATCCGGAGGTAATTCAATCAATTCCTTCGAAAAGACATCAGGAAACTCTCGAGCCACTGGAATATGCTCCAACTTGTGTTCTTCCTGCTGAAGGTCTCTGACCACAGCAAGAAACCCCTGACCACCTTTTCTTAGATATTTTCCAGCTTGCAGAGCTGACACCAATAGTGAAGCCAGGTGTTCTTGGCTCCCAATAAAACTGAATTCAGGAAGATTAGGAATTTTAAAGATCACCCTTTTCCTGAAACAATCTATGGAAGCATGATAGGAGGCTAACCAGTCCATCCCCAGGATTACGTCAAAGAACTTCAGTGGGAGGACTATCAAATTAACATTCAACCTCCTATCTTCCATGTCAATTAGATAGGATTTACATACTGAGTCTACCTTCATGACATCTCCATTTGGGAATGCAATATGCAACTCTTGTTTTAGAGGAACGGGTGTCAAGGATGCATTCTTGGTAAGATAACTATCAGATACAAATGAATGTGTGGCATCCGGATCAATTAAAGTTTGGGCATAAGTGTTGCCTACTTTAAACATACCGTCATGAAGATTAACTTAGCTTAAATATCATGCAGTTTCATATGTTTTTTTTTTTCTCTTCTATCAACTATCATAATCTATGCATTACACCAGGTATGAATGCAATAATTTAAAGAAATATATATCAAGTTAACAGGCATACCTGTCACCACAGAATTAAAGGCAACAGCGTCCTTCTGAGTGAGGGTATAGACCCTTCATTGGGTCCTGGGTTGCTGCTGGCTCTTCCCTTGATCCTCGGGAGGGGGGCCGCCGGGTCCTTTCGGAGGGGACAGGTGGCCATCTTGTGATCCATCTTCCCATATATAAAGCAAACACCAGTCAGCCTGTGGCACTGTTTGCCCGGATGGGCCTTCCCGCAATAAGAACAGTGGGTCTCCTTATCCTTTTGCCCTGAGAGAGCCTGAAAGAAACCCTTCCTCTTCTTAGCCTGCCCTGAAAATTGACCAGAAGAAGGTCTTCCCTTTTTCATCTACTGCTCCCTCACCTGCTGGATGGCAATCATGTCCCTCTCAATCACCAGAGCCTTACTCACCACTGCACTGTAAGTGGGGAGCTCAAATGCATTGACTGCTTGCCTCAACTTGGGCTGCAGTCCCTCGGTGAACTTGGTGATCTCGGCTCTCTCGGGATAACAAAATCAGAGCAAATCGATCGCCTTCTAAACTCAGCTTCATACTGGGCCACAGAGAGGTTCTTCTGCTCTAATCTCATAAACTCAGACTCCATTTGTCTCTGCACACTCTTGGGAAAGTACTGGTCATAAAAAGCCTCCTTAAATTATCCCCAAGAGATGGCCCAACTTTCCAATCGCTGCTCCAATAGTAGCCACCAATCATAAGCTTCCCCCTGAAGGAGGTAGGTGGCAAATCTAATCCGCTCCTCCTCCTGGCTACCAAGGGCCACAAAGGCCTTCTCTATCTCTCTTATCCACCTCTTCGCATCAAGTGGGTTGGTGGATCCAGTAAAGGGAGCAGGGGCTAGGCTCTTAAAATCTGTGATGCTACGACCCCCTCCCTGCCAGGGCTGAGATGGAGAGGGCTGAGCAGCATCGTTCGGCCGGACCGCCGGGTCTGAGGAGTAGGAGGGGTAGACTGAGTCTACGGAATGGTAAAACCAGATAGAGCAGGCAATAATTGCTGAATCTGCTGCTGCATAACCTGCACTGCCTGAGTCACTCCCAAAAAGGCCTAGAGCAGCTCGGCCTGTAACTGCTGTGGGTCGTTGCTAGCCGGGGCAACGGGACTCGAATCCGCAAGGCTTCCTGGCCTCCCTGCTGGTCAGGGTCACCAGCTTGAGAGCCCTCATCGTGTCGCTGACTACTGGTGCAACGAGGCATTATGAATTCCTGCCAAGGTTAGGTTCCAATCAATATCATTATAAACCTCCAAATCTTAAGCATTTTTAAACAAGTCATTTGAATTTTTCCTAGAGTTATTACCCTCCTAATGTCATGTCAATATTTGGCCTAGAGTTAATCATGTGTTTGCCTTTAATGTCAAACCTTGCTCTGATACCATTAAAAGTTGTCACGCCCTAGATCTAGTGGTGGTGGCCAGGGGTGACAACCCGCCGCATGCCAGGCATACAAGGCATCTAGTACAATATCATTAAAAACAAGGAGGGGTAATAACTATATGTCATACATAATTAAATCCTCCATAATACAAGTTATGTAATGTTGGGCAACAAACCAAAAATTTTAAAAATCCAATTGGGGTTACATATAACAAAATATAAACTATTTACATAATGAAGCTCCTAATTATCCCTGTTGTTGCCCTTGATAATTTTGTGGCTCTAGAAAAACATTATAAGATTTATATGAGCTCACACTCAGTAAGTAAGCCTATTGTAACATAATATAGCCATTTCAAGATTTTAATGAATCAAATGCATGTTATGCTTCCAAATTTAAAAACATTTCATCATATTATAGAATTATGCAAATCATATACTTAAATAAATTGGAAGCAGATATTATGTAATAAGATTTCAAAATATCATTTCAATTTCCAAATCATTGTAAATCTCATTTTATACTAATGTCTCACGTCCACGTAATAAAATATCTCAAAGATGTATCCTCCCTGTATGCCCCCAAAGGAGGAAGGGTGCCGAGTCATTTAGCATATATGCCATATCTCGTCACAAAGACATCCCAAGGATGTGTGTTCTCCACATATTCCCCCTGTGGAGGTGGGTCCCGAAGTCATGTAATATATCATGTGGACCATGATGACATATAATAACACATTCACAAATATTATTTATATGCATTACTGTAAACATATAATAAATATATTTTTCATATTTTACCAAATTTGTAATTTCACATAATCATGTCCATAATCAATTGCATGTATAAATACCAATTTAATTTACAGAAATTAGCAATAATCAAGTCAAATAGTTCATTTGCATGAATGTGGTACCACAATTACCATTTTTCAAATAATACTATAAATAAATTTCATTATCTCAACAATGGCATAATTTAATAATGATTTATGAAAATCATTATAACTAACTTACTTACCTCACAATGCTAATCCCAAGGTGTAAATCAGCTATATGGATCTCTGGGTACCTACAACATAATTTTTTAGATTTTAAATTTCAAATTTAGGATGTCAAACTGACTCCTACACCCAACTCAATCTAATCCTGGGCCCAACTTGGGGCTTGAATATCTCCAAATATAGAAGCCCAAATGGGGAAATAAAAATTCTTCGACAAACTAGAATCCATGCTGATCACAACCCTTTTTTTCTTTTATTGGGCCCGATCCAATTTGGATCCCAAAAATTAGGCCCAAATGAGCTAACTGGACTGGGCCGAACCCGGCCCAGTCCTGTTCCTCTTCCTTTCCCACCCCTGGTTCACCTGAACCAGGGGGGGGCTGAGGATGGCCGGTGGCCTAGGGCCGCCGCCGGCCCTCCTCGGGGGCCGGCTGGCCGCTGACGACCGACCGCCGCCGGTAGCCACCCCCTTTCCTTTCCTTTTTCTTTTTTTTTCTTTTTCTTCTTTCTTCCCCTGTTCCTCTTCTCCTTGCCGGCGGCACGGCCGGCCACCGCTGGCCGACTGAACCCCATCGGACGCTGCCCCGGCGTCGGTGGGGGCCGCCGGCCAGAGCCCGGGCCTGGCAAGTCGACAGGCACGCCGTCGAGCCCGAACTAACACGGGAGCCGGTTGCCTCGCGACAGGGGAGGGCCGCTTGGCCCTCTCCCTCTACTCCACCCCCCGCCGGCGGCACCTGCCGGCCACCGCCGGCCGGCCGAACCCTCGCCGACATCGCCCGGCGCCGGCGGAGGCCGCCGCCCACATCCCGGTCCCCGGCGAGCCGGCAGAACGCCGCCGGCCCGAACCAAGAGCCAGGGGAGTGCCATCCAGCAACCCTCCCTCTCTTTCCTCTTACCGGCGGCATGACCAGCCTCCTTTGGCCGGCCGGACCCCATCGGACGCCGCCCCGACACCGGTGGGGGCTGTCGCCCGAAGATCGGGCCCGGCGAGCCGGCGGGCATGCCGTCGGGCCCGAGCCAAGAGCGGGAGCCGGTTCAGCTCCCGCGTCAGGGGAGGGTCCTCCCGCGGTCCTCTTCCTCTCTCTCTCCCACTCTCACACTCTCTCTCCACTCTTCTCGCCGCCGAGGGGGTTATCCGTCGACGGTGAGGTGGCAGTGGACTAGCGAGGGGCGACAGCCGGCGACGAGCAGCGTGGGTAAAGGAGACGGAGGGGACTGGCACGGTCCCCTCCTCTCCCTTTTTCTTCAGCAAGGGGAGGGCTGAGCCCTCCCCTGAGCCCACGTGTGCGTGCGTGGGTGCGTGCGCGCTGGCGTGCATGCAGCGCGTCGCATGCTGCGCACCCACGTCGTGTATTATTTTATTAAATATATACATGGGGGGTTTATAACCGTTGCAATGAGCAATTATAATAGTCCAAAGGTCAAGGCATTCCTAACATGAATTTTGAAGTTATCATTACTTCTTGTTCATCACTAACCAATGGAATTAATTCAATAACTTTTTAAGTTACAATTTCTATCTTCTCAAGAGAATTTCAATAACTTTCAGATCATCTTTGTCTAGACATACTACTTCTCAGCATTGGTAACTTTTCATGCCAATTATTCTTCTTTCTTCCCCTAAAAACATAATTAATTATCCATTATTCACAAGACATTTTGAGGAAGGAGCTGAGCTTTTTTTTTCCCTTCTTTTTGGTGTAGGCAGAGGAAGAACGGAAGTTCAAACAATTCTATCTAGGTCATCCGAATGACATTACTAGAGCATCTTTTTTTTAACTGATATTTTTTCTCCAGATCAAACACAATGCAGATCATCAAAGCTTGGTAAGACGCACAAGTATCATTTAAAATTCCTATTCTCATCTTATTTATCTTAATGCAGAAGAAGTTGCAATCTAAATCAAGGAAGGAAAACGAGAAGAAATATCTTAGAAAGTGCTTGGATTACTTACATGGGCATGAATCATGATCATGCTCCTGGAGTCATCTGATGTGATTTCGGTCGAGACCACTTCGATGTTATACTTCTCAAGCACATGGGCGATGGCCGTGAAGAGGCGCGGCTTCTTGACGGTGCATATGCTGATGTGGGCGTCCGCTCCGGCCACGTTCGCCGCGACGTTAGGCAACGTCCAGGTCCGGAAGCAGGAGGGGTATTGAGGGATGGCGACAGCCGAGGGCGAGTTCGCCATTGCCAAATTCTTGACCTGGTCTGCCTTGAATGCCTCTTTTGTCGTCGTCTCGATCCCTTTCATCTGCATCCCGAATGCTAATGATTCACCGAAGGTCGTGCCTCGGATCCGTTCCTCTTTCAGTTTCTCAAGCTGCTGAACTTTTAGCTCCAGCTTTTTGATTGAGTTGATCGCCTCATCGACGATGCTGATTTTATCAGCCTGTGGAAGAGAGAAATTTTAGGAGAAATGAAGAGAGAGAAAGAGAGAAAGAAATCAGTGATGAATGATAGCTAAAGATTGATTCATTTAGTATGAGGACCGTAAAAAATGGATGTTGATTAGTCTGATAAGAAGCTCCTGGGTGTTGGATAATAAACTTGATTTCTATGATATGTGGCATCCAACTAGTATTCTAGTTGGAGAGTCAAAGTCAAGTCAAGATTAAGAAGGTGAAAGGCCAAGGGTTACAAGAGTCATCATAAGTTACAAAATATGAGGAGTCATAAGTTACAAAATGTGAGGATTGAAGAGTCATGAGTTATGGGTCATGAGTTAGGAATATAAAAGGTTAAGAGTTATGAGTTACATGAAGAAATTTCTAGAGCCACATTAAGTCTATAAAAGGGTTGTAAGCCTTCATTTGTAAGGCGTGAGTTGAATGAAATTATTCTTCTTCCAAATTGATTCTTGAGAGTTTCTACCATCTTCTTCTTGAATGCTCTTCCTTATCTTCTTTCTAAGAAAGTGGTATCAGAGCTGGTTGATCCAATGGCCAACAATACGAAGGCATTTTCAATTTCTCAACTCACTAAAGACAAATACAAAAATTGGTGCATCAAAATGAAGGCACTTCTTGGCTCGCAAGATGCATGAGAGATGGTTGAAAAAGGCTATGTGAGCCTGAAAATGAGGCGGCTTTGACGGAGAATCAAAAGCAATCACTAAGGGAGTCAAGGAAGAAGGACAAGAAGGCTCTTTTCTTGATTTATCAAGGGTTAGATAAAGCCACCTTTGAGATTGTTGGAGCTGCTACAACATCAAGACAAGCTTGGGAATTTCTTCAAAAGGCATACAAGGGTATTGATAAGGTAAAGAAAATTCATCTTCAAAGCCTTAGAAGTGATTTTGAGTCTTTACAAATGAAAGATTCAGAATCTATTGCTGATTATTTTACAAGAGTTATGGTGATTGTTAATCAATCAAGGAGAAATGTTGAAACTTTAACCAATGTTCGAGTGGTGGAAAAGGTGTTGCGGTCTTTGGACCCAAAATTTGATTTTGTTGTTGCAGCCATAGAAGAATCCAAAGATTTGGAGGAAGTGACAATTGAAGATATTATGGGCTCTTTGCAAGTTTATGAGAAAAAATTTAACAAAAGAAAGGAAGAAAAGCCATTGGAGCAAGTCCTACAGACGAAGCTTACTACAAAAGATGATTATGGGAGAGCTCAAGAAAAAGATTGAGAACGAGGTCGAGGCCATGGCCGAGGACGAGGTCGAGGCCGTGGCCGAGGATGAGGAAGAGGAAGAATTGATCGTGGCTTAATAAGCAACAAAGAGAAAGAACAAGGCTCAATTCCTATAAGAGGAAGAGGACGTGGTAGAGGAAGGCCATATGAAAGAAAATGGTATGATAGATCTAATATTCAATGTTATAATTGCAAGAAGTTTAGGCATTACTCTTCAAATTGTTGGAATGCTACTAATCAAGTTGATGCAAAGGTGGATTATGGTGAAAATGAAAATGAAAAAGAAGAGCCATTTCTATTATTAGCATATAAAGGAGAACAAAGCAACAAAGAGGAAATATGGTTTCTTGATACGAGCAAGCAATCACATGTGCGTAAAAAGGAGCTTATTTGCGAAACTTGATGAATCAGTCAGTGGTCAAGTTATTTTTGGAGATTCTTCCAAAATTTCGGTAAGAGGCAAAGGCACTATTTTAATTTGTTTGAAGAATGACACTCATACATCTATTTCCAATGTTTACTATGTGCCAAATATGAAGAATAATATTTTGAGCTTGGGGCAACTTTTGGAAAAAGGTTATAATATTCAAATGCAAAATCATCTTCTTGCTATAAGAGATTCAAAAAATAAATTGATTGCAAATGTCAGAATGACAAAGAATAGAATGTTTCTTCTAAACATTCAAAGTGAAGTTGCTATGTCTTTGAAGGCATGTTTTAAAGATTCTTCATGGCTTTAGCACTTGAGATATGGTCATCTTAACTTTGGTGCTTTAAAGCTTTTATCTAAGCATTATTTGGTAAAGGAATTGCCATTTATAGAAGATCCACAATAGATTTGTGAAGGTTATCTTCTCGGCAACCATCATAGAAGGAGCTTTCCAAATGAAGCAACATATCGAGCACGGGAGCCACTAGAACTGGTGCACACAGATGTTTGTGGGCCAATTGTTCCTACCTCTTTCGGTGAGCACAGATATTTTCTCACTTTTATTGATGATTTCAGTAGAAAGATATGGATTTATTTCTTGAAAAATAAATTTGAAGCTTTTAGTACTTTCAAAAGATTCAAGATATATGTTGAGAAAGAAAGTGGTTACACTATTAAATCCTTGAGATCTGATAGAGGTGGAGAATTTACTTCTAAAGAATTTGAAGCTTATTGTGAAGAGAATGGAATTCATAGACCTTTAACAGTTCCATACTCTCCACAACAAAATGGAGTTGCAGAAAGAAGAAATAGAACTATTCTTGATATGGTGAGATGCATGTTGAAAAGCAAAGATATGCCAAAGCAATTCTGGGCCGAATTAGCAAATTGTGCCGTTTACATCTTGAATAGATGCCCCACAAAAGGCTTATGGAATATTACACCACAAGAAGCATGGTCTGATAAGAAGCCTAATGTTTCTCATTTAAGAGTTTTTGGAAGTATTGCTTATGCTCATTTACCAGAAGAAAAGAGAACTATCCGATCCATTCCTATCTATCAGTTTGCCCAACCCATTCCTACCACCATAATTGAACACATGGAGGAAAAGCTAGACATGGCCAGCCTAGGCATAATTGTTCAGGATCCTACTCAAATTGACAATCTAGAAAACTGTGAACCTATTGACTGTGATGAGGAGAGAGATCAAGAACCCCTTATAGGTTGTATTGAGGAGGTATATGAGGCTGACGCAAGTTTAGTTGATGAATACGAAGAGGATGAGGAAGAACCCATTGAAGGCTTTAAGGACGAAGAGGTTGAGCCCAATAATCATTTAGAGGTCGATAGTCCCGAGTCCCTTAGTCTTATAGAGGTAGACATTTGTGAGTCCATTAGTCCATTAGGAGAAAAAGCCACTAAGCCTATTGATGAATCTAAGGGAAAGAAGATTGAGCTTGAGCCTAGTGACACGTTAGAGGAAGAAGAAACTACACCTATTGGAGATATAGAAAGAGAAGTCTATAGAACTGAGTCTGATCTAAGGGTTGAGTCTAAAGAAATTGATACCATCCTAGTTGAACGTGAACCATTGCTTGTAGCTAAAGAGATTATGGAGGAGCAAAATGGTCAACTTGAGGAAGCTGAAGTCCAAGAGCTAAGCCCTATAGAGCAACCCCTAGAAATAGTGGAATTCATGAAGGATTTAGAGCAAGAGATTTATGTAATTTTTGCTGAGGGTTTAGAACAAGACATCAGTAAGGGGTCATCAATTTGGACTAGAAAAATTCATGATCGCATCCAAGAGGTAGTAGTGGAGATTTTAAGAGAATTTCATAAGGTGCTTCCAAAAAGAATATCTAGTTACCTTCCACTACTTAGGGATATCCTACACCTCTTAGATCTAGTCCCAGTTCGGTTTGCCACATACTTTCAAAAGACCCTATGGAACCTCTTAAGAATCCATGCCATCCACCAACTCAGGGTCAAACTTAGAGAGTCTGTAGTCTATTAGGTTTAGGTCCAGAGAGTTCAATAAAATTCCTTTCCATAGAAATACCTTAGTAAGTCTGCATTTCAGTTAGGTGTCAATCCAAGTCTTAGTAATAAGGACTTTTGTCACATTCTACTGAGTTCACCTGCCCATTCAACTTGTCCAACCATACACGAGTCTCAGAGTCAATTGCACAGCACCTGCATCATGACATTAGCATTCACTTGAATATTGATAATAAGTTGGTTAATCCTTAGAATCGAGTCAAGGATTTTGTTAAGGAAAAACTATGTCATGTTAGAAAGTTACATGCTCATGGAGCTGGTCCTTTTAGAATGTTAAAGAAGGTAGGAACCAATGCTTGTGTGTTAAAGTTACCTCCATGGTTAGGCATTAGCTCTATTTTCACTACCTCAGACTTAATAGAATATAGGAGCCCAGCAGTGGTACCCAGTGAGTTTTTGGACCTGACTATTCCTTTGAGAGTGAGCCCTCACCTGAGTGTCCACCAACAAATTGGCCCGAGAGGAAAGGCAGGATTGAGCAGATTCTAGATGACCAAGCTGTCACGATCCGTAATAAAGGTTACCAAAGATATTTGGTTCGTTGGCAAGGTCGGCCGAAATCAAAGGACTCCTGAATTACCCAGAAAGATCTACAACACATAGACCCAGACCTCCTAGAGAAGTACCAAAGTCAAACTGACCCTTACTCGACGGGGTCGAGTTCCTCCCAGCCCGAGAGAATTGGTGCAGGCACCAGATTGAGACAGAGGTTTCAGGATTCCTTATGGATCTCTGATTTATGAGAGTTTTTTTCTTTATTCTTAGAGTCCTTATCGAGTCCAGTTGTGTTAGTTAGCCTGGTTCATTGTTGGAATCTAGGAGTTGGTCAAGTGTCAAGTATTATTTTCTTTCATTGAGTCCTGTAATAAGTCAAGAGAAGGTTCACCTTGAAGACCCATCAACCATGCAATGACACATGTCTTGGACCATTCTTGGACACATGGCATCACCAGAGCAGAGCAAGGAGCCGGCCCACATCAATTTAGGAAGGAATCTAGGCGCCAACATCCTCCTTCCTCATTTCTTCATGCCACTCACCCTTATATGGAAGCTTTTTGGGTGCCCATTGCCTTCCACACTTATCATGTGGTCCCCTGGCAAATATCTATGGAATAAATTGGCTGCCCCTCTCTAATTGAAAGATCTTCATGCATTGCATATGGAAGAAGGTTGCCGCTCAGTCAAAGATGGCAGGAGAAATTAAGGGGCGCCCATTCTTTCCCTATCTCAAGTGGTCCCCCTCCTCTACAAGCTTGAAAATTGCAGCCACTCTCTCTTTTTGACCATCCCAGATAAAGCATGCAGAGATCCCTGCCTCTTCAAGAAGAATCACATGCCATACATTACAATCCATGTCAATTATGTACTTAAAATGAATGATTTAACTTGTATTGACATGAAAGGGTTATAAAAAGATCTTTCTCTTGTAAATAAAAAAAAGACCATTAATGAGAAAATTCTGAAGTTCTTTTCCATTGCTGTGAAGGATCTGGTACTCCGAAAAGGAGTGGGTGTGAAGTCCTTAGTGTTTCCTTTCATCTTCTCTAACCTCCCTCAAACCCAAACCCTAGTCGTCCACCCCCCCCAGAAACTCTAAAACAACCTTGTCACCAACCACAGGCCCCTACCTCCTCTTACTATTTTCTCAGGGATCCACGAGCCGAAGAGGAAGTCGTCTTTGCTCCTGAACCATATTTCGAAGATCCTCTCCGGTAGATAGCTTCTTCATCCAGGACTTTCAACCTGTCAGAGCGATCTTCCTGTTTCAATCTTCGAGTGATCACTGTTAGTATATGAAATCCTTTCTCTAATTCTCTTTCTCTGATTTAGTAAATATTGAGAGCATGTCCTAACCGAGGGTTTTCTAACCTTCACTTTTCTGGTTTCGTTAATATTCTAACAGTTCTAGTTCCAGTGTATGCTTTCGCCTGTCTTGCATAGTATAGCTTAACTAGTTTTTGATCTTTCTGGGTAATTAGCCATCTCATAAAAAAATTAATATATATATAAAAAAATATTATTTCATTGCATTCATGTCTCATCCACGTTCTTCATCAGTACGCAAATAGTAGCGAGGAAGGTAGAAACCAATGGTGCATTCATAGTAATAGCGAAAATGCTGTGGTAAGATGGGAAGCCGGCCATTCCTTGGCGAAACTTTGCAGGCCTCGAGCAGCTGTCCATTTTTGTTCCGACGTCGATAACGACACGTCTTATGATTACATTTTGCGTTCATTCTTCCCACAGACATCATCCCTTCACCTGAACTCCACCACCATTTTAAACGCTTCCACTCTCCTCCTCTCTCTCTCTCTCGCTCTCTCTCTTATCTGTCTCTCTCAATGTCTCAAGAAGGAGGAGGAGGAGGAGATGGAGGGGAGCTAGAGGGGCTACAGGCGTTCCTCTGGAAGGGCGAGGCGTGGGAGTTGTTTGACTCAGACAACTCCGGTGGCGGCCACGTTGAGACGGCCATGGAGACGCCGGAGACGAGCTCGAGTATTCCTTCTACCCCGGGTTCAAACAGCTTGCCGGGCCCGGGCCCATCTTTGACTGGACGGCAACCTTCTTCCATTTGGGATGCATGAAGATCTTCCAATTAGAGAGGAGCAGCCAATTTCTTCCATAGATGTTTGCCAGGGGACCACATGATAAGTGTGGAAGGCAATGGGCACCCAAAAAGCTTCCATATAAGGGTGGGTGGCATGAAGAAATGAGGAAGAAGGATGTTGGCGCCTAGATTCCTTCCTAAATTGATGTGGGCCGGCTCCTTACTCTGCTCTGGTGATGCCACGTGTCCAGGAATGGTCCAAGACATGCGTCATTGCATGGTTGATGGGTCTTCTCTTGGTCTTCTCTTGGGTCTTCAAGGTGAACCTTCTCTTGACTTATTACAGGACTCAATGAAAGAAAATAACACTTGACACTTGACCAACTCCTGGATTTCAACAATGAACCAGGCTAATTAACACAACTGAACTCGACAAGGACTCTAAGAATAAAGAAAAGGACTCTCATAAATTAGAGATTCATAAGGAACCCTGAAACCTCTGTCTCAATCTGGTGCCTGCACCACATACCCTTATATATAAGCATTGTTTTGCATATAATATGACGTAACGACTATGCATATGTTATTAAGGACTGCATTCATACCCTAGACCAATGAATAAGGAGTTCAAAGAATTGGACCTTTTACTTTAGATTCGTCGAGGTCGAGTTAGGAAAGAACAAAGGTTGACGTCGAAAAACAAGGAGAAGCTCTTCTTCTCTATGGAAAGAGAGATCGAAGGGTTGAATCAGATTGGAAAAGGAAAAGAGTCACCTCCCAAACATTCTACTAGATGACAAATGGAGCTCAACTCCTTAAGGGACGTAGCAGTTGGGGTGTTTGGCAAGGTATTCTTCATAGACCTTAATTAGATAATTAATTCAAGAAGAAGGAAAGTGCAAGAGACCAAAAGATATTAAAATGTGCAAGACATCCCTAAGACATCACTACATAAAATTTTTTTGCCAAATCTTGAAGAGGTCGCTATAAATGTTCATGCAGATATACAAAGTTATGAAGGTTCACTTATTCGAGAGAAAAAAAAAAATCCAAGCGAAAGAAAAATAAATAATGATATTTTTTATAAAACAAGAAAGGCTTTTCAAAGACTTTAAAATGAGTTTTTCATATTTTCCAATTTATTTGCCAACAAAAATAAATTTTTATTTTTAATAAAAATAAGTTTTCCAAGTAATTTTGCTTGCAATTAAATAAATTCTTAATGAATTTGAAATTTTAGCCAAGTCTTCTAGATATAGATTGAATTTTCAAAAAAACTTTACTTTTAATCTATCTTAACAGATTTTGGATCACTTGAAATACACCATTATATTGTCACATATTATGGTTGAAAGTGCACAATATGTAGCCTATCTTTTAACACGAACACCGAGGTCTCGTTTGGATGCATTATAAGTTGGTTTATGAGAAAACGTGATTTATGGGAAGACATCTTCCTAACTCTCGATTTGGTTGCCACTTTTCAGAAAGTCATGGCTTTGTTACTGTACTTTTATTACTTCCTAGCATGAATTGGTTAACCAAACAAAATGAAATGGAACTTCTTTTCAGGAAAAGCATTTTTTCTGGGAAGACAATGACAACCAAAGAGAACCTTAGGGCTGGGAGTGTAGGCTTATGAAGAAAAATAGGTGTCAAAATTTCCACATAATTTTTAAGTGTAATACTTGGACCAAAAATAATAGCAAAAATGTTTCTTCCCCCAAGAAATCATGCAAATTTTTGTCTCTTTTATCTTTTAACATTGTTTTGTATTATAAAGAAAAGATTTATTTTTTAGTAGAAGAGTGTACAACAAACCCCATCCAAAATGAGGACTGTACTGATAATGTGGTGCAAAGTCATATTTGACTAAAATAAGCATTACAAATAGAAGCTTATCTTTTAATCTTTTTTTTTCTATAAGTGTATGCAACCTTTTATCTTTGGTTGCAAGGCTGCCACACAATGCACTATCCTTACAACAACTTATGAATGGAAAACTTTATTAAGTTGGGTTGAGATATATTCCAGTCCACCCACCCATGCGCTTTCCTTCCACGCTGCATCTCGGGCGATCTTCGATGGCCGAATTTATGTGAGTGACTTTGTCGGCCACCACGACTTCAATCTCTTGAAGAGCCTAGCATTGCCTGAGCATACCATTATTTGCTTCCGGCATCATGCCCTCCTTACTAGATATTGCTTCTTTGAGGATTAAGTCTATGCTCAGGATTTGGAGCCTAAACAAGTTCACTAGTGTTCTTGGAGCCTTGAACTGTCAAGAAGGTTGGTGTCCTCAAGCCTGCAGGAACAAATACACTATGGAATTCTCACATATGGGAGGTCTACTACCCCTGCATCATTATCATCCTTGGAGTGTTCAATAATTGCCATCTCGGTGGCAACAACAAGCTTGGCATTATTAGCATGAAGTTTGCAAGGAGGGAGAGTGTTAGAAGTCATTATGAACTTTCTAAAAATTAGGATTAGTTTTTAATCCTAACAAATTTTGTCTTGAAGTTTGCAAGCTCAATAAAGACATTACTCCCAATATATACGAAATAAGGATGTGGTTCTTAATACATGTTGCAGTCGACTTCTAATCTTTGTAGAATATGAATTTTAATTCTTGTAAGGTACGTATGATCTTTAAGGATGTACAGAGAAGCTGAAAAGTTCAGAAGAGATGTTCTAATACTATTGTGTGTATGTGGGTCTAGTGTGTGAGAGAGTTAGGAGAGAGAGAGGAAGAGCCAAGGAGAGACTCTTGACTTGTTATTATTTTAATAGATATTTTTTTCTTTAATATTTTTTTTCTACTATTATTACTTGTTTTACATTAGTGCTACTTGGATCTCATGTTGGTAGGTTTGATGTACATTGAAAACATGCCATTCTACAGAAGCCGATATTTTTCTTTAAATTTCACATGATGTAATACCATCAAGCATATGATCTGAAAGGAGCAAATATTAGACTAAGAAACATAAAGGAACATTCAGAACCTTTCAAGAGTTAAAAAATATGGTGAAAGAAGGCACTATCTATAATATACCTTTAGTGGGAAGAGGAGAAAGTTTGTTGAAGAGGTTGACTTATTTTGCAAAAATTTCATTTCTTCCGCTATGAAAAGAGATATGTCACATGTGTATGCATTAAGTGAGAGAGCTCTCTATATTACCCCTATTGATAGATGTTTGCCCAAGTCATTATGGACCCAACAAAGAACGAATTCAAGATGACAACATCTTTTTTGCAATGAAACATGGCATGAATTTATCACTGATAAAGAAAACGAACTGCCATTATTTCTATCCGATATTGCACCCCAAGACGGCTCACATATTTGAGGATAACAATGAGACGTCACAAAGGAAAAGCTGAAAGTTTCATAAAACAACCATTAATAGTCTAATTCATCACTTCTAATCACAAATCGTAGAATCAGAACCCATACCAATGAGCAAATTCTAAACAGGACCGAGGACAAACACATGACCTGTTCTAGCCCTTCTCTTTCTTGGTGCACTCCATAAAAGGCATGCTCTATCCTCAAAGAGAAAGCATGCATGAGGCCCTTTAGCATGATCACGAAGAAAGCAAGGGAAGTATCTCGCCAACCGCATGTTTGTACAAGTCTTCAACCATCGACATCTCAGGGGATTGATCCGATACTCCGCTTGCCTGTTCCATGAACCATAGTGGCAGTACGAAAGCTAATTCAATCAAGCTTTTTTAGGAATGTGTAATATATATCAGTAAACATAAATGGCTGATTAAGTCACAGGGAGAATGGTGTGGTGTCAAAAGGTCAAGGCATTCCTAGCATGAATTTTGAATTTATCATTACTTTTTGTTCATCACTGATCAATGCAATTAATTCTGTAACTTTTGAAGTTACAATTTCAATCTTCTCAAAGGAATTTCCATAAATTTCAGGTCATCTTTGTCCAGACATACTACTTACTTACCTCAGCATGGGTAACTAACGGTACTTTTAGTAAGAAGAAGTTACAATCTAAATCAAGGAAGGAAATCAAGAAGAAATATTTTAGAAAGTGCTTAGATTACTCACATTGGCATGAATCATGATCATGGTCGTGCAGTCATTCGATGAGATATGGGCCAAGACCACTTCAAGCTTATACTTCTCAAGGACTTGGACGACGGCCGTGAGGAGGCCCGGCTTCTTGGCAGTGCAGATGCTGATGTGGGCGTCCGCTCCGGTCATGTTCAGCACCACGTTGGGCGACGTCCAAGTGTTGGAGCTGGAGGGGTATTGAGGGATGGAGACAGCCGTGGGCGAGTTCGCCACTGCCAGGTTCTTGGCCTGGTCTGCCTTGAATGCCTCCTTTGTCGTCTTCTCGACCCCCTCCTCCATCTGCATTCCCACTGCTGCCGGTTCGAAGGAGGTCGTGCCTCGGATCCGTTCCTCTTTCAGTTTCTCAAGCTGCTGAACCTTTTGCTGCAGCTTTATGATGTAGCTGACCGCCTCGTCGACAATGGTAGTTTTATCAGCCTGTGGAGAGAGAGAGAGAGAGAGAGAAATAGTCCGAGAAGAAGATCCATTACAATGCATGACCATCTCCAGTTTTTTTTTTTCATACACAACAGGCGTAGATTTCTATTGAAAAATAGTAAAATCGGCAAAATCCAGGGTAAAGATGAAACGAAAAATCAACTTTTGGGAAAAGAAAAAAGGACGCCAGAGAAGCCGATCTAATGGCGATTGAGTTGGATGCCACCGAAACTTGGATCTGCTGATCGACGTCTCTCTCATTGGTACCTGTTACTTCTCTTAAAACAAAATCGAAATGAAGAAATCATGCTTGCACGCTCTCATGCGCACCGTGATATGCAGCACCGTCAGTGCAATAGCGCTGCTCTTCTTCTTCCAAGTCCTCTTCTCCATTTTTCTAATCTTTCTTAGAAACCAGGAGCAAGCTCTCAAAAGAAAAATAAAAGAAAGAAGAAAAACAAATCTAATGTGGATGGAGAACAAGCACCTGGGCAGGCAGCTGGGGGACGAGGGCATGGAGATTCGAGAACATCTCCCTCATCTTCTTCCTCTTCTCCCTCTCGACCCGTATGCGCTTCGCATGATAGGATTCGCGGCCACGTTTTCCCTCATGTCCCTCGCCCTTGGAGGGCGAGCTCTTCGACGCCTCACTAGAGACCCACTGGCCAGAGGGATCATTCGAGCTCGACTCGGGTAGCTCCATGGCCGCCTTGCGGTCGCTGCCGCTGGAGCCGTTGAGTTAAAGAACGCCCACGGCTGGGCAATCAGAGCTTAATTTATTTATAAATGGAAGCGATGGCAAAAGCCTGATGGTTGTCGTTTTTAAAGCCGAAGAGCTGTATTAAAGAAATATGCTTTCCTCTTGTTTAAATCTTTAGCCCTAGCATTTCTTTAAATTTTTCGGTTGAACCATCAGCCAATATTTATTAGTCATAAATGAATTCATTTGGCCGTTTGTAGCTTCTTTCCAAAAGAAAGCATCTGACTCGCTATATGTTTTAGAAATTCTTCAAATAAATAAGTATAAAAATTTTTGATTTTTCCTCCTCTTTTACTTTTTCTTGGTTGCATTTGCTTTTCATTATCAACATTAAAATACACATTACAATCTAAACTTATATTAGATGTGGAGCACTCATTAATTTATATAGGTAAATTATTTATTATTAAAAAAAATATTTTCAAAGAAGATTGCATCAAGGTTCCATAATTATATTATTAGAAATTTTAAAAATTTTAGAATTTAACCCTAAAAACTGATATTGACACTGTTTAAAAGAATATCAAATAAAAGCACAGTATGTTGTTTTAGGACCTATTTTTCTTTTCTTATTTATTGAAATATTCACCTTAATTAGGCATCCCATACTTTGAGAATTTTTTGATTTGATTTTTTATTTTTCTAAAATTCATAGGGTTTTTTATTTAAATTTTTATATGAAATTAATTCTATTAAAATATGACAAGCCGAATATAAAGCCTCACCCTATAAATTATTAGGTAGCCTAGAATTTACTAACATAGTATTAACTATATCTAATAGTGTTTGATTTTTTCTTTCCGTTACTCCATTAGATCAAGGTGCATATGGAGGTGTTACTTGATGTATAGTTCTATCCATTTCACAAAATTCATTCATATTAGTTGAAACATATTCATCACCTTTATCTATGGGTGGGCTGGGCTCGGGTTAGACCCAAAGTCAGGCCAACTATTGCTAGCTCAAGCCTGACCTAATAGGATCATTTAAGGCCTGAACCTAGCCCAACCTGCGCTCTTTATATATTATTAGTATATATTATTAGTTTTATAATATATATAACATATATTTAAATAAGGTTAAAAAAGTGCTGGTTGATTCCTTGGCTAGTTCGCTGGCACTTTATTGAGAGGTCTTTTGTTTGACTTGCTTTTTAAGGCCTTTATATAAAAATTATATATTCGGGTTGGGTCGAACCAAGTCTGATCTATTTTTCTTAAGTTTGGGCTCAGCCCAAAATTTGAATGGGCCTAGATACTTAGGCTCGGCCTGGCCCCATAGGCTAAAATTTATGACTTGAGCCCGAAAATTTTCAGGTCAAGTTTGGGCAGGCCCACGAGTTGCTCGGCCTAGCCCAAGGGTTGCTCGACCCATACTCACCCCTACCTCCATTGGATCACAAAATTTTAATTTCTTTTTTAATTGATTTTCAACATAGCTTTATAAATTTTAAATTTGTCAAATAATTAACTTTTTGAATTGATTAGATAAACATAAAAATATTTTGAATGATCATCTATACAAGAAATATTTAGTTTCATGTATCAAGATATTGTTACTATTACATATGTCACTATAAATTAATTACAACAATTTTGTATCATTCTTCATTGATTTAAATGGTTTTCTAGGTTGTTTGGCTTACATATAAATTTCACAGTTTTTTTTATAAATTGATTTGAGATTTTGGAATAAAATCTAAAATCATCATTCTTTATTCATATTTATATGCCCAAGCCTACCATGCCATGACACAGGTCAATGAGAAATTTTATTACCATTAGAAGAAAGCATTATTACATTTAAATGGAACATCCAGCAAATAATCTTTACAAAAAAAATTACATTTCTTCTAAATAGAATCTTGTTAGACTCAAATACAACTCTATAACCATGTTGAACTAATAAAGATGCACTAATTAATTTTTTTCTATTCTCTAGAGCATGACAAACTTTATTTATTGTGTGAAATTTTTTAGATAACAACTCTAACTTGGCTTGGCCTTTTCTTAGGAATAGAGCCACACTCCCATTCCCCATGCCCACAGCTGTTGTGCCTGATGGTTGATGAGAGGAAAATAAATTTTTATCAACACACACGCGAACATTAGCCTTAAAGTTTACGTACCAATCATTTGAATTAAAAATAACATTTAACTCTGGGCTAGAGATAAAATATTTCTCAGATAGGAAAGAAGAGCTGATCCTTATAGTAACCACATTAGCCTATAGTTTAAGGGCAACAGGAGGTCCAAATACTTTAGGGCTTGTCCATGATGGCTATAGCAATCCTTAGCCTTATGATTTGGCTTTCTACATACCCAACAAACTGATTCTTTCTTTGACTAAAGTTTTTACCACTGTTGCTCTTAAAAAATTTCTTTTTTTTCTTAAAATTTTGAAGCTTAGGTTTGTGTGCATTTTTGGCAATATGTGTCTTAGCTTGAAATTCAGATTTTTGCTATTGGTTTCGTGAGGCATGGTGTTTATCTTCGATCTTTAAGCTAACAAGCATGTCATTAAAAGTGAAATTTTTAGTTTTTGTTTTAGGCCTCTTGCAAATTCAGACCATGAAGATGGCAATTTTTTAATAAAAAATGTAGTAACAAGCACTGCTTCATTAATTTCAATCTCTTTTATTTTCATATTAAACATATTGTCTTTAAATTCATGAAGCACTATTTAAAGTATCAAATATTATTTTTGTTAATTGAGAAAATATGCATTAACAAGAATAATAGAGCAAACAAGAATAAAAATAATCAAAAAAATGGTTTAAGATAGTATGTGGATTGAAGTACATCAAAGTGCTATTTTCAGTGCCTCCACTACATCGGAATAAATTTTTGCATTCCTTTCCTAGTGCATTGGGATGAATTTCTACGCTTCTCTCCTAAATAGGACAACCCGTTGAACCTCTTGTATACAATTAAGATAATTCTTAAACCAATGACCGTTCGATACATTCACAAGAAAATATAGATTAAATAGGAAAGAGAAAGAGACTAAGAAGATAGTTTTCATATGAAGATAGAATTTATTCTTTATTACATATAAAATAATATAGATAAAACTTAGATCAAAAGAGAAGCACTTTATTAGAATAAAATACTACTGAAGAGAGAACATGGTCCTTAGGATGGGGAACATAGACTACTCTTCCACCCACATTCTCATGCACCAACAGTTATAAGATAAGAGTAGGATCGCATACAAGAAAAAAAAGGAAAATAAATTTTAAATCAATAAGTTCCAACATGAAAAAAAAGCTGAAAGTCTCATCTAACAATCATTAATAGTTTAATTGGCTACTACTAATCACAAGCAGAACCACAGCCATACCGGTAAAGAAATTCTAAACAGTGAGGACACACATGCTTTATTCTCAAGTCAACTTAAGAAGAAGCCCAGTCCTATATAACAAGTGAGAGGCCTTTTCTCTCTCGGTGCACTCCATTGAAGGCATGCTCTATCCTCAAAGAGGAAGCATGCATGAGGCCCTTCAGCATGATCACGAAGAAAGCCAGGGAAGTATCTCGCCAACTGCATATTTGTACAAGTCTTCAATCATCAAAATCTGAGGGGATTGACCCGATACTCCGCTCACCTGTTCCATGAACCATAGTGGTAGTACGAAAGCTAATTCAATCAAGCTCATTTAGGAATGTACAACATATGTTAGTAAACATAAATGGATGATTAAGTCACAGTAAGAATAGTATGGTCTTGTTTATTGTCAGCTATTGTTGAATTCAATTCAGTTCATGTACTTCTTACAATGCTGTTAGACCGTTGCAATGAGCAATTATAATAGTCCAAAGGTCAAGGCATTCCTAACATGAATTTTGAAGTTATCATTACTTTTTTGTTCATCACTAACCAATGGAATTAATTCAATAACATTTTAAGTTACAATTTCTATCTTCTCAAGAGAATTTCAATAACTTTCAGGTCATCTTTGTCTAGACACACTATTTCTCAGCATGGGTAACTTTTCATGCCAATTATTCTTCTTTCTTCCCCTAAAAACATAATTAATTATCCATTATTCACAAGACATTTTGAGGAAGGAGCTGAGCTTTTTTTTCCCCTTCTTTTTGGTGTAGGCAGAGGAAGAACGGAAGTTCAAACAATTCTATCTAGGTCATCCGAATGACATTACTAGAGCATCTTTTTTTTAACTGATATTTTTTCTCCAGATAAAACATAATGCAGATCATCAAAGCTTGGTAAAACGCGCAAGTATCATTTAAAATTCCTATCCTCATCTTATTTATCTTAATGCAGAAGAAGTTGCAATCTAAATCAAGGAAGGAAAACGAGAAGAAATATTTTAGAAAGTGCTTGGATTACTTACATGGGCATGAATCATGATGATGCTCCTGGAGTCATCTGATGTGATTTCGGCCGAGACCACTTCGATGTTATACTTCTCAAGCACATGGGCGATGGCCGTGAAGAGGCGCGGCTTCTTGACGGTGCAGATGCTGATGTGGGCGTCCGCTCCGGTCACGTTCAGCGCGACGTTAGGCGACGTCCAGGTCCGGAAGCAGGAGGGGTATTGAGGGATGGCGACAGCCGAGGGCGAGTTCGCCATTGCCAAATTCTTGACCTGGTCTGCCTTGAATGCCTCTTTTGTCGTCGTCTCAATCCCTTTCATCTGCATCCCCAATGCTGACGATTCGCCGGAGGTCGTGCCTCGGATCCGTTCCTCTTTCAGTTTCTCAAGCTGCTGAACTTTTAGCTCCAGCTTTTTGATTGAGCTGATCGCCTCATCGACGATGCTGATTTTATCAGCCTGTGGAAGAGAGAAATTTTAGGAGAAATGAAGAGAGAGAGAGAGAGAAAGAAATCAGTGATGAATGATAGCTAAAGATTGATTCATTTAGTATGAGGACTGTAAAAAATGGATGTTGATTAGTCTGATAAGAAGCTCCTGGGAAGCCCAAAGAAAACAAAGACCATCTCAATGGAAGCCAGCAGAAATATATTACGCCTTTTGAACTCACCTCAATGTACTCCACTCCACTTCCATTGGAAAAAAAGGGTGTAGATTTCTATCGAAAAATAGTAAGTAAAATTGGAAAAATCCAAAAAATCTACTTAGAAAAAGATGGAGGAGGCCAGAGAAGCCAATCTAATGGCGATGGAGCTGACGCCGCCGAAACTTTGTTCTGCTGATCGACATCTCTGTTTTCAGTTTTTGTTACTTCCATTACTTCTCTTTTTTTTTTTTTTTTTTTTTTTTCTTAAAAGAAAAAAAAGAGGAGATCATGCTTGGATGTTCTCGTGCGCACCGCGACAAGCACCACCGTCAGTGAAACAGTATCGCTCTTCTTCTTCTTCTTCCTCCAAGTCCTCTTCTCCCTTTTCTTCTCTTTCTTAGAAACCTGGTGCAATTTCTCAAAAGAAAACAAAAAAAAGAAGAAGGAAAAGCGATCTAATGTAGGTGGAGAACAAACAAGCACCTTCTCAGGCGGCTGGGGGAGGAGGGCATGGAGATTCGTGAACATGGTCGTCATCTTCTTCCTCCTCTTCCTTTCTGTCCGTAGGTGCATCTCATGTTCCGATTCGCCGCCACCTTTTCCCTCCTGACTCCCGCCCTTGGAGGACGAGCTCTTCGACCCCTCACCCAAGGCCCGCTTCACGGGGCCCGGGCCCGGCAGGCTGTTTGAAGCCGGGGCAGAAGGAATACTCGAGCCCGTCTCCGGCGGCTCCACGGCCGTCTCAACGTGGCCGCCACCGGAGTCGTCTGAGTCAAACAACTCCCACGCCTCGCCCTTCCAGAGGAACGCCTGTATCCCCTCTAGCCCCTCTAGCTCCCCTCCGTCTCCTCCTCCTCCTCCTCCTTCTTGAGACATTGAGAGAGACAGATAAGAGAGAGAGCGAGAGAGAGAGGAGGAGAGTGGAAGCGTTTAAAATGGTGGTGGAGTTCAGGTGAAGGGATGATGTCTGTGGGAAGAATGAACGCAAAATGTAATCATAAGACGTGCCGTTATCGGCGTCGGAACAAAAACGGACAGCTGCTCGAGGCCTGCGAAGTTTCGCCAAGGAATGGCCGGCTTCCCATCTTACCACGGCGTTTTCGCTATTACTACGAATGCACCACTGGTTTCTACCTTCCTCGCTACTATTTGTGCTCGCAGCCGGTCATGGAAGCGAACCACGACGACTGCAATGCCGGACGTGTTGTTATTTACGCGGAGAAGGCGGCCATCCGCGATGAACTCCGAGCCAAATGGGCGCGACGTGGATCATTTCCTTCCCTTGTAACACCGCACACCGGAATGGAGCTCAGTGAGGCAGGAGAGGGAGAGGCTGGTGGGACTAGATGACGTGGGGGAATTCGTAGAGAACACGATTGGAAGGGTCAATTGGTGGAGAACACGTGGCATGGTTTTTTGGCAATGGGGTTGCGTGCATTGCCGTTTCACTCTGGCAGCGAGAGGATGGTGGCGTTTGAATAGTTTTGAAAAAATATTAAGGCGACAAAGGAGAGGAAGGGATCCAAAGGCCTCATGGTCCTGTGCAGTGCAAACTACACGAGCTGTGATTTGATTTGGCCGTTATGTTGAAGCTGACATTCTCTGCTTTTCCTCTTTATTTTTATTTTATTATATTATATATAACTTATTTCATAAGTTGTTGTATTTTCTGCTTTTCAAAAAGAGGTTGTACTACTTTTCTCAAATTTTTTTAAAAAAACTCTACATGATATGTATAGCTAATAGTTAATATCCAAATCCTGGCTTACATCTCATAATTTGATCTTGACATTATAAAAGAGAATTAGATGTATGCAATCTTATTATCTTATTTCTGCATAAAGTAAGGAGATGAAAGGTTTCATTATGGCATTTAAAGATTAAGTTTATATGTTTGGATGATAGACTTATATATTGGCAAAAATTTTAGGGTTTCACAAAACTATTATATATAATTTGTACATTATTTTATGTTGCTTGTGAGAGTTTTAAGATAATTACACTCTCTAAAGAATAAGAAAGAGATTATTTTAGAGGCACTTCACATCTCTCTTGGCATACCCTTGTATATAAGAATTGTTTTGCATATAATATGACGTAATGACTATGCATATGTTATTAAGGACTATATTCATACTGTAGACTAATGAATAAGGAGTTTGAAGAATTGGACGTTTCACTTTGGATTCGTCAAGGTCGGATTAGGAAAGAACAAAGGTTGACATCAAAGAACAAGGAGAAGCTCTTCTTCTCTATGGAAAGAGAGATCGAAGGGTTGAATCAAATTGGAAAAGGAAAAGAGTCACCTCCCAGACATTCTACTAGATGACAAATGGAGGTCAATTCCTTAAGGGACGTAGCAATTGGGGTGTTTGGCAAGGTATTCTTCGTATCCTTAATTAGATAATTAATTTAAAAAAAGGAAAAATGCAAGAAACCAAAAGATATTAAAATGTGAAAGACATCCCTAAGACATCACTACATAAAAATTCTTTGCCAAATCTTAAAGAGGTTGCTATAAATGATCATGCAGATATACAAAGTTTATGCAGGTTCATTTATTTGAGAGAAAAAAAAAACCAAGGGAAAGAAAAATAAATAATGATATTTTTTATTAAAAAAGGAAAGGCTTTTCAAAGACTTTAAATTGATTTTTTCATATTTGCCAAATTATTTGCCAACAAAAATAAAATTTTATTTTTAATAAAAATAAGTTTTTCAAGTAATTTTGCTTGCAATTAAATAAATTCTTAATGAGTTCAAAATTCTACCCTCAAGTCTTCTAGATATAGCTTGAATTTTGAAAAAACTTTACCTTCAATCTGTTTTAATAGATTTTGGATCACTTGAAATATTCTATTATAATGTCACATATTATGGTTTAAAGTGCATAATATGTAGGCTATCTTTTAGCATAAACACTGAGGCCTCGTTTGGATGCATTATAAGTCAGCTTATGAGAAAACATGATTCATGGGAAGATGACTTCCTAACTTCTGTGCAAGTTACCTCTTTCCAGAAAGTCATGGCTTTTTTACTATATTTTTATTACTTCCTAGCATGAATTTGGTAAACCAAACAAAATAAAGTGGAAGCTCTTTTCAAGAAAAGCATTTTTTCTAGGAAGACAGTGGCAACCAAACAGAACCTTATAGGGCTGCAAGTGTAGGCTTATGAAGAAAAATGACTGTCAAAATTTTCACCTAATTTATGTGAGCGACTTCATCGGTTACCATGACTTCAATCTCTTGAAGAGCCTAGCATTGCCTGAGGATACCATTCTTTGCTTCTGGCATCATGCCCTCCTGACCAGATATTGCCTCTTTGAGGATCAAGACCATGCTTAAGCTTTGGAGCCTGAACAAGTTGACTACTGTTCTTGGAGCCTTCAACTGCCAAGAAGGTTAGTGTCCTCAAGCTTGCAGGAACAAATACACTATGGAATTCTCACACATAGGAGGTCTACTACTCCTGCATCATTATCATCCTTAGAGTGTTTAATAATTGCCATCTCGGTGGCAACAACAAGCTTGGCATTGTTAGCATCAAGTTTGCAAGGAGGGGGAGTGTTAGAAGTCATGAACTTTTTAAAAATTAGGATTAGTTTTTAATCCTAACAAACTTTGCCTTGAAGTTTGCAAGCTCAATAAAGACATTATTCCCAATATATGCCAAATAAGGATGTGGCTCTTAATACATATAGGAGTCGACTTCTAATCTTTGTAGAATACGAATTTTAATTCTTATAAGATACGTATGATCTTTAAGGATGTACAGGGAAGCCAAAGAGTTCAAAAGAGATGTTCTAATACTATTATGTGTATGTGGGTCTAGTGTGTGAGAGAGTTGGGAGAGAGAGAGGAAGAGCTAAGGAGAGTCTCTTGACTTGTTATTATTTTTAATATATATTTTTCTTTCTTCAATATTTTTTTCTTTCACTATTATTACTTGTTTTACATTAATGCTACTTGGACCTTATGTCGGTAGGTTTGATCTACATTGAAAACATGCCATTCTACAAAAATATATTTTTCTTCAAATTTCACACGATGTAATACCATCAAGCATATAATCTGAAAGGAGCAAATGTTAGACTAAGAAACATAAAGGAACATTCAGAACCTTTC
This sequence comes from Metroxylon sagu, assembly GCA_017589505.3. Taxonomy (NCBI): domain Eukaryota; kingdom Viridiplantae; phylum Streptophyta; class Magnoliopsida; order Arecales; family Arecaceae; genus Metroxylon; species Metroxylon sagu. The sequence continues at coordinate 828,390 of JACVBY030000465.1, forward strand.
AAGAGTTAAAAAATATGGTGAAAGAAGGTGCTATCTATAATATATCTTTAGTGGGAAGAGGAGAAACTTTGTTGAAGAGGTTGACTTATTTTGCAAAAATTTCATTTCTTCCACTATGAAAAGAGATATGTCACATGTGTATGCATTAAATGAGAGAGCTCTCTATATTACCTCTTTTGATAGATGTTTGCCCAAGTCATTATAAACCCAACAAAGAACGTGTATCGATTAAGAAAAGAGGATTAAGGTAAGCTAAGTTAGAGTAAGCCTTAATTAAAACTCGTTAAACTGATTTTTTTCCTTCTGTCTTCGCGAATGTTCCATGGTGGATGGAGAGAGGAAATTCAGCAAGGATGATCGATAGTGCGAGGAGAGAAGAATAGTCTTCAGGAAGCTAATAGCTGGACCACTCTTTTCTTCCCTTTTCTTCTCCATTTGACTTCTTCTTATGCTTCTTCTTCCTCTCCTTCTTCCTCTCATTCTTCCTGCATCCTGGCTGGTAAACTACCATTAGAGGGTGTAGTTTGAACCTCCTTCACCGTGGAGCATCACTGGAGCTAGAGTTAACGCTGTCGGTGAGGTAGGTAGGGAGGCCAAAAAAAATGTTACATTATTTTCCTCTGTTCTATTTTTCATTCCTCTGTTTCTTGATAATTTCCTCAAATCCAGCTGATAGGGTGGGCGATCTTCTAATTAAAGAGTAGGGGAGGATTACAGGAGCTAGAGGATCATCCGGGGAAGCTCAAATCATTGCCGGCAACTCCGGCAAGGCGGAGGTAAACTTTTACTTCCTCTGCTTTCTGGGTTAGCTGAGAATGCGGTTGGATTTTAGGGTGATCCGTGGGTTGGTCATTGCCAGAGTGCTCGCCGGAGGGGAGAGAGAATCGCCGCTGCTCGCCGTTTCCATGGTGGCCGGCAATGAGGAGGCACAGCAGGGAGGGGAGCCAGGTTGGGAGAAGAAGACAAGAGTCTTCTTCTTTCGTGTTTCCAACCAAGTTCAGCCGTGGGAGGCCACCGAACCTGGTAGCATGTGCCGTCGCCCTTCATCAGCGATGAACAGGCAATGGGAAGAGGGAGCCAGAGTGCGAGTGCCGGCGAAGGTGGGTTTGGGCTGTTAGTAGTGAGGAAGAGAAGAGGGCGCTGGGGAGGGAGAGAGTGGGGCACCAACGTGCGTAGGGGGGGCGGAGCGGTCGACAGGGAGACAAGAGAGAGAGAGAGAGAGAGCAGAGAGAGGGAGGGAGAGAGAGAGCAGAAGAAGAAGAAGAAGAAGAAGAAGAAGAAGAAGGGGGTGGCACTCGCATCGAGGGAGCTAAGGGTGAGCGTGTGAGAAGAAGGTTGAAGCCTTCTTAATGGATTGAGCCTGAACCAATTGATTAATGGGTTGAGCCTGAACCAGTGAATCAATTGGTTCAAGTTGGTTCAAGTCTTGGGGCTAGTTTTAAATTAAAAAAATGAAAAGAAAATATTAGGATTTGATTATAGAATTCATGGCAATTGGCTAAACTCACTATGTAGATTCAGATATGGGCTTAGAGATGCGTAATTTGATCTCTATTTCATTCAAAAATCATATGATGTTCATGTTGAGTTGGAATAAAATAGTTTAAATGAGGCAAAGGAAACATATTTATTTAAAATTATATTGATCAAATCTGACCTTGAGAATTGAACCATTGTGATTAGCGATGAGTCTAGTTTTAGTAATGATGTTTAAATTGAATAATGGCCAGGGTAATCATAGAAAAATTTATTAACGAAAGTAGGGGCATTTTTGTAAATATTGCAAAGTTAGTGAAAACATGTAAAACTAGAAAATAATTAAATTTGGGATAAAAAACAGTAAGTAGGGGGTTGCTAGACATTGAGTGAGGGGGTAAAAGAGTTATTTTTAGATTTTAGGCTAGAGGGGTAAAATGGTAATTTTTCTTAGTTATGGATTTTGAAAAATTAATTATTTATATGGGATTGTAGGTGATCGTTGACTACATATGTTGCATTAAAGGGATCGTGGGAGTAGCAATTTGAGGTACGAGTTCTACACCTTACTATTGTGTAATATATTTTTATGACATGCATGCTTGCATATTTCATGTTTTATTATGAGATTTCTTTGCATGATTTGAGATGAGTATTATGAATTCTTATGGATTTATGTGTATATTGCAATATATTATTTTGATATAAATGGTTTTGGGTTTTCTAATTGTGCTTACGAGTTTTGGCATGCTAGCGGTGGGTGGCTTGGTGGTGCTATGGAGATGTTTGGGGGTGACATAGTTGGGGAAGATGGTGTATGTGATGGATATTATTGGTACGTGATACTAGTTCTGGCAGTGAGTTGGAGTACTGCGGTACCATTACTATCCTAGACTGGTGGCCCTAGGAAGGGCATGAAGGCCGCGTAAGCCGGGTAGAACACAGTTATGGCAGCAGACATGATTGAGTTTATTACGCTGGGTACTAGTATATAAACCAACCTGAGTGGGAGAAGAATCACTAGGTTAGGTTGTTGACATGTAATACTGGCTCTTAGACGGGAACAATATGTATCAGTAGTATTGTCTCGTGACGTTGACAGACTAAGGGAATGGGTTACTTAGTGATGTCTTTACGAGCGTTGTGGCAAGAGTTATAGAGGAAGGCTCAGGGTGTATTGCTTACTAAGTGAGTACGACTTATTTAGTGGTGTCTTGCATGCGAGGGTATGGATGTATAGGTGTGGGGTTATTCCGAGGTTGTGGTATGAGTATTCTGATATGTGGAGGTGATGGTAGATATGTGGATGATTTGGGTGCGACTACGGTCACGTGAATGAGTTGGTGGTGCATAGGGACTCTTGGGTGGCTTGAATTTTCCCTTTGAGTAGGGATTTTATTGATTTCTCGAATGGACATCTGTATGATAATATTGCTTGTTCAAACATATTTTGACTATACTAAATTGTTTATTTGGCATATTCATGATAATAAGTGTAGAAGTTCTACTGGGCTTTTTAGCTTATTCCATTATATCTTATTTTTTTTTACAGCAGATGAGGTGATGTATACTTGATAAACCAAAGCCTTAGGGAGGGACCTCAAGAGTGAGATCAGGGAGCGGTTGTAGTTACTCTTTTGGGTGTATGGACTTTTGTATGTATTAGATGAGGATGACATGTACATGTTTGATGATATAATATAGAAAATAATATATGTGTCTTGGCTTTTATAATTGCATCTCATGATATGTTCAGGTTGAGATTAGCAGGCTTGGCATACTCTTGAGCCTTGCTTTAAGGATATGCGGCTGTGTTCCGAGCTTCTAAACCGAGATTCATGATTGGGGGTCGTGACAGAATGAATTCGAGATGACAACATTTTTTTGTAATGAAATATGGCATGAATTTATCACTGATAAAGAAAACAAACTGCCATTATTTCTATCCGATATTGCACCAAAGACAGCTCATATATTTGAGTATAACAATGAGACATCACAAAGAAAAAGCTGAAAGTTCCATAAAACAACCATTAATAATCTAATTCACCACTTTTAAACACAGCCTGCAGAATCAGAACCCACACCAATGAGCAAATTCTAAATAGTACTGAGGACAAACACATGACCTATTTTAGCCCTTCTCTCTCTTGGTGCACTCCATAAAAGGCATGCTCTATCATCAAAGAGAAAGCATGCATGAGGCTCTTCAGCATGATCATGAAGAAAGCTAGGGAAGTATCTCGCCAACTGCCTTTTTGTACAAGTCTTCAATCATCAAAATCTAAGGGGATTGACCCGTTACTCCACTCACCTGTTCCATGAACCATAGTGGCAGTACGAAAGCTAATTCAATCAAGCTCATTTAGGAATATACAATATATGTTAGTAGACATAAATGACTGATTAAGTCACAGTGAGAATAGTATGGTCTTGTTTATTGTATTCAATTCAGCTCATATACTTCTTACAATGCTGTTAGACCGTTGCAATGAGCAATTATAATAGTGCAAAGGTCAAGGCATTCCTAAAATGAATTTTGAAGTTATCATTACTTTTTTGTTCATCACTAACCAATGGAATTAATTCAATAACTTTTTAAGTTACAGTTTCTATCTTCTCAAAAGAATTTCAATAACTATCTAGTCATCTTTTTCTAGACATACTACTTCTCAGCATGGGTAACTTTTCATGCCAATTATTCTTCTTTCTTCCCCTAAAAACATAATTAATTATCCATTATTCACAAGACATTTTGAGGAAGGAGCTGAGGTTTTTTTTTTTTCCCTTCTTTTTGGTGTAGGCAGAGGAAGAACAGAAGCTCAAACAATTCTATCTAGGTCATCCAAATGACATTACTAGAGCATCTTTTTTTTAACTGATATTTTTTCTCCAGATCAAACACAATGCAGATCATCAAAGCTTGGTAAGACGCACAAGTATCATTTAAAATTCCTATTCTCATCTTATTTATCTTAATGCAGAATAAGTTGCAATCTAAATCAAGGAAGGAAAACGAGAAGAAATATCTTAGAAAGTGCTTGGATTACTTACATGGGCATGAATCATGATCATGCTCCTAGAGTCATCTGATGTGATTTCGGTCGAGACCACTTTGATGTTATACTTCTCAAGCACATGGGCGATGACCGTGAAGAGGCGCGGCTTCTTGACGGTGCAGATGCTGATGTGGGCGTCCGCTCCGGTCACGTTCAGCGCAACGTTAGGCAACGTCCAGGTCCAGAAGCAGGAGGGGTATTGAGGGATGGCGACAGCCGAGGGCGAGTTCGCCATTGCCAAATTCTTGACCTGGTCTGCCTTGAATGCCTCTTTTGTCGTCGTCTCGATCCCTTTCATCTGCATCCCGAATGCTAACGATTCATCGAAGGTCGTGCCTCGGATCCGTTCCTCTTTCAGTTTCTGAAGCTGCTGAACTTTTAGCTCCAGCTTTTTGATTGAGCTGATCGCCTCATCGATGATGCTGATTTTATCAGCCTATGGAAGAGAGAAATTTTAGGAGAAATGAAGAGAGAGAGAGAGAGAGAGAGAGAGAGAGAGAAAGAAATCAGTGATGAATGATAGCTAAAGATTGATTCATTTAGTATGAGGACCGTAAAAAATGGATGTTGATTAGTCCGATAAGAAGCTCACAGGTGTTGGATACTAAACTTGATTTCTATGATGATGTGGCATCCAACTAGTATCCTAATTGGAGAGTCAAAGTCAAGTCAAGATTAAGAAGGTGAAAGGCCAAAGGTTACAAGAGTCATCATAAGTTACAAAATATGAGGAGTCATAAGTTACAAAATGTGAGGATTGAAGAGTCATGAGTTATGGGTCATGAGTTAGGAATATAAAAGGTTAAGAGTTATGAGTTACATGAAGAAATTTCTAGAGCCACATTAAGTCTATAAAAGGGTTGTAAGCCTTCATTTGTAAGGCGTGAGTTGAATGAAATTATTCTTCTTCCAAATTGATTCTTGAGAGTTTCTACCATCTTCTTCTTGAATGCTCTTCCTTATCTTCTTTCTAAGAAAGTGGTATCAGAGCTGGTTGATCCAATGGCCAACAATACGAAGGCATTTTCAATTTCTCAACTCACTAAAGACAAATACAAAAATTGGTGCATCAAAATGAAGGCACTTCTTGGCTCGCAAGATGCATGAGAGATGGTTGAAAAAGGCTATGTGGAGCCTAAAAATGAGGCGGCTTTGGCAGAGAATCAAAAGCAATCACTAAGGGAGTCAAGGAAGAAGGACAAGAAGGCTCTTTTCTTGATTTATCAAGGGTTAGATAAAGCCACCTTTGAGATTGTTGGAGCTGCTACAACATCAAGACAAGCTTGGGAATTTCTTCAAAAGGCATACAAGGGTATTGATAAGGTAAAGAAAATTCATCTTCAAAGCCTTAGAAGTGATTTTGAGTCTTTACAAATAAAAGATTCAGAATCTATTGCTGATTATTTTACAAGAGTTATTGTGATTGTTAATCAATCAAGGAGAAATGTTGAAACTTTAACCAATGTTCGAGTGGTGGAAAAGGTGTTGCGGTCTTTGGACCCAAAATTTGATTTTGTTGTTGCAGCCATAGAAGAATCCAAAGATTTGGAGGAAGTGACAATTGAAGATATTATGGGCTCTTTGCAAGTTTATGAGAAAAAATTTAACAAAAGAAAGGAAGAAAAGCCATTGGAGCAAGTCCTACAGACGAAGCTTACTACAAAAGATGATTATGGGAGAGCTCAAGAAAAAGATTGAGAACGAGGTCGAGGCCGTGGCCAAGGACGAGGTCGAGGCCGTGGCCGAGGATGAGGAAGAGGAAGAATTGATCGTGGCTTAATAAGCAACAAAGAGAAAGAACAAGGCTCAATTCCTATAAGAGGAAGAGGACGTGGTAGAGGAAGGCCATATGAAAGAAAATGGTATGATAGATCTAATATTCAATGTTATAATTGCAAGAAGTTTAGGCATTACTCTTCAAATTGTTGGAATGCTACTAATCAAGTTGATGCAAAGGTGGATTATGGTGAAAATGAAAATGAAAAAGAAGAGCCATTTCTATTATTAGCATATAAAGGAGAACAAAGCAACAAAGAGGAAATATGGTTTCTTGATACTGGAGCAAGCAATCACATGTGCAGAAAAAGGAGCTTATTTGCGAAACTTGATGAATCAGTCAGTGGTCAAGTTATTTTTGGAGATTCTTCCAAAATTTCGGTAAGAGGCAAAGGCACTATTTTAATTTGTTTGAAGAATGACACTCATACATCTATTTCCAATGTTTACTATGTGCCAAATATGAAGAATAATATTTTGAGCTTGGGGCAACTTTTGGAAAAAGGTTATAATATTCAAATGCAAAATCATCTTCTTGCTATAAGAGATTCAAAAAATAAATTGATTGCAAATGTCAGAATGACAAAGAATAGAATGTTTCTTCTAAACATTCAAAGTGAAGTTGCTATGTCTTTGAAGGCATGTTTTAAAGATTCTTCATGGCTTTGGCACTTGAGATATGGTCATCTTAACTTTGGTGCTTTAAAGCTTTTATCTAAGCATTATTTGGTAAAGGAATTGCCATTTATAGAAGATCTACAATAGATTTGTGAAGGTTATCTTCTCGGCAACCATCATAGAAGGAGCTTTCCAAATGAAGCAACATATCGAGCACGGGAGCCACTAGAACTGGTGCACACAGATGTTTGTGGGCCAATTGTTCCTACCTCTTTCGGTGAGCACAGATATTTTCTCACTTTTATTGATGATTTCAGTAGAAAGATATGGATTTATTTCTTGAAAAATAAATTGAAGCTTTTAGTACTTTCAAAAGATTCAAGATATATGTTGAGAAAGAAAGTGGTTACACTATTAAATCCTTGAGATCCGATAGAGGTGGAGAATTTACTTCTAAAGAATTTGAAGCTTATTGTGAAGAGAATGGAATTCATAGACCTTTAACAGTTCCATACTCTCCACAACAAAATGGAGTTGCAGAAAGAAGAAATAGAACTATTCTTGATATGGTGAGATGCATGTTGAAAAGCAAAGATATGCCAAAGCAATTCTGGGCCGAATTAGCAAATTGTGCCGTTTACATCTTGAATAGATGCCCCACAAAAGGCTTATGGAATATTACACCACAAGAAGCATGGTCTGATAAGAAGCCTAATGTTTCTCATTTAAGAGTTTTTGGAAGTATTGCTTATGCTCATTTACCAGAAGAAAAGAGAACTATCCGATCCATTCCTATCTATCAGTTTGCCCAACCCATTCCTACCACCATAATTGAACACAGGGAGGAAAAGCTAGACATGGCCAGCCTAGGCATAATTGTTCAGGATCCTACTCAAATTGACAATCTAGAAAACTGTGAACCTATTGACTGTGATGAGGAGAGAGATCAAGAACCCCTTATAGGTTGTATTGAGGAGGTATATGAGGCTGACGCAAGTTTAGTTGATGAATACGAAGAGGATGAGGAAGAACCCATTGAAGGCTTTAAGGACGAAGAGGTTGAGCCCAATAATCATTTAGAGGTCGATAGTCCCGAGTCCCTTAGTCTTATAGAGGTAGACATTTGTGAGTCCATTAGTCCATTAGGAGAAAAAGCCACTAAGCCTATTGATGAATCTAAGGGAAAGAAGATTGAGCTTGAGCCTAGTGACACGTTAGAGGAAGAAGAAACTACACCTATTGGAGATATAGAAAGAGAAGTCTATAGAACTGAGTCTGATCTAAGGGTTGAGTCTAAAGAAATTGATACCATCCTAGTTGAACGTGAACCATTGCTTGTAGCTAAAGAGATTATGGAGGAGCAAAATGGTCAACTTGAGGAAGCTGAAGTCCAAGAGCTAAGCCCTATAGAGCAACCCCTAGAAATAGTGGAATTCATGAAGGATTTAGAGCAAGAGATTTATGTAATTTTTGCTGAGGGTTTAGAACAAGACATCAGTAAGGGGTCATCAATTTGGACTAGGAAAATTCATGATCGCATCCAAGAGGTAGTAGTGGAGATTTTAAGAGAATTTCATAAGGTGTTTCCAAAAAGAATATCTAGTTACCTTCCACTACTTAGGGATATCCTACACCTCTTAGATCTAGTCCCAGTTCGGTTTTTCACATACTTTCAAAAGACCCTATGGAACCTCTTAAGAATCCATGCCATCCACCAACCCAGGGTCAAACTTAGAGAGTCTGTAGTCTATTAGGTTTAGGTCCAGAGAGTTCAATAAAATTCCTTTCCATAGAAATACCTTAGTAAGTCTGCATTTCAGTTAGGTGTCAATCCAAGTCTTAGTAATAAGGACTTTTGTCACATTCTACTGAGTTCACCTGCCCATTCAACTTGTCCAACCATACACGAGTCTCAGAGTCAATTGCACAGCACCTGCATCATGACATTAGCATTCACTTGAATATTGATAATAAGTTGGTTAATCCTTAGAATCGAGTCAAGGATTTTGTTAAGGAAAAACTATGTCATGTTAGAAAGTTACATGCTCATGGAGCTGGTCCTTTTAGAATGTTAAAGAAGGTAGGAACCAATGCCTGTGTGTTAAAGTTACCTCCATGGTTAGGCATTAGCTCTATTTTCACTACCTCAGACTTAATAGAATATAGGAGCCCAGCAGTGGTACCCAGTGAGTTTTTGGACCTGACTATTCCTTTGAGAGTGAGCCCTCACCTGAGTGTCCACCCACAAATTGGCCCGAGAGGAAAGGCAGGATTGAGCAGATTCTAGATGACCAAGCTGTCACGATCCGTAATAAAGGTTACCAAAGATATTTGGTTCGTTGGCAAGGTCGGTCGAAATCAAAGGACTCCTGAATTACCTAGAAAGATCTACAACACATAGACCCAGACCTCCTAGAGAAGTACCAAAGTCAAACTGACCCTTACTCGACGGGGTCGAGTTCCTCCCAGCCCGAGAGAATTGGTGCAGGCACCAGATTGAGACAGAGGTTTCAGGATTCCTTATGGATCTCTGATTTATGAGAGTTTTTTTCTTTATTCTTAGAGTCCTTATCGAGTCCAGTTGTGTTAGTTAGCCTGGTTCATTGTTGGAATCTAGGAGTTGGTCAAGTGTCAAGTATTATTTTCTTTCATTGAGTCCTGTAATAAGTCAAGAGAAGGTTCACCTTGAAGACCCATCAACCATGCAATGACACATGTCTTGGACCATTCTTGGACACATGGCATCACCAGAGCAGAGCAAGGAGCCGGCCCACATCAATTTAGGAAGGAATCTAGGCGCCAACATCCTCCTTCCTCATTTCTTCATGCCACTCACCCTTATATGGAAGCTTTTTGGGTGCCCATTGCCTTCCACACTTATCATGTGGTCCCCTGGCAAATATCTATGGAAGAAATTGGCTGCCCCTCTCTAATTGAAAGATCTTCATGCATTGCAGATGGAAGAAGGTTGCCGCTCAGTCAAAGATGGCAGGAGAAATCAAGGGGCGCCCATTCTTTCCCTATCTCAAGTGGTCCCCCTCCTCTACAAGCTTGAAAATTGCAGCCACTCTCTCTTTTTGACCATCCCAGATAAAGCATGCAGAGATCCCTGCCTCTTCAAGAAGAATCACATGCCATACATTACAATCCATGTCAATTATGTACTTAAAATGAATGATTTAACTTGTATTGACATGAAAGGGTTATAAAAAGATCTTTCTCTTGTAAATAAAAAAAAGACCATTAATGAGAAAATTTTGAAGTTCTTTTCCATTGCTATGAAGGATCTGGTACTCCGGGAAGGAGTGGGTGTGAAGTCCTTAGTGTTTCCTTTCATCTTCTCTAACCTCCCTCAAACCCAAACCCTAGTCGTCCACCCCCCCCAAAAACTCTAAAACAACCTTGTCACCAACCACAGGCCCCTACCTCCTCTTACTATTTTCTCAGGGATCCACGAGCCGAAGAGGAAGTCGTCTTTGCTCCTGAACCATATTTCGAAGATCCTCTCCGGTAGATAGCTTCTTCATCCAGGACTTTCAACCTGTCAGAGCGATCTTCCTGTTTCAATCTTCGAGTGATCACTGTTAGTATATGAAATCCTTTCTCTAATTCTCTTTCTCTGATTTAGTAAATATTGAGAGCATGTCCTAACCGAGGGTTTCCTAACCTTCACTTTTCTGGTTTCGTTAATATTCTAACAGTTCTAGTTCCAGTGTATGCTTTCGCCTGTCTTGCATAGTATAGCTTAACTAGTTTTTGATCTTTCTGGGTAATTAGCCATCTCATAAAAAAATTAATATATATATAAAAAAATATTATTTCATTGCATTCATGTCTCATCCACGTTCTGCATCAGTATGCAAATAGTAGCGAGGAAGGTAGAAACCAGTGGTGCATTCATAGTAATAGCGAAAATGCCGTGGTAAGATGGGAAGCCGGCCATTCCTTGGCGAAACTTTGCAGGCCTCGAGCAGCTGTCCGTTTTTGTTCCGACGTCGATAACGACACGTCTTATGATTACATTTTGCGTTCATTCTTCCCACAGACATCATCCCTTCACCTGAACTCCACCACCATTTTAAACGCTTCCACTCTCCTCCTCTCTCTCTCTCTCGCTCTCTCTCTTATCTGTCTCTCTCAATGTCTCAAGAAGGAGGAGGAGGAGGAGATGGAGGGGAGCTAGAGGGGCTAGAGGGGCTACAGGCGTTCCTCTGGAAGGGCGAGGTGTGGGAGTTGTTTGACTCAGACAACTCCGGTGGCGGCCACGTTGAGACGGCCGTGGAGACGCCGGAGACGGGCTCGAGTATTCCTTCTACCCCGGGTTCAAACAGCTTGCCGGGCCCGGGCCCATCTTTGACTGGGCGGCAACCTTCTTCCATTTGGGATGCATGAAGATCTTCCAATTAGAGAGGAGCAGCCAATTTCTTCCATAGATGTTTGCCAGGGGACCACATGATAAGTGTGGAAGGCAATGGGCACCCAAAAAGCTTCCATATAAGGGTGGGTGGCATGAAGAAATGAGGAAGAAGGATGTTGGCACCTAGATTCCTTCCTAAATTGATGTGGGCCGGCTCCTTACTCTGCTCTGGTGATGCCACGTGTCCAGGAATGGTCCAAGACATGTGTCATTGCATGGTTGATGGGTCTTCTCTTGGTCTTCTCTTGGGTCTTCAAGGTGAACCTTCTCTTGACTTATTACAGGACTCAATGAAAGAAAATAACACTTGACACTTGACCAACTCCTGGATTTCAACAATGAACCAGGCTAATTAACACAACTGGACTCGACAAGGACTCTAAGAATAAAGAAAAGGACTCTCATAAATTAGAGATTCATAAGGAACCCTGAAACCTCTGTCTCAATCTGGTGCCTGCACCACATACCCTTGTATATAAGCATTGTTTTGCATATAATATGACGTAATGACTATGCATATGTTATTAAGGACTGCATTCATACCCTAGACCAATGAATAAGGAGTTCAAAGAATTGGACCTTTTACTTTAGATTCGTCGAGGTCGAGTTAGGAAAGAACAAAGGTTGACGTCGAAAAACAAGGAGAAGCTCTTCTTCTCTATGGAAAGAGAGATCGAAGGGTTGAATCAGATTGGAAAAGGAAAAGAGTCACCTCCCAGACATTCTACTAGATGACAAATGGAGCTCAACTCCTTAAGGGACGTAGCAGTTGGGGTGTTTGGCAAGGTATTCTTCATAGACCTTAATTAGATAATTAATTCAAGAAGAGGGAAAGTGCAAGAGACCAAAAGATATTAAAATGTGCAAGACATCCCTAAGACATCACTACATAAAATTTTTTTGCCAAATCTTGAAGAGGTTGCTATAAATGTTCATGCAGATATACAAAGTTATGAAGGTTCACTTATTCGAGAGAAAAAAAAAAATCCAAGCGAAAGAAAAATAAATAATGATATTTTTTATAAAACAGGAAAGGCTTTTCAAAGACTTTAAAATGAGTTTTTCATATTTTCCAATTTATTTGCCAACAAAAATAAATTTTTATTTTTAATAAAAATAAGTTTTCCAAGTAATTTTGCTTGCAATTAAATAAATTCTTAATGAATTTGAAATTTTAGCCAAGTCTTCTAGATATAGATTGAATTTTCAAAAAAACTTTACTTTTAATCTATCTTAACAAATTTTGGATCACTTGAAATACACCATTATATTGTCACATATTATGGTTGAAAGTGCACAATATGTAGCCTATCTTTTAACATGAACACAGAGGTCTCGTTTGGATGCATTATAAGTTGGTTTATGAGAAAACGTGATTTATGGGAAGACATCTTCCTAACTCTCGATTTGGTTGCCACTTTTCAGAAAGTCATGGCTTTGTTACTGTACTTTTATTACTTCCTAGCATGAATTGGTTAACCAAACAAAATGAAATGGAACTTCTTTTCAAGAAAAGCATTTTTTCTGGGAAGACAATGACAACCAAAGAGAACCTTAGGGCTGGGAGTGTAGGCTTATGAAGAAAAATAGGTGTCAAAATTTCCACATAATTTTTAAGTGTAATACTTGGACCAAAAATAATAGCAAAAATGTTTCTTCCCCCAAGAAATCATGCAAATTTTTGTCTCTTTTATCTTTTAACATTGTTTTGTATTATAAAGAAAAGATTTATTTTTTAGTAGAAGAGTGTACAACAAACCCCATCCAAAATGAGGACTGTACTGATAATGTGGTGCAAAGTCATATTTGACTAAAATAAGCATTACAAATAGAAGCTTATCTTTTAATCTTTTTTTTTTCTATAAGTGTATGTAACCTTTATCTTTGGTCGCAAGGCTGCCACATAATGCACTGCCCTTACAACAACTTATGTATGGAAAACTTCATTAAGTTGGATTGAGATATATTCCAGTCCACCCACCCATGCGCTTTCCTTTCATGCCGCATCTCGGGCGATCTTCGATGGCCGAATTTATGTGAGTGACTTTGTCGGCCACCACGACTTCAATCTCTTGAAGAGCCTAGCATTGCCTGAGCATACCATTCTTTGCTTCCGGCATCATGCCCTCCTTACCAGATATTGCTTCTTTGAGGATTAAGACTATGCTCAGGATTTGGAGCCTAAACAAGTTCACTAGCATTCTTGGAGCCTTGAACTGTCAAGAAGGTTGGTGTCCTCAAGCCTGCAGGAACATATACACTATGGAATTTTCACACATGGGAGGTCTACTACCCCTGCATCATTATCATCCTTGGAGTGTTCAATAATTGCCATCTCAATGGCAACAACAAGCTTGGCATTATTAGCATGAAGTTTGCAAGGAGGGAGAGTGTTAGAAGTCATTATGAACTTTCTAAAAATTAGGATTAGTTTTTAATCCTAACAAATTTTGTCTTGAAGTTTGCAAGCTCAATAAAGACATTACTCCCAATATATACCAAATAAAGATGTGGCTCTTAATACATGTTGCAATCAACTTCTAATCTTTGTAGAATATGAATTTTAATTCTTGTAAGATACGTATGATCTTTAAGGATGTACAGAGAAGCTGAAAAGTTCAGAAGAGATGTTCTAATACTATTGTGTGTATGTGGGTCTAGTGTGTGAGAGAGTTGGGAGAGAGAGAGGAAGAGCCAAGGAGAGACTCTTGACTTGTTATTATTTTTAATATATTTTTTTTTCTACTATTATTACTTGTTTTACATTAGTGCTACTTGGATCTCATGTTGGTAGGTTTGATCTACATTGAAAACATGCCGTTCTACAGAAGCCGATATTTTTCTTTAAATTTCACATGATGTAATACCATCAAGCATATGATCTGAAAGGAGCAAATATTAGACTAAGAAACATAAAGGAACATTCAAAACCTTTCAAGAGTTAAAAAATATGGTGAAAGAAGGCACTATCTATAATATACCTTTAGTGGGAACAGAGGAAAGTTTGTTGAAAAGGTTGACTTATTTTGCAAAAATTTCATTTCTTCCGCTATTAAAAGAGATATGTCACATGTGTATGCATTAAGTGAGAGAGCTCTCTATATTACCCCTTTTGATTGATGTTTGCCCAAGTCATTATGGACCCAGCAAAGAACGAATTCAAGATGACAACAATTTTTTGCAATGAAACATGGCATGAATTTATCACTGATAAAGAAAACAAACTGCCATTATTTCTATCCGATATTGCACCCTAAGACGGCTCACATATTTGAGGATAACAATGAGACGTCACAAAGGAAAAGCTGAAAGTTTCATAAAACAACCATTAATAGTCTAATTCATCACTTCTAATCACAGCCTGTAGAATCAGAACCCATACCAATGAGCAAATTCTAAACAGGACCGAGGACAAACACATGACCTGTTCTAGCCCTTCTCTTTCTTGGTGCACTCCATAAAAGGCATGCTCTATCCTCAAAGAGAAAGCATGCATGAGGCCCTTTAGCATGATCACGAAGAAAGCAAGGGAAGTATCTCGCCAACTGCATGTTTGTACAAGTCTTCAACCATCGACATCTCAGGGGATTGATCCGATACTCCGCTTGCCTGTTCCATGAACCATAGTGGCAGTACGAAAGCTAATTCAATCAAGCTTTTTTAGGAATGTGTAATATATATCAGTAAACATAAATGGCTGATTAAGTCACAGGGAGAATGGTGTGGTGTCAAAAGGTCAAGGCATTCCTAGCATGAATTTTGAATTTATCATTACTTTTTTGTTCATCACTGATCAATGCAATTAATTCTGTAACTTTTGAAGTTACAATTTCAATCTTCTCAAAGGAATTTCCATAAATTTCAGGTCATCTTTGTCCAGACATACTACTTACTTACCTCAGCATGGGTAACTAACGGTACTTTTAGTAAGAAGAAGTTACAATCTAAATCAAGGAAGGAAATCAAGAAGAAATATTTTAGAAAGTGCTTAGATTACTCACATTGGCATGAATCATGATCATGGTCGTGCAGTCATTCGATGAGATATGGGCCAAGACCACTTCAAGCTTATACTTCTCAAGGACTTGGACGACGGCCGTGAGGAGGCCCGGCTTCTTGGCAGTGCAGATGCTGATGTGGGCGTCCGCTCCGGTCATGTTCAGCACCACGTTGGGCGACGTCCAAGTGTTGGAGGTGGAGGGGTATTGAGGGATGGAGACAGCCGTGGGCGAGTTCGCCACTGCCAGGTTCTTGGCCTGGTCTGCCTTGAATGCCTCCTTTGTCGTCTTCTCGACCCCCTCCTCCATCTGCATTCCCACTGCTGCCGGTTCGAAGGAGGTCGTGCCTCGGATCCGTTCCTCTTTCAGTTTCTCAAGCTGCTGAACCTTTTGCTGCAGCTTTATGATGTAGCTGACCGCCTCGTCGACAATGGTAGTTTTATCAGCCTGTGGAGAGAGAGAGAGAGAGAGAAATAGTCCGAGAAGAAGATCCATTACAATGCATGACCATCTCCAGTTTTTTTTTTTTCATACACAACAGGCGTAGATTTCTATTGAAAAATAGTAAAATCGGCAAAATCCAGGGTAAAGATGAAACGAAAAATCAACTTTTGGGAAAAGAAAAAAGGACGCCAGAGAAGCCGATCTAATGGCGATTGAGTTGGATGCCACCGAAACTTGGATCTGCTGATCGACGTCTCTCTCATTGGTACCTGTTACTTCTCTTAAAACAAAATCGAAATGAAGAAATCATGCTTGCACGCTCTCATGCGCACCGTGATATGCAGCACCGTCAGTGCAATAGCGCTGCTCTTCTTCTTCCAAGTCCTCTTCTCCATTTTTCTAATCTTTCTTAGAAACCAGGAGCAAGCTCTCAAAAGAAAAATAAAAAAAAGAAGAAAAACAAATCTAATGTGGATGGAGAACAAGCACCTGGGCAGGCAGCTGGGGGACGAGGGCATGGAGATTCGAGAACATCTCCCTCATCTTCTTCCTCTTCTCCCTCTCGACCCGTATGCGCTTCGCATGATAGGATTCGCGGCCACGTTTTCCCTCATGTCCCTCGCCCTTGGAGGGCGAGCTCTTCGACGCCTCACTAGAGACCCACTGGCCAGAGGGATCATTCGAGCTCGACTCGGGTAGCTCCATGGCCGCCTTGCGGTCGCTGCCGCTGGAGCCGTTGAGTTAAAGAACGCCCACGGCTGGGCAATCAGAGCTTAATTTATTTATAAATGGAAGCGATGGCAAAAGCCTGATGGTTGTCGTTTTTAAAGCCGAAGAGCTGTATTAAAGAAATATGCTTTCCTCTTGTTTAAATCTTTAGCCCTAGCATTTCTTTAAATTTTTCGGTTGAACCATCAGCCAATATTTATTAGTCATAAATGAATTCATTTGGCCGTTCGTAGCTTCTGTCCAAAAGAAAGCATCTGGCTCGCTATATGTTTTAGAAATTCTTCGAATAAATAAGTATAAAAATTTTTGATTTTTCCTCCTCTTTTACTTTTTCTTGGTTGCATTTGCTTTTCATTATCAACATTAAAATACACATTACAATCTAAACTTATATTAGATGTGGAGCACTCATTAATTTATATAGGTAAATTATTTATTATTAAAAAAAATATTTTCAAAGAAGATTGCATCAAGGTTCCATAATTATATTATTAGAAAATTTAAAAATTTTAGAATTTAACCCTAAAAATCGATATGGACACTGTTTAAAGAATATCAAATAAAAGCATAGTATGTTGTTTCAGGACGTATTTTTCTTTTCTTATTTATTGAAATATTCACCTTAATTAGGCATCCCATACTTTGAGAATTTTTTGATTTGATTTTTTATTTTTCTAAAATTCATAGGGTGTTTTATTTAAATTTTTATATTAAATTAATTCTATTAAAATATGATAAGCCGAATATAAAGCCTCACCCTATAAATTATTAGGTAGAGCCTAGAATTTACTACATAGTATTAACTATATCTAATAATTTTTGATTTTTTCTTTCCATTACTCCATTAGATCAAGGTGCATATGGAGGTGTTACTGGATGTATAGTTCTATTCACTTCACAAAATTCATTCATTTTAGTTGAAACATATTCTTCACCTTTATTTATGGGTGGGCTGGGCTCGGGTTCAGGTCGGGCTAGACCCAAAGTCAGGCCAACTATTGCTAGCACAAGCCTGACCTAATAGGATCATTTAAGGCCCGAACCTTGCCCAACCTGTGCTCTTTATATATTATTAGTTTTATAATATATATATAGCATATATTTAAATAAGGTTAAAAAAGAGCTGGTTGATTCCTTGGTCGAGCTACTGCACTTTATTGAGAGGTCTTTTGTTTGACTTGCTTTTTAAGGCCTTTATATAAAAATTATATATTCGGGTTGGGTCGAACCAAGTCTGATCTATTTTTCTTAAGTTTGGGCTCAACCCAAAATTTGAATGGGCCTAGATACTTAGGCTCGGCCTGGCCCCATAGGCTAAAATTTATGACTTGAGCCCGAAAATTTTCAGGTCAAGTTTGGGTAGGCCCACGAGTTGCTCGGCCTAGCCCAAGGGTTGCTCGACCCATACTCACCCCTACCTCCATTGGATCACAAAATTTTAATTTCTTTTTTAATTGATTTTCAACGTAGCTTTATAAATTTTAAATTTGTCAAATAATTAACTTTTTGAATTGATTAGATAAACATAAAAATATTTTGAATGATCATCTATACAAGAAATATTTAGTTTCATGTATCAAGATATTGTTACTATTACATATGTCACTATAAATTAATTACAACAATTTTGTATCATCCTTCACTGATTTAAATGGTTTTCTAGGTTGTTTGGCTTACATATAAATTTCACAGTTTTTTTTTAAATTGATTTGAGATTTTAGAATAAAATCTAAAATCATCATTCTTTATTCATATTTATATGTCCAAGCCTACCATGCCATGACACGGGTCAATGAGAAATTTTATTACCATTAGAAGAAAGCATTATTACATTTAAATGGAACATCCAGCAAATAATCTTTACAAAAAAAATTACATTTCTTCTAAATACAATCTTGTTAGACTCAAATACAACTCTATAACCATGTTGAACCAACAAAGATGCACTAATTAATTTTTTTCTAATTTCTGGAGCATGACAAACTTTATTTATTGTGTGAATTTTTTTAGATGACAATTCTAACTTGGCTTGGCCTTTTCTTAGGAATAGAGCCACACTCCCATTCCCCATGCCCACAGCTGTTGTGCTTGATGGTTGATGAGAGGAAAATAAATTTTTATCAACACACACGTGAACATTAGCCTTAAAGTCTACGTACCAATCATTTGAATTAAAAATAACATTTAACTATGGGCTAGAGATAAAATATTTCTCATATAGGAAAGAAGAGCTGATCCTTATAGTAACCACATTAGCCTATAGTTTAAGGGCAACAGGAGGTCCAGATACTTTAGGGCTTGTCCATGACGGCTGTAGTTTCAGCCAGAATTTTTTCTCAGAAAGAAAGGCGAAAGAAGTGGAACATCAGAATTCTCATTTTTCATTTTGAAATCATACTTATCTATCCAACAATACGTTACCCACACACACCTAACTACATTTGATTTTTAACTCAACAAACTACCAGACTTATTAATAAAATACTTATCATATAATAATGATAACAATAAAGAATTAAATTTTAATGCTCTTCCTTAATTCCTTATTGTGACATTCAATAATTCTCTAAAGTATTGAAACTTGTCTCTTGAAAGTATTTTAGTAAAAATATCTGCAACTTGATCAATGGAGTTGCAATATTTGATTTGAATCTTCTTCTTCTCCATTGCATCTCTAATGAAGTGATGCTTGATGGCAATGTATCTTGTACGGCTATGGTAGACTAGATTTTTAGTCATAGCAATTACTGATTTGTTGTCACACAAGATTGGAGTAGCTTCTTCTTGCTTCTCACCAATATCCTTCAAAATACGCCTTAACCATATTACTTGTGAAGCTGCCAATGATGCTGAAACATATTCAACCTCGGCTGATGATTGTGCTATTGTTTGTTGTTTCTTAGAAGCCCAAGCAACTGCTCCCGAACCAAGAGAAAAAACATATCCTAAAGTGCTTCTCATATCATCAATACATCCAGCCCAATCACTATCACAAAATCCCAATAACTTTGCATCAACATTCTTCTCATACCAAACACCAAAATCAATAGTACCTTGAATGCATCTCAACACTCTTTCAGCAGCCCTAAAATGAATTTGAGTAGGTTTGTGCATAAACCTGGACAACAAGCTTGCTGCATACATAATATCAGGTCTAGTAGCTGTCAAATATAATAAACTTCCAATTAAGCTTCTATAGAATGATGCATTCACTTCTTTGCTTCCATCTTCTTTGCTTAGCTTTTCATTCACAACTAATGGAGTACAAATTGATTTACAATTCACCATTTGAAATTTTTTAAGAAGAGTTTTTGCATACTTCTTTTAGCAAATAAACACTCCTTCTTGATAAATTTCAATACTCAAAAATTGATGTAATAAACCCAAGTCACTCATTTCATATTTTTGCTTCATCTCCATTTTAAAGTTAGCAATCATTCTTTCATCATTACCAGTAATCACCATATCATCAACATAGAGAGAAATAATAAGAATGTCAGATATACCTTGCTTCTTAATATATAATGTTGGCTCATTCTTGCTTCTTTGAAAACCTTTGTTGTTGAAGTAGGCATCAATCTTACTATACCAAGTTTGGGGTGCTTGTTTAAGGCCATACAAAGCCTTTTTTAGCTTGTAGACTTTTTCTTCTTTTTTATTTGCCACAAAGCCTTGAGGTTGCTCTACATAAACCCCCTCTTTCAGAGTACCATTCAATAACGCTGATTTTACATCAAGTTGATGCAATAACCAGCCATTTTTAGCTGCCAAGGCAATAAAAACTCTAATTGTATCATGTTAAGCCACTGGAGCAAATGTCTCTTCAAAGTCAATTCCAAGTTGTTGAGAATATCTTTTGGCTACAAGCCTTGCTTTGTTCTTTTGGATAGTACCATCCAAATTGAATTTCATTTTGTAGATCCACTTCACACCAATCACTTCTTTATCTTTTGGTCTTTCAACTAACTCCCAAGTTTTGTTCTTCTCAATCACATTAATTTCTTCTTCCATAGCTTTCTTCCAAGTCTCTTCTTTGATTGCTTCTTCAAAACTTTCTGGCTTAACAACACAAAAATTGCAGCTAACATACATATCACTAAGGCTTTTCATTTTCCTTGGAGGTGTACTACTTGATGATGAATAACTAGAGCTTGATGATGAACTTGAACATATTTGTGGAGATATTTGTAGTGCATCTTCATGAACATTATCTTCATATTCTTAAATTTCTGGTGTTTCATTGAGAATAATGGCCTGACCTTGGACTTTCTTCTCTTTCCAATCCTACGTATCCTTCTCATTAAAAATAACATCTCTACTAATAATCAACTTATTTTTCTTCAAGCTGAAAAGTCTATAGCCCTTTGATTTTGAGCTATAACCCACAAAAATGCATTTCTCACTAGTCTCATCAAGCTTGTTACATTCTTTGGAACATGAGCAAAACAAATACACATCCAAAAACCTTTAAGTGATTCACTGGGATGGCTTCTTTCCACTCCAAGCTTCAATTGGAGTTTGGATTAATCCAATGCTTTTGTTGGGCATATATTCCAACAAATAAAATCGGCAGCATATAAGCTGCTTCACCCTAAAAACTGACAAAGCGTAGCCCCTTCTCATGAAGCATTGCTTTTAACATCTCCACAATAGTTCTATTTCTTTCTTCAAATTTCCACTCTATTTTGTTGTGGAGTGTATCCAACCAAGATTAGAGAACTATCTATTCAAGCCAATATCTTCACAAAAATTATCAAATTCATTTGAGTTATACTCACTATCTCTATTACTTCTTAACACTTTAATCAAATATCCACTTTGCCCACTCTGAACAAAATGCTGAAATTTTTTAAAGATACTAAACACATCTGATTTTTGTCTCATAAAATATACCCATGTCATTCCTGTGAGAAGTCATCAATAAAGGTTAGGAAGTATTCTTGTTACCTCCATGAGATGGTGTGTTGACATAGGACCACATACATTTATGTGAACAAGCTCCAATGGTGCTTTAGCTCATCCATGCACCTTCTCTTTTGGAAATGTTTCTCGATGTTGCTTC